>VXBX01007981.1:0-114662 GCA_013400415.1 Scytalopus superciliaris | reverse complement strand
ATCCCGCTGGACCAGGTGAGGATGCGGGGGAGCCGGACCCAGGGGGTATCCCGATGGACCAGGTGAGGATGCGGGGCAGCCGGACCCAGGGGGCATCCCGATGGACCAGGTGAGGATGCGGGGCAGCCGGGCCCGGGGGCATCCCGCTGGACCAGGTGNGGACAGCGGGGACAGCGGGGACACGCCGTGCCGCCCGGCAGGAGCGGGGTCGGCGGGGGTCGGGTCGGGTCGGTCCGCCCTGCAGGCTGGGATGCTGTCACCGTGAGAGCCCTTCGCTTTTCCCGGCAAAGCCCGGCTCTTTTCCTGCCCTCGCAAGAAGTGGCTGCTGGATGCTGCTGGATGCTGCGCTGGCTGCGGCACTGTGGGTTGTCTCGGTGGGGACGTGCGGGCTGCCCTGCGAGGAATCCTTTTTCTTTCAGGCACTGCTTGTGGCTACAGGACTTGCAGCCTGGAAGTCACTTGCAGCCTGGTCCAAGTGCCTGATGGAATCGCAGAGCACGTGTGTGGAGATAGGCAAAACACATACACGAGTGGTTTTACGGGCCAGCAAGTTTGTGCTAATTCCTTAACAGCACAATAGATTTTTGGCTTTTTAATCCCCTAGTTCAACTGACCCCTAACAGGCAGAAAAGGGTGCTCTCCCCAACGGCATCTTTTTTCAGGTTCAAGCCTGCATGCAACTTCTGCCTTCCTGCATTCTTTCACTGATGAGGGAGTTAGGTCTGAAAGTTTGTGATAACCAGAACCGGTCTCCACCAAACTGCTTGGAGGTTAAAGCCATGTTGTAAGAAAGCAGGGCAGTAGAGGTGTGCTTGGTAAAAACAAACAGAACATTGGAATTTATTTGCTTTCTTCTGTTTGCAGAGTGACTGGTGCTAGGTGTCATTTTTTACTACTCTTTGTTTTTCAAGTTGGGTAAGGAATATGTCATTTTACAGACTAAACCCCTTCATCTAACCACGCCAGTTTTCCCTTTTTTGACAGGAAACAGGTTTTGATGCAAGAAAAGAGATCTGTTGCTCAATGCTGAAACAGTCAAACAATAAAGACCTATAATTATCTGTAAGCTATTAATTTAGGAGAAGGCACATGAATAGTGATAGCTTCTTTTTTGAGGTATTCTGTGCCATAATTGATGAATATGGGAACACCAAAGGAACCAGGAATAGCAAATGTTTGCTCTTCCAGCTTGTTTGTGGTGCCACAAGATACATACAGTGTTAGGATGACTCAGTTGCCAAACAGTTAAGTCTCAACAGTTTTTCTTTCTAAGCTTTCAAAAACTTGCCCTTCCCTTGAGCCAAGGTGATATAAAGATGATGCTGTCCATGGAGAAAATTCTCCTCCTGGCCATCCCGGTGTGAGGATGCCCCAGTGCACGCTGTGTTTGTCCCAGGGCCCGAATCTCACGGGTGCTCATGGGGGGCCCTCCTGTACCTGGGGATTTACCCCTTAAACCCACAGCAGGAGGCTCTTGTGCCAGGCAGGTGGGTTACCTTCCTCGTCGGAATGAGAGAGGGATTTTTGCTGTGGGGGAAAAGCTCACTCAGCTGCTGCTCGGCACAGAATGGAGCTCTGTTTTACTGGGTGTGAATCCCACATGGAGCAGGGGCTGGTTTTGTGTGAGCCCCTTATTGCAACGCTGACAGGCTCTCTGTGCCTCGGTGGCTGTGCTACAGCAGGGGAGGTGTCTGTTTGTTCCCGTGTGTCCTCGTCGTTGTGCCCAGCCTGTTGGAGGGGGACAGTCCCAATCTCCCTCTGGTCCCTGTGTCTGCCAGTTCCCCAATGGCTGGCCCTGAACCTTCAGAAATGCTGATAAATGCCTGGAGAGCGAGAGGCAAAGGTGCAGAGGGGGAGTTCAGGCCCTCCCTGTCACTGTGGTGTGTGAAAGCCAGGCGTGTCTGTGTTCAGTGCACAGAGGACTTGCCCCTTGTTTTATAGACATGCTTTACCATGAGAACTGTGCTGAGAGGGAGATTTCAGTCTGTGAGTGAGACCAGGAAAAACATTGAGCTGAAGGTCTGAAAAATGAAAGTTGTCCTCACTACCCTTTCATAGCAGGGGCAGAAAAGCTGTATTAACTGTAGGTGGGAAATGTTTCGTCATCCAAGAGGCAGCTGTTGGATCACTCACTGTGGGAAGCATGGATGGATATGAAAGTGCCAATTTTTCACATTGGTTGTTTTATTAATTTTAAAAAATTACAACTTAGGCTTAAAAACAGGATCACAGAGGGTGCAGTTCCTGTCTGCGCCGAGTACCTGGCACACTGTTTGTATTTCGTTTAGCAGACAGTTCACTGCATGAGAACAGAGCCCTGTTTTCTGCTTTGCATGCTAAAACAATCCTGACGTCTCAATGTGTATTTGCATGTCTCTGCAATGGGTGATTTATCTTTGAATTTAGCTTTGAAATCTTATTTTTTAAGAAGCGCTATATTCGGTAACAAGATTAATGAGCTTGAAAGAGGATGAAAAGTCTCCGTGTGTTCAATTCATTCTCATATCCCAGGAAAGCAGACTTTGAAGTTTAGCTGACTTGGGTGCTAAAAATATCTGGCTGGGTCAATGACATACCTTCAACAGCATTTGGAAAAGAGTTTTGGGGTGGTTTTTATTTCCTTATCATGTATGCTCCAAATCACTGATGCTGGAATGTCATCCCTCCAGTATGCTTATACAGTGATGTTTGGCAAAGTGTATTATTTTTTGTTATATATATATATATATATTATATGTTACATATGTCCAAAATCACCAATTTTGGGACACAGTCCTCCACCATAAATCAGCGAGATATTAAACTTTCAATAGTGTAATTTTTGTAAACAGAGTGCATGTGTGTATCAATACAGTAAAGAAATAAATATATTGCTTAAAGCTGTATGAAAAGCAAATTTAATTGAATTGTTTATCCATATGTAGTTTTACCATGCTTTCCTAAACTCTAGGCACCTCCAGAAGTAATTCAAGTTCGAAGAGTTAAGCCATAATTAAAAAGTTTCACTTCTTAAGGTTATTTTGTAGTACTCTCAGATATGCCAGGTTACCTCTTGCCTTAGGAGTAGCAACCCTGGTGCAAATGGTCAACTGCTGTACAACAAACCTTATTTTTTAACAGGCCTTACACAGTACCAGGTTTGAGCACTTTCAGGGAAACGTGTTCTCTGTTCAAGGGCACTCTCTCAAAAACTCGTGTTTGTATCAGAGGGGTTTTAACTTGTGTGTTTCCCTAAAGAGGAAAAAAAATGTTAATTTAAACTTAATTTTGGACGCTTTGGCTGCTGGTTGTAGGGCTGATTTTTCATTTTAATTCTTTCATTGTAAGTCATCCGAGTACTAATGTTTTGGCAGAAGTTTAAGTAAAACACTGACTGTGGAGGGACTCTGGGACTTGCCTCTGAGTGCTGGGGTGGTTGAAGTAGTGAAGATATCTTCCCACCATTCCTGGAGCTTGAATAACTCTCTGCTCAAAACATTCTGGTTTAAATAGCAGAAATGAGAAAAAAGGGATATGTAGATATATATATATATCTTTTTTTCCTTTTGCAAAAAACCAGCATTCTGATTCCCAAATCAGGGATGGTTTCATTAAATTTCACATTTTCCAGCTCTTTTGCTGTCCATGCTCAGTTTTACCGTTACACTTTCTGATTTAGCCAGTCAGCAGATCTGTTCATTTCAAGCCTCTTTGCGTGACTTTTCTAATCCACTTTTTGGGCAGGGCAAAACCAAATAAAAAAGGAGCTTTCAGGGAAGTCAGTAAACTTTAGGCTGTGAGCTTTGAGGATCCTTCAGTGGTTGTCGATAGAGGCATCAGAAGGTGCAGTGCTGAGGAAGAAAGGTGATTTGTTACATCCTGAAGTGGGATAACTGAGGATGGGAGGACATTAAAGACTGAAGTGGGGTTAGAATCAGATTTTTAGCTGACAAAAGCTGCTCTCAAGCAATACACCTGCTGCCCATGTTTGGTATGAACTATGATACATTTCAGTTTCCTAATGCCACTCGTTTTACAATGGAGAATTCTATATTTTCATTTTAAATTGCAGCAGTGCCTGTCATGTTTAATACCTCCCTGCCTGACACCCTCAATTCCAAAAAATAAATCTTTGTAAAATTTTACTTATTTGAGAAACGGTAAGGAAAAATGAAATTTGAAATCAACAACTTGAAACACGTTTATAGAGAAATATTACTTACCTTGCCAAAACCAACTTTAAATGTGATATTTTCTGACTTTTGAGCACCCAGATTTTGTAAAGCTGTTGTCTTTAAAAGAAACCATTAGCTTTTTACTATAATTCCATGAAGGATACAGCACTTGCTTTGAAGACCAGGGGCATCACCATCTTTCTGAGCCTGTTTTGGGTCCCCAGCCAAGCAGGTGCCCGTGAGCAGGGCAGGTCATAGTGCATTTAGAGCAAATCCACTCTCTGATGTGTTGCAGCCACTTGTGCAAGTCCCAGGATTCTGTGTGAGAGGGTCCTGGGACAGAGGTATGGCGCATTCCAAAGATTGAGGCTGTCTCCAAAGCATTTCTTTCTGTTCACGTCAGCTCTTACTAACAATTGAAGTCATCCACCTTTCCCTCTGCTTTGGAAATGTGCGCTGTCTTTTTCAACGTGTTCTCACTCAGTTTCCCCCACTGCAGTCTTGAACCTCATGGCTGATGTCTTGATACTATGAGTGTAAATATTTCCACGTCCCTTACACCGTGAAAACAAAGTCTGTCTTACTAAGTTTTAAATTTGGCAAGGGACAAAAGTGCAACTGGAATCAGCTGCTTACAATTTTCCCCCTTTTAAGCACTTTCCTTCTCATTTGTATCAAGCAAGATCTGGAAAAACAAACGTTTGGAGGGCTGTGTAATGTTTCCTGAGACCTTCTCTGCACATTAATCGCACCAGCACTGATTCAGTGGTGCTCTGCTGCTGTTTGAGAAAATACCGAGTATTGCTGAAGGTCCTTGGGCTCCAGCCTAGGGGTCCAGGCACCGGGCACAGAGCTGGCTCTGTGCTTTCAGGGGAGCCCCTGGTGCTTGGGGTCTGCTGTGTGTTGGCCAGCCTGGCACGGTGGGTAATGCCCAGGCTGCTCCCTGGCTCCTGTTACAGTTCACAAGGGTGGGCAGCGCTGGAGGCAGGCTTGCCAAACTGCAAGTGGTGCTGCTAATCCCTGGGCAGGGATTGGCATTACTGCAGAGGCGAAGCCAGCCTTTTGTACTTGCCCAAAACCAAGTTAAAAGCCTGGTGTCTATGGGCCATGTCTCTGTTTGGAGTGAAAAAAATCCCTCTGTATGCCATCTAGTAGTTAGAGGTAACCTTGAGGGCACCAAGCCTCTTCTCCTGGATGCTTGGGTAGTCTGTGGGGCTGAATAAGGAGGGCTTCCAGAAACTCAGTCTTGCTCGTAGAAGTACAGCCTGGTGCAAAAATGCCTACTGTCCTGTATTAATAGTGGTGGGAGTCCTTAAGTTAACATGTAGTTTGGATCAGGAATGTGCTTTGGGAAGGGATCTCTCCACTGTCCCCACTCAGCACACTTTGTATGGCCCTGGAGCATCTACACAGGGTTGTTTCCTGCGAAAGTAAAGCCAAGGGATGTGCCCCAGGAACTTGTGGTGCTTCAGCTCTTCAGGGGCACACAGCACTAGAGTTCAGCTCCTCTGAATTGAGACCCTTCAAGCAAAGAGTCTCATGAATGAGGGGTCCTCACCTGCAGCAGTTTTGCTCTTCAGACCCATTTTTGCTGCCCCACAGCACTCGGTGGGGTGGACAGAGTGGAATTCTGTGACCTTCATTAGGCGGTTTCTTCAGAACACAGCACTGGTCAGGCTGGTTTGGTCACTTCTGAATAGGTGGAATCCAGCCCATTGTGCAGGAGGGTCAGCCAGTCCTGCCTCTGCCAGGGGAGAGAGCAGCGAGGGGAGAAAAACAGCCAGGGGAAACCCTCTGGGTGGTCCATCCCCACACCAGGATTGCATCATTCTCCCTGCTTGGGATCGTGATTGGAAATGTTCATTTTCACACATCCTTTTTCTTTTCCGGCTTAAGAGCACTTTAAGCAGGTTTTGCAAAACTGTAGGTGAGCACAGAAGCAAAAACAAAAGCACAAGCAACAGTTTCTGACATAAATGGTTATTTAGAAGTTTTTGACTCTACTTACAGTAAGTTGCATCCTTAATGGAGTTTGGCCTTCCCTGGTGGTAAGAAAATTCCAGCCTTTAGAAGAAAGTAATCTTAAGAATGTGAGGAAAACCATCTTATGGAATAGCACGTTTAAAATTTTTGATGAGTGTGAGATTATGTTCTGCTGTCTCTGAGTCAGGCTGGGGATATCTGGGATGGAGAAAGGAGGCAAGAAAATACCCTTTCAGATAATTTCTTTGGGTTGCACGTAGACTACTAGGAAAACTAACAACAATTTCAGGCCAGGAAAGGAACTTCAGCCACTGGCTGTCATGCGCTGGCTGAGTGGTTGCTGCTTCTACAGTCTTGTGACAAAAGCTCTAATTGGACTTGAGCAATTTCTTAATTTGTGGTTTCTTGTTCAAGTGCAATTTGGCACTGGTATGCAGATAGGCCAGGAATGGGGAAGGCAAAATGGCCAAGCCATATGAGGACCCCCCACTCCCAGCATTTTTGGAATAACTTCCATGCTTGTTTTCATGCTCGTGTGTTGGTTTTAAGTAAACCTTTTTATTTTTGTTTTAGTGGACCACTGAGGAGAATAGTTTTAATTATTAACTCTTACATCTAGCTGAAATGGTAATTATAAACTGGTGGAAGTAGGTTTTTTCCCTGTTATCAGTGCGAGGGAGTGTCATAGAGAGTACATTATTGACTTTGTTTGTCTTACGGGTGCACACACAGAGGGCAGGTTCAAATCCCTGGCTCCTGCGGTTTGCATTAAGTATCTATACCAGCAAATTCCAGCTGATAGATCAATAATTTATCTGTTTCGGAGAGAGTTTGGAAATCACTTTGTTCCCTCACATGGGGTTTATGTAGTCTGACATTTACTCTTCTCTCGTGTCAGGGTTTCTCGGGATGTTTTGCCAACTCTGCAGCATTGGAGGTGAAAACAAAGTGGGGACAAACAATTTGGAGGCACTGACTGAGAAGTTAAAGGCCTTTTTTTTTTTTTATTAGTGTTAATTTAAATCCAGTATTTGATGGCAGTGTAATGCATCCACAGTGAGCTGTGGGCACTGTTAGCACCCACAGCTGTTTGTGCCTCTGTGTGTCTGTTCGTGCTGATTCTCTTGGGGCAAACCCTTGTGGTCTGTGGTTGCCACAGCAACAATAACACTGCACTCAGGGTTTGGGTGGGTTTTCCCTATTTTATACAAGCGTGTCAAAAGTGCAGGCCTGTTGCTGTGAAATAGGATAGACTCTTGAGAGAGGAAGCATTTGCTTGGTTTTTTTATTCAGAGAAGGGATTTAAATTGTGTGTTACCTTTATTACCACTGCTCTGGTCAGGTGCAGGTTCCCCGTTTTCAAACATAACATCACAGGGAGGAAAATGGGCTCAGCAGGTTGGAAAAAGAAAGTTTCAGAGATGTTCTGCTGATGATAATCAGAAAATAAAATGATGAATAGAACAAAGAATGGTCCCAGGGCGGAGGGAATTGGGTGACATAATTACATTTCTGTCCCACTGTAGTTGCTCTTGTCAGTCAAAAGATGACTGTGACAGTTCTTTGCCATGAAACCAGAATGAAAATATGAACTAGGTACAAGAGAAAAAAATTTACAAGATAAGCTTATTTTCTTAAGCATGCAAAAGCAAAGTGAAGGAACTGGAGGGTTTACTTTAGAAATGTGACTTTGAAGAGGGATCATGGTGGAAGTATACGTGAGCTGCAGAAAAGAAATAGATCCAGGACTTAGAATCACGGTGTTCTTAGAATTTAGAATTAACTAGAACTAGACTGAACTAGAACTTAGACTTAATGAATTTAGAATTCATCTTGGGCTGAAAGGGACTTTGAAGATCATCTAACATCAACCTCTCCATGCCAGGGAACATTCCAGGTTACTCAGAACCCTGAGTGGTCTTGAACACCTCCAGGGATGGGGAGTTCACAACCCTTTTGGGCTAAAGGGAAAAAGGGGCTTTTTCAGTGTTTCTTCACGTGCAGAGAAAAATGTGATAATGTTGAAAGGCTGCAGATTCAACAGTGATCAAAATTAAGGTCTTTTTCATGCAGTCCAGACCTGGCTGTGAAACCCTTTTCAACAGGAGGCTGCTAAGGCCAGAGCCAGTGTGGACTTGCGTGTTTGTATGAAAAACAGGGTTTCCTCAAGTAAGGTTAGCTTAAAAGAAAAAGGTTTCGGAAGGACCTGTTCTTTCTCTGGCTCCTTTCGGGGCCTGTCCCCTCTGCAGACGCTGGTTTCTGTCAGCTCTGCCTCTGGTGTGGCTGATGCTTTCAGGATCCTGAGTCTCTGCTGGCATTCCCAAGCATGGGCTCTTCCATTATGGGTGAGTGGGTCTGCTGGAGTCTTGGTCTGATGGTGGATTTGTCACCGGAGTTTCTTCACATGGTGATGCTGCAGGAAGCACCAGGTCTCTGCAGGGAGGATCAGCCAGCACCCAGGACAGGTCACTTCTCCAACATCCCACCGTCAAGCAGCCCCAGCTCTCCTTCTATTTACTAGTTTATATAAAGTCACTAACTCCTTATATGATTTGCAATGCATTTCCCTGTTAGTTATCCCCTTGCTTTTGTGTTCTGGTTTTTAACTGCTGGGGGATTTTTGCCCATGTCCTGAGCACTTCCCCTCTGTTCAGCTCACACTGCGTATCTTTAATGCTGTATTTGGTAGGTTTGTGATCTGCCTGTTCTCTTTGAAGAGACTGTGCCAACAGGTACCTGGTGAAGTCTGCCCTCATGCTTTGGTAGGGCTCTGACATCCTGATCAGTAGTCTGTTATTTATCTGTTTGTCAATCATGCATTTTTTTCTGCACCACTGCCTCAGTTGCCCAAATATCTCAATCAAGCTTCCTTTTTTTTTTTTTTTTTTTTTAATTTTATTTTTCTGTCCTGGCCAAAGTTGAGTCAGGGTTTGAATAATTGTTAGGGGAAGATGGATTCTGGATCTGCTTTTTCCTTTTCCTCTGACACTTTGTCACTAACAAGGGTGATGTGCCAGTCCAGTTTAGAAGACTCTAAATGGCAGTGTGCCTGTTTCCTGTGTCTAGGGTAATGTCTTTGCGATTACTTGGACTGTTTCTGTTTATGAGACAGCGGTCTCATTTCTTTACTGGCAGGTACAACTACTGCCTTACCCCTGGAGAGGCTGCAGGCATCACTGGGAACCCAGTCCCTTGCCCTCTGCTCCTGAGTCTGCTCTCCCTCGTCCTGTCCAAAGCACATGCTGCTCACTGCTTGTGTCCCTCCCGGCACCAGAGAGAGTGTCTGAATGTGAGGCTGCACTTCAGTGGGAAAAACTCCACGTGCGTTTTCACACAGCCAAGCGTGCCAAACACAAACCTGGAATGCTTCTCCGAGTGCTTCTGAGATCCCCAGATTTGAGTGGTATGAAGGCTTGGGATAGAAAGAGAGATGGGAATACATTTTGTAAGCCAGCTGTGCGGATCATGCAATGTCCTAGTTCTTCTGAAGCATGTTTTCTCAGGCTTTAGTGTAAAGGGCTTGTTTGAAAGGGAAGTGATAACTGTTTATGCAACTTAAAGGATTGTTGGATTTCTTTTCTCTGGCTGTGTCCGAATTCTTAGGGTGTTTCGAGAAGAGTTCACTTGGAGCTTTTGGAATTTTGTTGTTGTCCTTTGTTTCTTGGATAATAAGTTGCCTGTCAGTGCATAGTGGGAGCATCACTGTAATAAGTTTAAAATGTAAAAGCGTTCCTCTCTTTTTTCCCAGACTGTTGAAGAGGGGAAAATGAGACTTATTCCTGTTACCTAACAAAAGCAAGTTATGTTTCTGCTGTTGCTGACTCGTAAGCATGGCAAAGAACACAAAAATATAGTACTGTGATTAAGCCTTTTAAACATGAGGTCTTTTCCTCCTGATATTGCAGTTATCTTCGGAAAATATCAGTGTCATAACCCAAAGTTCTGTTGTACTGCATGTAAACAGACCTGTGCAGCTCTAATGGGGGCATATGCAAAGAAGACTTTAATGAGGCAAGGAAATGAAATATTTTTTCCTCAAATATAGTCCGGTGCAAATAAAATTGCAGCAAAACCCAAGTATCTCTTCTTTTTTTTTTTTTCTTTTTTCTTGTTTACATTTATTTATTCACGAACTGAGCTTGTTCATGCCATGTGTTTTCCTGTTAGTTTTTGTTTTGATTTGGTTGCTAAGTTTGAAAACTAGGAAATGGTTTTGCTTTGTTTTGGTTCTTTTTTTATTCTTTTTTTTTTTTTTAATTTGAGGGGACAACCCCTGAAATTCCTTCAGAACATGACTTTTCTGAAAGATACTGAAGATTCCCAGAGATGTTATTTTAGTGACAGTTGAGATGTCTGATCTGTGCCAAGTCCTGAGCACTTGTCATCTCTAAGTTACTTGTTTTCAGCAGTGTCTGAAGTTGGGTGCCTAAAATTAGACATGCTCCAAAGTTTGGCTTCCAGAGATGTTTGCTGGAGATGGAAGGTGCTTGTAACAGGCACAACCAAACAGCTGGGGCCGTGTCCTTGTCTCTTGTGTGGCTCAAGATCCAAACTAAATGAGCACGAAGCGAGAATGCTGCAGATTCTGAGCAGAAATAAGGAGCGATAAAAAACCCACAGCAGGATATTGTCACTGTAGACGTTTTGTTCTTTTCCTGCCACAGTTCTGAAGGGAGTGAAAATAAGTCTGCCACCCACATGAATGAAGGCGAAACATGTCTGATATTAAAAAGCATAGAGCAATAATTTTACTTTTAAACTGTAGAGCAACAGGAAAGAGCGGTATTTTATGGCTGTGGAATCTCAGGGCAGTGAAAGTGAATATCTGGCATTTCTGATTCTACTTGGTCACTGATACAGCAAAGGAACAAAACAAAGATAATTGTGCCTGAATTGAGAAAACCTTCCACATACGGAGCTCTTTGGAAATAGGCAAAAATGAAGAACACAGCTATGACAGCTCTGTAGAAAACCCGCTGGCCAGCAGAACCAAAGGGCTTTAGTGAAAACGGGGGACTCTGCAAGCAACTGCACAACGTAAAGTTTTCACTGTTTATGGAAGCCAAGGGAGTGGGTTTTGCTTACTAACTCTTATGTTTGCAAATACAATCGCCAAAACATAAACTGACTTTCCCAATCAAACAAGTGGTTCTGACTAGAATTTACCACTAAAAAAAAAGTGGCTGTGCATGTACTTCCTCCCTTTGTGCCATGCTTCTTGTTCTTCTCAAGTGAAAATCCTCTCAGTTGTGCAGCTGCACTGGTTGAGCAGACTGGAAATAAAGTCTAAAAAAACCAATTTTCTCATCAGATTCACGGCAGGTTTTTCCTGGCCTTTACTGATGGCTTCCCAAAATCTTTGTGTGTCCCCTTCTGCCTGTGAAAGATAGCTGAGAATATCCTCTCTCAGCAAATTCTGTGCCTCTGTGTTGTTTCAAGGGTGTGATGGCCCCTTATTTGGCCAGGCTGGAGGATGAGACACCAACACAGTGTGCCATAAAATTATATTTTTAAGCTGCTCTGCTTGAAGACATTTTCTCTGTTGTTCACTCTGTCTACAGACGCTGTCACTGTGTGTTTCTGAGATACAGAACTGCTTGGGCAAAGAGGGGGACAGGAGGAACTGAGGTTTGTAGCACCTGCTTGGGAAGCAGGAAACAGAGTGTGTTTGACAACACCCATCGTGTAGCAGCACTGTTACCCTAAAACTCCTCCACACATACCTAGGATCAGATGTGCTAGTTTGGTTTTTTCCTGATTGGCACTTTTTTGTTGTTGTTTTGGGTTTTTTTGTTTGTTTGTTTGTTTGTTGTTTGTTTAGTTGGTTTTGGTTTTTTTTTTTTTTTTCTTTTTTCTCCCCAGTTCTATTTCAGGCACTTGAAATGGGATTGTTTTATTGCAGAACACCAGCTCCTGGAATATGGTACCATTTTATTGTGTCTTTCAGCGTTAAACTAAATATTGTAGCATGGGGAGCTGTGGGTTGTTGTTGGAAACCGTATTTCTTACAACTAAATGAAGTCCAGTTTCACAAAGCAGAGATTTCTTTTTGCTTCTGGTAAAGTTAATGCCTGTAGTATAAACACTGTTCATCTTTGTAGGTGTACATTCCTACATCTAAACGTACTCATTTAGATGACTTTCATAGTGGAAGTACCTGTTTTAGACTGGTATTTTAGGATTTGATGAATTGCAACATGAAATTGCCTCTTCTCCCCAGTGAAACGAAAAGAAATTTAGATGGACTAGCTCAGGTATCAAGATGAGTGTCAGGACAGATAAAAATCTACCCTTCCTTTAGCAGAGTCCTTGCATACATTTTTAAGCCTGTCCTAATATGCCAACTTTTACAGTGCCCTTGTTTTAAGTTACTGTGAGGATGACTGAGCATTTAAATACAGGATGTTCCAGATTTTCTGTGTGTAAAGGCCTAATAAAGTGTTACATAACACCATTGCAATGTCTGAAAAGTTTAGGCTTTGATCAAGCCACTAATTCCAAGGATAATGTGCTTAAATTTAGCACGGTGTTGACAGTTTCTATAGTGGGGGGAAAAAAGGCCAACTTTCTTTTGGCTAGGATAACTTCTGAAGCTGGCACTTTTTTCCCCTTACTGATATTTGTTTCTTTCTGTTGTGTCCACTTACTGGGATATCACTGGGATAATGTGAACAAAACTCTGTGTTTGTATTGGTTTGCGTTTTTAAAGACCACTGACATTTTTCTATAGAAAAGGAACTGAAAATAGAATTGCACAGACATTGCAACAGCAAGAATGGGGCAAGTTATTTCAGATGTGCCAGTTCCCATTCTAGTGAAGGATTGCACTTTAAGCCTACTGTTTTATTTTTAAATTGATGAATGTGTGCAGGCACAGGGCTTTCATCTGGCCTGCAAGTTAAGTGTGTTTCTGAGCTGGGGCTTTAGAAACATTGCTCTAAGGATCCTGCCATTCCTACATTCACGCGACTCCCATTGCTATTTGGGGAAGATAATTGACATTGAAGCCCCAGAAGGACCTGCTGCCAGGGTGGCTGGGTATACAAACATTTGTCTGTGTTGTCTTCCCTCTTTGCAGTTTGAATAAATCAACTTCTCACTTACGCAGGCAAAGTGAAAAGGTGCTTGACTTGCTGTGCTGTATTGTAAGTTATTAAAAACTAAACCTTTAAATCTGGGGGGGAAACAACAACGTCTGTGTTGATGCTGTTCTTAGTGCTGCTACTTTGGAGTTATTTACTGAAGAACACGAACACAGACACTGGACTGAAATCTTTAGAGTAATTAGTGCTTGAGGCTGGTGAAGTTGGTGTCGATCAAGTTAATGTGATCAAGGTCCTGCTTCCTTTTTGTTGCTGACCCATTGTCCTTGATGGGTGAGGTGACCTTATGGTAGGGCAGGGGCTTGGCAACGTGCCTGGGAGGTGGGGTGAAAATAACTGGGATCTGGCAGCACTCAGGTCTGTTCCCTCTGCATCGGTATGGATCTCTGCATAAGCTGGGAGAAAGCTGGCACAAGGAGACAGCTGTCCTATAAGAAATACTTGATCCAAGTCACCCTTATTTCCTGAGCAAGCTTTTGAAAAAGCAAGGCTGGTAGTTCTGGTATTAGTTTCTGTGGGTTTTTTTTTTCCCTTTTCCCCCCTTTTTTTGTTTTGTGGTTTTGGTTTTTTGCTTCTTTTTTGTTTATTTGGGGTTTTGTGTGGTTTTGGTTTTGCTTTTTTGTTTTGTTTTTGTTTGTTTCTGAGGGGGAGTGGTTCATGTCAAACTTCTTGTTTGGATAACAACATTTCACTTCTCTTTCTCCTTATTTTTAACTAAAATACCCTCCTTACTCTGACCTGCTGGCCATAGTTCTGCTTCTAGACACGTCAGGCACACGATACTGTGCAATACCTGCACAGAGGTATGTCAAATTATTCTTTTCCAAGTACTGTTTTGGATTTAAAGGTACTCTAATTAGTGTGCTCCCTCACTGCTGAGCAGTCTGAAGAAATGAGGCAGCACTCCTAATAACCTAAAGGCATTCTGGTTAAAAGAACCACCTGAATGAGTAAAAGCTGCGGATTATTTGGTTTTACCGCTGTTTCTGTTACAGGTTGGAATTAGTGCTGGCTATCTCAGCTACAAGGGAATGTCATCCTTTGGCATTAGTGGCTGTTCTATAGCTTGTATTTGTGTGTCCTGCTAGTGATTATTTGCTAGTGGCTCCATAGAGGTAATCCAGAAAGAACATCTGGTTCAAGTTTAGAGTCGAAATCATGGAAGGATATTTGAGCCTGTAAGTATGGAAACAGCAGAATTTACCCAGGAAAACAGCACAACAGGCCAAAATCCTGTCAGTTTGGTATATTTTACTTTACCAGCTCTGTTTTCCGCATGCAACTGCACAAAAAAAAGCCAAGGCTATGACAACTTAGTGCTGCTTCTGAAGAGGACAATAATCTTTAAAATTAGTCATGCACATATGCTTTTCTCTCTCTCCCATGAGAGAAATTCTGTGTTCAAACCTTTGCTTCTGTCCCCTCAAAATCTTCCTACACCACAAGGCAAAGAGAAATGAGTTGTTGTGTCGTATTGGAGATGTGACTTTTCAGCAGTGAAGTCAGTATTTCCCCAGTGTAAATCAATTTATCTCCTCTGTGGTCCATGCCATTTGCAGTCCACAGAGCCTGGCTGCAAACAGAACATTCAGCATCCTGCAAGTCAGTTCTGCTTTCTCTACAAATGCCTGTTTGTGCTGGCTCTCGGTGCACAGAGCTCTGCACAAAGTGATACCACAGTGGGCAATAAGGGGAGCTGCACAGATGATGTTACACAAATCCTTTTCCTTCGTGGAAGCCTAAGCCAAAATTCTAGCAGTGGGAAATTTGACATGGTCTCTATGATATTGCCCTCCTTTTTGGTGGTGTTTGTCCCCTCCCTGTGTAGAGCAAAGTGATCTCTGCAGAGAATATTTGTCCTTATAGTTCATAAAAATAGTTTGGAAGATCAAAATATTTTGAAAAATTTCACTAAGTATCAGATATCTTTGAGATCTGATTAAAGACTTTTCCATCTCTCATTCTTAACACACCCACTTTAAATATCACAATTTGGATGTTATGAAATGCTATCATAACAGCAGGTCTGTTTTTCAACATCAAAGTAGAAATGTCTCCAGCAAAGTGAACTTAAACACGTTGTTTGCCAGGTGTCTTTGGTTATATGCACAAAATAATCTTTTAAACATGGAAAACAAATCATTGCACTCCTGTAGTTCTCGCCTTATTCTTTGCAAGCAAAACACCATCCTGGAAGATGGGGCTGATCTCTGGCAAAGTGGAATTCTTTATTATGGCATCCACTTTCCAAAATACTACCCAAGCACTGTTGGACTCCACAGTGGTTTGACCTAAGGAGTTGCTGTTGCTCTCAGTAGTTTCTATTAAAAAGATTCCTTATGCTTTTCCAAATACTGAAAACAGCTGTTTGGTGATCTGTGGTGTGTTGGTGAATAGAGGAGAAATTCTAATTTACCAGGTTAAAGCCTTGTAGCAGCCTCCCAAAGTAATGCTCAGTAGGTCGTTAGCAGATAGCAGCAAACAGAGTATCTTGACCATGATACATCATCTTTATACTGAGCCACCGTGGGAAGCCTCTGTTCTTGTACTTCCCTTGGTTCAGCAGGTGAAATGCAGGTTTAAAGCCTTATCCTCTCATTTGGCTGGTAGGCACAAAGCCTGGAATAAAAGGAGAGGTATCTCCTGCAATATCTATAATCTGAGCACGGACTGCATCACCTGCTGCCCGTGGCAGTGGGCACGGAGCTGGGCGCTGGCTGGGAATCCTCTGGCAGCTTGGCTGTGCTGCCACACACCTCTGAGAACGTGTGCCAGTGTGCAGCACGTCTGCTCTTGGCCCAAGGACTGCGTGCTGGGGCACACACCAGCACCCTGCCAGCCAGCAAGGCACTGCTCCTGGTCCTTTGTGGAGTGGCTCAATTGCAGCATTAGTAGGAATTGTGCTTACAGAGGACTGTCTGGTTTGTGTAATGGGCTTAATTGCCATTTGGAGTTTGGAGGGAACTGCATGGTCAATTGGTTATATCCTCCTGGATTTTTGGAAAGTGAGGTCAGTTTTTCTGATAGTATAAAGGAGGAAAAAACTAGTAGGGGAAAAACAAAGTCTTTTTGTGGTCAAAACAGAATGCAGGATATTTCTTCCTGATACTTAACTCTAAGGAAAGGGCTTAAAGCACTGAAATAAGAGACTGTGTGCTTGAACTTACTATGTCTTCCTACGGTGTCGTCTAGTAACTCTCAAATGCATATTACCCCTTTTTTAAATGAGGAGATTTGTAGATGCAAGGCTTATGTGGTGAGGGGAAATGAAACTTCCCCAAGTGGGTGATTAGTAGCCTATTTTCAGCTATAGCAAGCAGTGACCAAGACTCTCTGTGATGATTTAGTGGAAGGGTATAAAGCCAGGTTTTATCTCCTCTCATATTTTCTGTTTCCTATCTCCAGAACTTTTAGCTAGAAAACCCACTTTCCATTTTCTCCTTTTAAGATTTTTGTGGTTTTTTCCTCAGTAATTTTCCAGTGCACCAAGCAATACATCTACCTGTCTCTTTTAGGAAATCCTCTATAGCTCCATGGCTTTCCTGTTAGAGGGCTTTGAAAGGTTACTACTTATGTTTTGTTTTGGTTCTTTTTTCCACCAGCCTTCACCACAAAACCACATTGCTCCCAGAACAAAAGGTCATAATTGTTCCTACTCAGTGATGTGCTCCAAGTGGTGAGACTTTCAGATCTATGCCTTTAAGCCCAGGTATTTGGAACCTTTATTTTGTGATTTGCCAGCTGGCATTTGCCCTTTAAAGTGCCCACCTCCAGATGGTCAGTGGGACCCAATAAAACACTGAGAAAAAGGATTTATGGTTCTCCTCTGAGAGTAGCTGACTGGGGAGCTGCAGAGGTGACTTTCCTGTGTAACATGCCCTGCCTGCTGATGGGGGTGACTGGAAGGGTGGTTCCAAATCCCCAGGAGTCAGTGTTCCCCTCCCTGCACCAGTCCAATGTTCGCCAAGTTGTTTTCCCTGTGTTAAAACTGGGAGAAGAAGCAAAGGCCGAGGCAGTGGAACCAACCCTTCCTGTACTCTGAGGGCTTGGATTACAGCACAATAGTGTGAGGGGATCTTGAAACCATTATGTTTGGTTATCCTCACATCAGCATCACAGCTGCTTGGTCGGTTGGTTTGACCCGATTGCTCGCTTTGCAGCTCAGATTTACAACCTAAACATCACTCTGAGTTATTGCTACCACACAATTTGAAGGAACAAAGGGAGGAACGACAGTTTTTCTTTTTTTTCCTTTTTTCATAGCTGTTCATACCTGATGTTTACATGCTCTGGGTCCGTCCAGCTTTTTAAAGTGGAGACTAATAAAGAATTAAAGGATTCATTAATCAGACAACAATAACAATCAGCCCAGTTGGGCTGGAGCTGTTCCAGTTTTGTCCCTCTCCAAAAGTGCAGATATCTTGTTTCTGCCTTGCAAGGCTGTCTTCAGCTGGCTGTGACTCACATACAAGTCTTCCAGATGTTGTTGCAGGATACTGTGGTGAGACTGCCTCTCTGTCTTCCAGTGGTTAGTCATGGAAAATGAAAGGAAGATAGTGTCTTCTTTTGGCAACGTATCCCTAGTTTTATTACATCTTACTCTCTAGAGCATGGAAGAAAACGACTGTGAAAAGCAAAGGTGTTTCTTTTCTGCTAGCAAAGTTGAAAGCAGATGTGCAAGATTTTGATGTTGACACTGAATAGATGTGACTAGATAAAAACACAGGTTAAATGACTTGCAATGGGGGGGTCTGAATGACAAGGGTCAATTTCCTTGTTATTTTTGTGCTGATGCCATTCATCAGTGTTGGGGAGCCCTCAATAAACTGTTTATGAGGTGTTTTTAGCAACAGTGGAAATAATCAAAAGGGAATAGTGTGAACCCTTTTCTTTTTGGGAAGGGAATGAAAGCATGAATTAGTTCCCTTGTGATGCAGCACAACATTTCTTAAATTCTTAGGGATCTATTTCTTTAGGTGCCTTAAATATGTAGAATGAAGAATAAAACCAATGTTAAATGGAATGCAGTAAAGTCACTGTCAGATGGACTGGCAGCCTTTGTGTGTACACATGTGAATGCTGTATATGTTTAAAATGGTACATATAAATAACCAGAGAGAGGTGGTAGGCATATGAAAAGCTATCATACCCCTCTGTTAGTCTGTGGAGAACAGAACATGTCTGGTCTGTTACCAAATTATTGGGTCTGTGATGTTTGGCTGCTCTGCAGAAACAGCCTTTATAGACTGAAAACCGATTGAAACGTAAGGGTGATGTGTACTTTGCTTTTATCCTGGTGCCAGGCTTTGCCAGAGCCCCTGCCCAGAGAGCACAGAGAAGGAACTGTTTTGGTCAGTTTGCACAACCAACGGAAGATGTGACCGTGGCGTGGTTGGTGCACCCAGCCCGACTTCAGTCCCCAAAGGCAGCGATGCTGTGGGCCAGCAGCAGTGTGTGTGTGCAGGCTGCTCAGCTGGCCTTTGCTGCATGATGGGAGGCAGTGAATATAATGTGATGTGATGGCCCTGCTGCCTGCTTGCTGCTGCTGCCTTAGCTGTTTAAATGCTATTACAAGGGTGTCTGCTGGGGGATCTTGCACTCTCATTTGGCTGTGTGTGAATCTCTGAAATCCCGGCATCCTTAATATCTCAAACTGGGCAGATCTGGATGAAAGTGAAAAGCAAACTCTTGCTTATCTCGATGGCTTTTACTTGTGTAAACCTTCCGTGAGTGGTACTGCCCAGAGTGGGGATTGTCTTTTAAACCATCAGCCACATCATGTTTCTGGGAGTCTTTGCACTTTCCTTCTCTCCTGACTCAGAGGAGCTCTGCCTGCCACGGAGCTGAGACGTGCTGGACCTGCTGGTGTGCCCCTAAGTGGGAGCAGGCTGAGCTGGCATTGAGGCTCATCGTGTTGTCCTTGATGAGTTGGCATCCATCAGTTTGGGAACTTGCCTGCAAAGGATGCAATCAGAGCAGCTCTGGATGGGCTTCAGCGATTTCTGCCACACCTCTGGCTGTGGAAGGATGGGAGTGAAGTGTTAGTATTTTGAGTGTAACTTTATGGTAATAGACAAGAGTCTGGTATTTCTGCTACAGCATCTGAGTTGTGAGACCAGGGCAATTTTGTTCTCTTGCTTTTTAAATTTTGCACTAAAAATAAGAATTCCCTACTTCAGGTGTAATTCTCTGGTGTCATCTGTTATAAATTCTGGTTGCTTACATGAGCAAGAAACAAACTGATATTGGCTCTGCCCCAAAGAACTAAATTTAAGCATACCTAAGTATTTAAATTATTGCATTATTCTACTGCATGAGTGCCTGCATGACTGAAATAAAGCAGCTGCACCAATGAAGACAACAAACCTCTAATAAGAGGATTTGCATGAACAGCACCATGTTGGTTATGGTCCACCAGAATAAAAGCACTTTGGGGCTGTAGTATCTTGTTAAACACATTGTAAGTGTTTTTGACAAGAAGCCTGGCTGAATCCAACCACCTCTGGACTGCCAGCATGTCGGAGCATTTCCGAGTATATCATCCTGTCCTGGACTGATAGCTTTGCGTAATCCTCTAATCCAAGTGGTTGCTTAAATGTTGCAGCCTATTTAGTTTTCCTTGGTCTGGGAGGACTTGCTGCTGTAGAGCTCAGGGTGAATTTGTTTTATTTATTATTTCTTTTTTTAAAAAGGACTGCAACTGAATCAATTAATTTAGCTCCAGCTATCTAGGGTCCAGGCTGGACTTCAGGATGTTGTATCCTAATGCTGTGTTTGCTCTGTCAGAGACAGCTCCTGAGCTCTGTTTTGCCTCTGACTTTGAGCTCTGTTTTGCCTCTGACTTCTGGGATTTTTGCTGAGGCTGTCGAAGACAAGGTGACTTGAAGAAGGCAGCGTGATGTCATTTTTGCTCTGAGGACACTGAAGCTTTTGTCCTTGTGTGTGATAAGAGCAGCCTGTAGTGATGTACTGTTTGCCCTCTGCACGCCTTGTGCTCCCACTGCCACCGCTCCCTCCTTACAGTGGCACCGCGCTGATTCCCACATGCAGTGGCCAAAGAACAACTGAGAAGGGTATTCCTTTAGCTGTCTGCTTGATGGGGGTGGGCACAGTTGTTTTCTTTGCACTCTTGAACCACAAAAAAAATGGTGAGTTGGAAGGTGTGTGTGGAAGGTGCTGTGGGGTGGAGGAATTCAGCTAAGGCAGCCGTGTGGTTACTGCTGCTTGTGCAGCAGCATCACATCAGCATTGCTGATTTTGCCCCTGTGTTGGGGTTGGAGAGTCGGGCACTGGGGTGATGCTTCGAAGTCCCAGTCTCCTTCCTGGCCTCTGCCTCCCAGCAAGAGGACAGAAAAGGGGTCAGGCCTGGGCTCCTGGGGCAGGCTGGCAGCAGAGCAGAGCCCTGCTCGGGGCAGAGTGAGGGTCACCAGAGCCCTTCCATACCCTGGGGTAGCTGGAGCCTGCCCTTCCTCTTGTCTGAGTGTTTAGGTGGCTACATGCCTTCTGTCCTTGGCCAGGGAAAGGCACCCCGTGGGCTCACAAGTGACAATGCTAAGAAGCAACAGGTTCATCCCTCACTTTCCCCACCTTTTCCTGCCTCTGCTCTTAATTGTTCTGAGAAGGGAGAGAGCCCTTCCCCTCCTCCTCCAGGAATCACACCAGCGTTTTGTGTTTTGCAGATCAATTTTGTAGCCTGCCAGCTGTTTGCCCTTCTGGCCGCGTTTTGGTTCCGTATTTACCTGAGTCCCAGCCACGCCAGCTCCGCTGTCCGACATGCATTCGCCACCCTCTTTGGGATATACTTTGCTGTCTTCTGCTTTGGGTGGTGAGTATTTAGTCACTGTGTAGGCAAGGTTTGGGTTAAAATGATTTTAAACTTCGTATCAGCTTGTCTGGACTGCATCTTTTTAGTCTTAAGGCACTTAAGGTTACCTTTAAAAAAAAATAAAAATATCCCAACCTATATAACCATTCCAAACCCTCAAAGCAAAATGAGTCATGGAAGTGTTTTTAAGTGAAGTATTTGATTTAACCAAAACTGACATGCCAGTCTGCTATTAAGATACCTCCTTTGGAAAAGACCCAGGCTGCTCTTTCTCTCGGTGAAACACATGGGCAATATCTTGTCAATAAGTACCAGTCTGGATATCCAGGCTATAAAGATTTCACTGGGGTAATCCATGTTTACTGGAACCCTGATATGACATCACATTTATGTAATTTGCGCAGGAATATGTTCCCTTACTCTGACTTCCAGGTAACATAGAAATTATCTAAATACTCTCTTTGTTGCCTTCAAGGTATTCCATTCACCTTTTTGTCCTGGTGATGATGAACTATGGCATTATGAATATGGCGAGTATTCCCAACATCCACAGGTGAGCTGATGTAGCTACCCCCTGACAAATTCCCTGGTGTTTCTCCCTGAAAACAGAGGGGTTTAGAAGCACCTTCTCTTCTTTCCTGCTTTTCTTTCCCAGGTACTTGCAGGGGCTTTGTCCATCCAGTTACAGAAGCAGCTGTAATCTCAATTTGTGGTTTCTTGCATTGATGTATTGCCTTTTCCTAAAAAATTGATGCCCTCAAAAGCTGACTTTTGCAGGCTTAAGAATTTATAGCCAAGCCTCAAGTTTCTTAAACATAATGAAGTCATGTTCTCCTTGGTCTTGTATTCTTGAGGATTGCATTTGATGATCCTCACTTTTTTGCTGGTGTGCCTAACAGAGTGTGGCTGGTGCTGTGGTTTGCTTTGGGTGTGGTACAGGTGGTGTCTGTCTCTGCTCTGTGTGGCTGTTTCTGTACCTGCTGCTGAACGCTCAGAGTCCACGTCAGTCTGGGCTGGGCAATGGAAACCCTTTCTTCACATCTTCCCAGGGCCAGGGCTGTCTGAGGGGCTCATGTTCAGATAACCATCCTGCCTTCTTTTCACTCCCTTCCTGAGGAGACCCCCCTCTAATTAATCTAAATGGGAACCCCACATGTGATTTTTTTTCTAAGATTATTTAGAAACATGAACTATAAACAGCAAAACTGTCTAGCATTTTACATCAGCAAGACAGGTATTAAGGAGTTTTTTTCCACCCCCTCAGAGTGCAAATCCCAGAAGCGCAGAGGTAATTAATAATTTCAGGGGGAAAAATAATTGGACTATGTTTGATAAAGAAATACCATCTAGAGATCAAAACAAAAAGATGTTAAAAACATGTATTAGTTTTCTCCTGGTCCTTGTCCCTGCCAGCCACTTGGGGGAAATGCAGGAGTTAGTGACTGTGGATGAGAGGAACTGAGTCTAGAGAGGGAATCATCCAGTAGTTATTTACACCTTCCTGGATAAGTTGAGCTGGTGCTTGGGAAAGGACACAGCTTTGACAGCAAACCCCTCACTCTTCCTGTTCAGCTGGTTAGTCACAGTGGGAAAAATAGCTGTATCCTGCAACCCAAATTAAGCTGGTTCATGTCATGTCACCACTGTGGTGAGATAGTCAGGTATTGATTTGATTCAATGTGAGATGTCAATCCAACGTGCTGAAAAACCTCAGGAGCTCTGGGAGGATTGGATTAGGGCTTTCCTACTGTATTCCACCAGCCATAGCAGTGTGACTCAGAGTGCTTCCACATCATTAATTTGGGAAAACATCAGTGTATTCAGAGTGCTTGAGAGTAAGCTTGTCCAATGTCACCTGTTCATACAGGGGGGCTGTAAAAGCACTGGATCCTTCACAGTGGGGCTTCAGGACTTCACTTTTTTTTCTTTTTCCTCCAGAAAGTGCAGTGGAAGAGAACAAATGAACTAAGTGACATAATTTAACCTTCATGCTCCCTCTCTGGTGAGGCTGCTAGCCTTCAAGGCCTATAAATGGACAATTTAATCCAGCATCAGAAATGCTCCCAGCTGCAGCAGCAGTTCAGTGTCTCTCTCCCTGCTTGCCCCCCTTTCAATCTAAGTGCTTTGCACCTAAGCACCGAGGCTTATTTTAGATCCTTCATTCTGTCTGTCACCATTACATGTCTGAGCCGGGTGACTTGCCTTTGGAGAGGTGTTTGCACCCTCTGTAGATGAGAGGGAGTCCAAAGACCTTGCTGAAGCAGGACTGGACACCTGACCCAGATAAAACAAGATAAATTCTACTCTGCCTCTCCTGAAGAATCTGTCGTGTCCCCTCGGTCTGCCTTTCATCCAGCTGTTTGCTGTGGGCCATGTGACCTGCAGGCTGACTTGCAATCCATCACTGTCATTCACACTGCAGCTTATTGGTCTCCAGGGAGGAAAAACTCATTTCTTTTAAAACCAGCCGTAATTTGACAAAGGTCTGGCTCTTTTTCACTTTTCTGCTGAGTGATCCCATTGTCTGATTTCACCTTTAGTTCTCCCCTGTGGCTGATCCTCTTATGGGTCTGGGGGGATCCTGCTTGGCAGTGTGAGCTTACCAGCCTCCCATGGCTCAGCTCTACTGGGAGTGTGGGGGTGTGCCATCTCATTCTGTACTCTTGGTCTTTGCATCTTCTCCCCCACATGGGTAACCTCTGCTACAGGGGACACCAGCAGTGCCAGCCTGTCATCCTGCTGTCCCAGTCCCCACTGCACTGTGGGGATTGCTCCTGTGTCCATCTTTCCTAACATCCATCAGCTTCTTGCCTCCCCAGTATCCTCCTCCTTGCTCACAGAAATACAGGCAGGAGTTACTTGTATGAAAGGCTGTGTCTGTCCATGCAGGCACTGCAGCATCTCCACTCTCCAGACTGTTCAGCAGTTAACATACAAAGAGTTGTGCTACTGCCCTGCCCAGCTACATTTCTTTTAACTATCATCTTGTAAAACAGACAATGCATTTGTCACACTCTACTCAAGGAATGCTTCTTTTTTTGGACACTGATCTTAAAGGTCCTTTGCAGCCTAAATAATTCTGTGATTCTCTGGAAGGTGGTGTGTTTCAGCATGTAGAGCTGAAAAGATTATGTGTCATTATCTGCCTTTATACAAAATCAGAGGAGAGAAAATACCTTAAAGTTGAAATATTTTAGTCTCTGCTAGACTGAGGAAAAATTGTAAATAAAGAACATTTACAGGTAAAAAAAAGGCAGTGATACACATACAGTGTCATCTGGTTTCAAATACTTTAGTCAGACAAAAATTTCCAAGTATTACGTGAAGGTGGCAACTCTGAAGCTGAAATATGCAACTTGAATCAATCCTATTTCTTCTTGTGCTTCTTCCCCACCCCCGGAGTGAAGAGACAGTGATGTCTCAGCTGGGTACACATACCCACCAGCCCTCTTGGAAAATGCCCTCCTGGTCTTGTAGCACGGCTCCAGACTTGTGAACAATCCGATTTGCCACCACCAAGAGCAGCCCAAAGCCGGTTCGGCTCTGGTGTTGGTAACTGTGTGCCGCGTGTTGTGTTGCAGGTACTCCTTTGCCGTGGCTATGGGATACCTCACGCTGTGCCACATAAGCCGAATCTACATCTTTCATTACGGTATCCTCACGACAGACTTTTCTGGGTGAGTGGGTCCACAAATGCCTTCCCATTTCAATTACTGTTAGTTAATTTCAATACATTTTAAGAATAATTTTTATGTTATCTGTCGGGCACCTGCAATTTTGTTTCCCTTAAGCTTTTCTCCAAGAGTTTTGTTGTGGTTTTGGGTGATTTTTTTTTTTTTGGTTTTCTTAAAGGAAGGAATAAACACTGTATGATTTTTGTCCCGACTCATTGTTTCTGCTCTTTTCTTGTGAGTGGCTGTCTGGTTAAGAAGGTAGAGCTTGGTTAGCCAGACTCCCACCCAGAGCAGCCTGAGTGGGCTGAGAGGTCAGGTTTGGTTGTTGGCACCAGTTTTATGGGTTCTCTCATGGGGACAGGCTGTGGCTGCTGTTTTAAAAGCTCAGCTTTTTATGTGGGGTGCACTTCTGTGAAACAGTGTTTTTCATATATATATATGTAGTCTCTGCTTTCACTGAGGCAGGAGAGGATGCTTTGCAAAACCAGAGACAGCTAACCCTGTGTTTGGTTTATGAGAGGAAGGCATGCCTTTGCATGATTTAAAAACAATGTGCTAATCTGCACTGCACTTGTTTAATTGAATGCCTGAATACAGACTAATTAGTAACACACTATGAAAGATTCCCATAAAGTGGAACAGTAAGTTATACATGACTCTTCCAAGTCTCTGTCATTTCACAGGCACAGAGCAGGTAATTTAAGGGTTTTGCTGTCTGTGTGCACCCTCTGAGGTGGTGGGTTTAAGCCTTTTAGTTAAATTAATTCTCACCTCTGAGAACTCTGAGGTGTTTCAGTAAAGGAGCGTGCAGAAATGGGAACTCATACATTTAGGGAAATTTAGTTCTGTAATTTTTTCTATGGTTCTTTTAATACACAAAAGCATGTCCTGGAAGAGCCTGGCATACCAAGAAGCCTATAAATGGGATTAGAATGCGATAGCTCTGTGTGTGTATGAGACAGAGGCAGACAGAGAAATGCAAGAGGTTGTACTTTTCTGTATAGTGTGTGCAGAAATGCACTGTGAGGCACATTAGCTCACTCTCTCTGAACACATCTAATGAAGATCCAGCTCAGACTGGGGGTGGAAGGAGAGGAACAGTGGTTGTTTATGTTATAGACCAGGCAGCACTTTCTGCTTTCTTGATGAAAAAAGGAATTACTCTTATTTAATGATGAGCTCAAGGATAAAAATAGTAGTGAAAGAATAAAGCTTGAGCTTACAGTGTTATTTGATTTATCCTGGTGCTTCAAGGTGCAGACCAATGTGTGTCAAACTGCCAAGTAGTAAACAAATGGAAAATGTAGTATGGATATGAACTGCATCTTCATGGTGTATTTTAAAAGCTAAGAATAAATAAAAGTACTGTAGTGCCATCACTAAAAGCTTGTGATCCAAAGTGCTGAAACCCAGGTCAGCTTCATAAATCTGTCTTAAAATAGCTGTAAATAATATGTGCCCACTGAGGCTTTATGCACATACCTAACAGATGTGATGTGACGACCCAGAGAAACAAAATATACTCCCCAGCCACAGTTTTATCACGTATGAACAGCAACTGAACCTCCTGTTGCTCATCCTCCCATATTTGATAGTTCCTCATCTATTGCGTGTGGGAAAAGGAAACATTCAGACAAGTTCCTGGCTGGAAGAAAGGACTTAAAGTTCTCCCTCAGGACTTCCAAAACAACCAAGACAGAACCTGTGGAGCTGTACCCCTCTCCCTCCAGCCTCCCACCCTTCTGGGTGACCGTGGCTGGGGGTATACATGGAGAAGGAAAACCACAGGATTTAGGAGAATCTTTAAGTTGGGGGGAAAATCCCCCCATCTGCTGCCTTGTGTTTGAGGTCTCAGTATCCTGTAAGTCTCTGGTGACACCTCGTTGCCAGGAGGAAATTTTAATCCACATCAGGTGGGCACATAACCAGCTCCAGTGCCATCAGCTGTTGGCAGTTCCCCAGCGTGATGAGCCCGGTGTTAAATGGGTGTTTCCCAGCACTGGGGCTCTCCTGACCTGCTTTGTGCACTCCTGACCTGCGTGTATAACCCCTTCCATGTGTGCTTGCAAATACATTTTTGGGGGTTTCTTTTTTTTCAGTAATAGCTGTTTGTGCCATTTACTTGAAGTCCCCCAGTTTTGTCAACGCAGCTTGTAAAATGCACGTAGGGATGGAGAGGACAAGGTAGCTTTGGAGTTATGTCTCAGGCAAACTGGAAGATAGAAGATCAAGCTGTGGTGTGTCACTTCAAGGTTAAGTAATAAGCAACAGGGGACTTGTTCCCATCAGAACTGTTCTCAAGCTGTTTGCAGCAATTTCTTGATTTAAGTTTTTCATGTATTGCATAGTACTTATGGAAAAGCTCAATTATTTTTTTTATACTACAGCTGGGTTTTAAGGAAAGCCAGTTCCAGCTTGCTGCACTTGAATTTTAATTTCTTTTTTAAAAACATGTATTTGTTCTATCAGATTTCTTCATTGATATTATTTCTCAAGTAAGTGGTGGCATAATTTAGAAACTTTCTGTTTCCTACTTTCTCAAAGAAAGCTATTCACTTTTGAACACTAATTGTACAATAACTGAATGCTGTGCTTCACCCTTAATTCAAATCAATTTTTGATAGAAATATGCATGTTTTATTTTGCTTGGTTTGCCATGACATTTGTACATTATATCTGGAAAAACTAAATCCTAACTCTTTCTCTCTCTTATTTCTTCTTCTTTATGCTAAGAGGATTATGCTGGTAAGTTGTCTGGTTTCTATACAACTTTGTAAAAACAGCAATAATACCATACAGTTGGTGTTTATTTCCATTTGTGTCACAGGCTCAGACTGAGTATAGTAATACTTCAACTTTAAGGAAAAAATTATTTAAAATAAGGAATCTTGATTGTGATTTTTGGAAAATAGTAACAGATATCAATCTAGCAAGCTGCATGAACAAATGCCATATGCATATGATCGTCTGGATGGAATTCAGAGGTCTGCATCCTTGTGGAACTTGGGTCTGTTTTAATCCTTTGCTTGATTAAGACTATAGAGCTTTTTAGTTTCCTCCTTGAATTCTTGCAGTGTCTGAGCAAAATTTCCTAATGCTGCAGATCATTCAGTGCAGTGTCAGAGAATGACTGTGCAGATGTGAGTTTCTTTCATGGATTAGGAGCAGCTGAGGGAGTTGGAGGAAAGGAGGGACCTTACTGCTCTTTGAAAGGAGATTGTAGCCAGGTGAGGGTCGGTCATTTCTCCCAGTGACAAGTGACAGGAGAAGAGGAAATGGCCTCAGGTTGTTTCAGGGGAGCTTTAGTTTGGATATTAGGAAAAATTTTATCGTGGAAAGTGTTTTCAAGCACTGGAACAGGCTGTCTGGGGAAGTGGTGGCATCACCATCCCTGGAAATGTTAAAAAAATGTGCAGACGTGGGTCCTTAGGGATGTGGTTTGGTGGTGAAGGTGGTAGTGCTGGCTTAACAGTTGAACCCGATGATCTTGGGGGTCTTTTCCAACCTTAATTATTCTGTGATTTTTTGCTGCCATCCCTCACAGAAAAGAAACTCGGTTTGTGAAAATCACCACACACACTGGCACTGTTTTCAGTCGTCTGTTGATCTTAGAGAGACCACAGCTGGGTTAGCAGGGAGACTCCAGCAGTTCTCCTCCCCACATATGCCAAATCTGTGCCTCTTACAGGAGTGTTTTGGTGGACAACACCCTTCTGATGGCATGGACATCTCTGTGCTTGCTCTGTCCCAAGTGGAGAACAGCAGCAGCCTTCTCAGCAAACCGCTTAGAAAGGGCTGATTGCTGAAAGAGCCCTCTCGAAAAGCCATATAAGCAGATACTTCAGCAACAAGTGTCACTTCAGGCAGTGAATTTTTGCTGGGTGATGGTTAGTGCTTTGTTGCTGGGTTTTTCCCTCTCAGTGGCTCAGTATCAGCCACAAAAGGAAGGAATAAAGGTACAACGGCCGTTTTTTACAAAGGAAATACGTTTGCTGATGCCAGCAAAGATAGATGTGCTCTGCTGCCACGTCAAAGCACGGTGCAGAGGTGCTAACTGGCCCTGCGAGTTCAGTTGGTTATTTTTATTGTCCCATCCTCTAAACGTGTGAGATGCAGCATGTTGTTGTAGTGCCTGTGTGACTTTGGGCTGCAGTTGGTCCCCAGGGGCAGGGCAGCAGCAGCACAGGTGCAGGGCGAGGAAGGGGAGGTCATCCTGTTTTCTGTGCCCATTTGCTGCTCGGCTGGGCGTTTGTGTACTTGAAACTGCACTGAGATCACTTACCATTGGATACACAAGATCCCTGGAAGCACTGCTGTGTGGTTATTACTGGGCAAAATTCAAGCAGGCGGTCAGTACTAGAGATCTCCACGCAGCTGGTGCATCCCAGGGCACCGGGACACTTCTCCAGAAGTAAACACTCTTGTCAGTGAAATGCTCCTATCGTGGAGGCTTAAGAAATAAAAGGGCAACACATCAGTACACGAAGCAAATTGAAAGGTGTGTGTTTAGTGCTTTTCCTCTCTGTGCTTTAGTATTTCTACTTTTTACTGGTGAAAGTGAAGGTAAGAGCCCACTGCCAGCGAAGCTCTGGTGGTGTCTGTGCCTTGGCCACCCCCTCGTCAGCATAGTTAATGTCATAGCAGAGTGTGACTGTGTGAACTTCTCCTCACGGCTTCAGGACTAAAGAGGTAACCCTGAAATAAACATTTGCCGTTTTGGAGACTTGTCTGCTCTGAGCCTTTTGACTCCACCTCCTCTCTTAGTGAAATCAGGTCAGTGGAAACTATTTCTAGCAAGCATGTGCCAGACTCCTCCAGGGGATTACCTAAGGTCAAGCAGCCTGTGCTTGGTAAATGCCTTTTCTCGTGTAAGCATCGAGGCTTGCTCGGTGCAGAAGGCAGCCTGTGATGCGGGGAGGATCCCCACAGCAGGCTGCTAACCATGCTGGCATCTTCAGTTCCACTGGCCTGTGCTTCTGGCAAATGTATGGCATTGGGTCAAACTGTGTTTAAAAATTATATTTACTGGTATGTTTTCATTTGGAAGGTTTGATTAGGGGGTAAAACCTTCTGTTGAGCATTGTCTGTAAACTGATACATTTTAGTCGTGTTCTTTTTCAAGGCATCTAATGTGAAGCAAACAATCATCCAAAACTGTCTTTACCTTATGTTAGATGCCTTGAAAAATACGATTGTCCCTGGGACAATTTCTTGCCTTTTATTTTTTTCTAATTAAAAGTTGGCCACTGTGGTTTGTGTGTACGAGGTACAATGCAGCCACAACCTGAGATTGGACTCATAGCCAATATGTAAAACACAGGGAAGCTGCAGCACCTGCAAATCAAATTCTGTGTTTCTGTGCTGGTTTGTAACTGTGGTGCTTGGTAGGGCAGGTGAAGAGGAGAGGGTGTGGAATCACCGCTCGGGCATGTGGCTGCAAAGGGATCTGGAGGAGTTCAAATATCATGGATTTCAAGCTGTTTAGGCTTCTTATTTCAAATGCTTCAAATCCTTCCCTGGTGCAGCCCGAGGCCATTTCCTCTTTGCTGTCACTGGTTGCCTGGGAGAAGAGGCTGATCCCACCTGGATACAACGTCCTTTCCCAGTCACAGAGAGTCACAAGGTCACCCCTAAGCCTCCCCTTCTCCAGGCTAAACACTCCCAGCTCCCTCAGATGCTCCTCACAGGATTTGTGCTCCAGACCCTTCCATGGCTCCATTGCCCTTCTCTGGACCAGCTCCAGCACCTCAATATCCTTCCTGATTTGAGGAGCCCAAAAGTGGGCACAGCACTTGAGTTGTGGCCTCATCAGTGCCGAGTAGAAGGGGACAATCACTGCCCTGGTCCTGCTGGCCACACTGTTGCTGATCCAGGATCAGCCAGGATGCCACTGGCCTTCTTGCCCACCTGGGCACGTTCCTGGCTCCCGCTGAGCTGGCTGTCGACCAGCACCCCCACAGGTCCTTTTCCTCTGGGCCACTTTCCAGCCGGAAAACATGTGTGACATGCAATCCGATGATGTCAGGAGGGAGAACAGAAGGTGTCTAATGCTCTTTGTAGCTCTCCTTCCCACCCACAATGCCAGGAGCATCACTTTGGTGTCTCCTCTGGAGCTGGGATTTGAGGGAGACGAGCTGCCCATGTTTTCTGATGGAAGTGCAGGAAGGGCTGGCTCGTCCTGCTGGGTTACAGCGTGTGGTCAGTGAGGCGAGGAATTCCTAATATAGATGAAGAGAACCTCTCTCCTCTGTGTTTGTGTTGCAGGAGCTCAGGGCAGGCTGTGCTCTGCTTCCCCCTGTTACTCAGCACATTGGGGCACTTTGCATTTTGCTTCTCTCTGACTTACTGGGGGGGTGGGGGGCCCAATTTTCTAAGGCGAGTGTCTAAATTTAGGCACTTGAAGTCATCTGGTTTTGGCTCAGAGCCTGAGGTTTAAAGTTACGCGCTTCGGTATTGGCATGAAGCTCTTGCCATAGGAAACATATGCAACAAATTGAACCAATTTGAAACAAGTGTTAATGTTCCCCCATAAAGCCGAGAGGTCAAGCACTGACAGAATAAAAATCTGTGTTTATTGCAGCAGAACTGCTGGTTCGCTGACAGCCTCTGTCTCTCTCAAGGCTTAGAAAAATCTGCCTTTTCATACGCTTAAAGGATTAGGATTTCTGTATCTTTGAAAGCAAAGCTAAATTTTGTCTGGGAAAATCTGCTTTGAGAAACAGGATGTTGATGATAATGATGAAAACAGCTTATAAATAATTTTCCTTGAAGGATTAACTGGAATAAAGTTTAGAATGACTATTTTACAATGTTGAAGTTGTCTCGAAGGTGCAAAGTCATTGTTGGCTTTGTCCATTCCTTAGCTGGTTTAGGTGACCCAAAGTGAGCTCCTGTACAAACCCCTGTGTTACAATTGTGTTCAAGTTCTGTGTATATTTAAGCTTATTCTGAATTATATACACAAACCTTTTTTTTGCTTACATTTCAAGCAGGGATTGCTGAAATGATAAAAATAGTTTCTGATTAAGAAATTGGCTGATATTGCATGCACTGATTTTGGGTAGAAAATGCAAATTGCCCACACAGAATTACTTGTGGACTCTCAAAAAAGATCAGCAATATTTAGTGTTAAAAAAATTTTTGCTTAGAATGAAAGAATGTCTTTTGCCAGTATTTGTGTGTCTACCATGCTCAGCATATGAATTATTTTGAAAATCAGTTTGATTTATCTTAGAGTGATAATCTGGTTGCAAACAGTTTATCTTAGGCATTGGGATTGTAACCAGTAGGTCAGTTTAGCCAAGGATGATCCAAAATCTTTTGAAAATCTCTGCAGAACATGAGTATTTTATGGTTATTTTAGATAGAGACATTTTTTTATGTAATTTTTGCCTTTTTTTTTATTTCTTTACTTACCTTGAGAAATTGCAGAGGAAAATACAGTCCTTGAAGTAAAGAAAAAACCCTCAACTTTTTTTTTTTCTTTAATTGCCTTCCAGAAAATATATTACAATAGTTAAGATGAATAGCTGTAATATTTGGAGTGGTCATCTGTGTCTCTTTGAAAAGTTCCATACACTGTGTTAATAGCATGTCCATAAACTGGGGTTTCAGTTTCCAGGTTGAAGACATCATTTGTGTTCAAACAGAAACATCCATGTTAATGTTAATTTATCCCCAAACTGACAAACAGTCCACTGTATTAATCCTCAGTGAAGACAGATCTCTCCTGTGGGACTGATTTTACCTGTAATCATCACAGTGCTTTTTAAAACAGTGGTGAATTCTCCTCCCCCTCCTGGCTGCCGTGGTTGTGCAGGTCTGGCAGGTGGTGTGAGCTCTGGGCACCCTGTGCTGGTGTCCCCGGGGGCACAGGGACAGGGACAAGCAGGGTGACAGGTGCCCAGCCCTTGCTGTGCCAGCCGTGGGTCCCTCCACACTGCAGATGTTCAGCACCGGGTTTTGTGCTCAGGAGTCACAGCCCTTAGAAACTGCATGGACTACACTCACTGCGGCTCTCTGCCCATGATGACTGGTCAGTTGTCCCCATGGTGTCCCCCCATCTTCCTTCCTACCTACCTCTACATGCTCTCGTGTCCTTTACCCTGGTGGGAACCAGCTCCTGGTGCTGAGTTTTGTCTTGTTTCCTGTTCCTGGACTGCAGCAGCTCACACTTCCCATTAGTGCCAAGGAGCTCTGCAAAGCTGGGGGTGAGAGGTGTAAGTGGCTCTATTGGGCACAGTGGCTATTTGTATATATCATGTTTAGCTGACCCCAAAGCTTCTGGGTGGTTGTAAGCCTGGCTCAGGTACAGCCAGCTCGTGTTCCCAGAGGCTCCAGGTCCCACGTGGCCATGCACTCCCAGCTGGGCAGTGTATCTTGGGCAGGCTGTCCCACAAGGCAGCTGCGTGGCCAAGAAGCAAGTGGCAAACTGCTGTGCTGACAGCTATTCTGGTATTTGCACACAGTCCTAATTGATAGAGCTATTCATGTGGGGAAATAAGCATCTGTATCTGCAGAATCAACACTTTTTTAGGGCACTGAGGAGACAGACAATAGGTGAGTAACAGTAAGAAGAGCCAGACTTATGTTACAGCAGCACTGCTGCATCCTAGTGTTGCACTGGATTTGGTCTTTGCCAGAAAGGAAGCTCGGTGGGCTGCAGGAGCTGGTGTTTCCTTGTGGTGTGATTCCTTCTGAACTCCAATTTGCACTGCTGCACGATAGGGACACGTAAAATAAGGCTTTGTGTGCACTTAGCAATTAAAAATTCCAGTGCAAGTTACTGTGGGGTTGTTTTGAACCCAGGCAATTGTCTTATGCCTGAGTGCCTCCTTCAGTTTTAATTGGATGTTTTCCACTTGTTGCTAATACAGTTATCCCTTTTAAAGGGATAAAGACATTCAGTAAGAAAGTTGGGAATAATTTGTACTGCAAGAGATGTAACTGTTGTTTCTGTCTTTGTTATAGTCCGCTGATGATAATTACACAGAAGATCACAACACTTGCATGCCAGTTACATGATGGTAAGGAAAAGGAATCCCTTCCCACATCCTGAAGACAGCCTTTTTATTCCAGTGCATTCTGTGGCTGAGATATGGAGTGAATGAATGCAGTTCAGTGAGTTGTTTCAAATGAAGGAGAAAAATGCTTTGTGGAGGGAAATGAGAAATTTGAGGTTTTGATCAGTTTTCTAGGATCAAACTGTCTTTGCAATATCAAAGACAACTGTTTTTTCCCTTTGGGTGCTCTGCTTCCTTGGGGCCCAATTTGGGTTTTAGCTAGTACCAGTATCCCCCGTTTAGATGCTACAGTGCCTCTCCATTAAGCTCTCTGAAGCTGTTATTGCTTCTCAAAAGTCACGAATTGTGTTTGATGCATAGGTTCAGTCATTAATTTAGCAAAAAAAAAAAAAATATGCTAGCAGTGATATATTCAGTGGTAATACACTCGGGGAGTTGTGTGAGATAGAATTCAGTAGCTTTTTCCCAATGCAGAGAGAAGCAGAGTTGCACGCAGAACAGCATTGTCTTCAGCCTTGTGCTGTGCTGTGACAAAGAGCACTATTATTTCCCAGTAAAACAGTGCAAAGGCTGCAAATGCCAGTTGTCACCAGTAGCACTGTTCCTTGGCAGTGCGAATTTCTGATGGTCTGAGGCTGTGGGTGACTAAACAAGTAGCCTGCTATAGAGTTGTTATGCTCTAGGATTTAGGTGGCAGCCACACCACAGGCTACAGGGTTGGTGTTGTTTGTAAGCCAGGTTTGCACTGGTGAGTCTAAAGCTTTCAGCTGACTGGAGTAGGTACAGCTTGAGGCTTGGCTGATTGACCCTGTTGTTGGCATTCATGTTGCTGGGATTTCCCTGCCTCTGTTAGTTAAGCCAGCAGCCAGCTCAGCATGCCACAGCAGTGTGCAGCCTAGGTACACACCTAGAATATGGAAGGTGTTCTATAATAATATAATTTAATTACTATAATAGAAAGAAGGAACAGACAGAAAGGAAAAAGGTAACAGCAGAGGCAGAAGCATTTTAAACAGACCAGGAATCCTACAGATGAATGATGGTGGGAGAAGCTCATTGCATTGTGAGCACCCCTGTACGGAGCAGTTGTTCAAAGGGAGGCAGCTTGCAGTTCAAGCATCAGTGACAAATTTCTATTTGTAAAAATGTAACACAGCTGCCCATAGATAGAAACAGACAAACAAGAGAGCCAGCCCCTTAAGTAACTAAGTGCTTAGTTGTTTCTTTGAAACTCAGGGCCCTCCCAGTATTTACAAACTGAAACAGTAGAGAGAGAATAGAAACGAGCTGTTTATCAGCAGTCCTTTTAGGAAATGGGCCCTCTGTGTGTTTATTGGTAATTATGGCCGGTAGGTTTAGAGCAGTAGTGTAAGCCCCCGTCCTGTGGAGCTGTACACACACATGCTTGGCATCCAGTGCTGTGAATCATCCCCTGGTGAGTTCTGCTGAAGCCAGTGGGATTCCTCACCGTATGAGCAGCTAAAGCTCCAGAGGGAAGGGCTGGAGATACTTGCTGTAAGCCACATCAGTGTACCACTGGCCATCACACAGGGTTTTGCCATAGTTTTCCTGCGATGTTGAGCCTGCGGTCTGCCTCTGGCCCCAAAGGTCTCGTGCACTCCACAGGAGGTCCCCCTTCCAGCCTGGGCCGTGTACAGTTCCAGACTGTTACCGCTGTGTGTGTTTAGGCTTGCTCCAGCAGCGGGCAGCTGGGCTGCTCCTTCCCACCAGCGGAGAGCCTCTGTTCCCTGAGAGCCTGCTTGCCCTCCGCTGCCCACTCCTCCTGCTGTGAAATGCTCCATTTCTCACCAAGAAGCCAGCGGGAGGCTTGTGCTTAAATGAGCCGGTGGCTTCTGGCAGCAGAGGCTTTTCCAGCCCAGGAGTGTTTGCAGAGGCTGCTGGGGGGTCGCTGCCCCTTGGTGGCACTGCCAGGTCCATTGTGTGTGTGGGAATGTATGGCTGCTCCCCCTGCCAGTGTAGGGTGAGGAAGGGGGAACGGGGTGAAGAGGTAGGGTATAACTTGAGTATACTTGACCTAAAGGTTAGGAACTGAGCTGTGTTACAGCGGCCTGTGACAAAGAAATGTTGAAGTTTGTGGTTTTAGAAAGTTATTTGTGGGGTGCAGACATTAGGCTTTGGGAATGTGTTTTAGTGTTTGTATTTTGGAAAGATCTGATGTGACTCCTCTTTCTAGGAATAGGGCGACAAGCTGAGGAACTCACCGCTGAGCAGAATCGGCTTGCTGTAAAGTAAGGATGTAATTCCCCTCACAATTTGTGTTCAATTTCTTCCAAAGAAGTGTGGGGTTTGGGTTGTTTATTTGTTTTCATTTTCTTTTTTCTTTTCCATTGCCATGCTAGGAATAACTTTGTGTCTCAGCCATGAAGATGTTCCCTGCTTCTGTCCAGTCCATGATATGCCAAAAATCCTGTGTGCTTTTTCTATTTGCCTGAGCAGGTGTTTGTTCTGCTATTATTGCCCACCTTACACACATATAGGTTCTCTCCCATATTCCTTATTTCTTCAATCCAGGACTTTATCAGGCTGTGCTGGTCAGAAAAGCACTGAAGTACTTGTCAATGTCTCACTGACTTAAAATTATACTCCACATGCAACAAAACTAGTCTTTGCTGAATTAATTCTTTTAAATTCAGGCTAAGACTGTACTGTACAGACTTTCTGGCTGTTACCTTCATCTGGTCTATGATGTTTTATGTTTCCAAGTAGAATACTCCTCTCCTGCCTGCAAACCATTGCAGAGTAAAAATCAATTTTGGTTTGACTCTGAAACTTCAGGTACTGCTTTTCTTTGCCATCATTTTTGGACACTGGAATTTTACTTTTTGCCTCCCTCTGTAATGTTGATACTCCTAGTTCTTCACATTATATGACCAGTCTTCTCATTTTTCAGATGGAGAGAACATGATGATTCTCTTTTGAATGCCTTTTTCTTCTAGTTTGTCTCTCAGCACAAATGCAAGATGCAAGTGAATTTATTGGGTGTTTTTAAGAAGAATTTGTGTTACAGGATTACTCTTAGAACCATAACTCCTTTTCACAATGAAATGTTTAAGTTGTTTGCCAAGGAAATTACTTCCTTCACTTCCAAGGCAGGAGATTCAGCCATCAGAAAATCTGCCTAGGAACTTCAAACAGCAAGGGAATAATTTCTTGAAAAGCAAAAATCCTGTAGGTAGTCTTGTGTAACTTTGCTGTGACCCCGTAACTTGGTGTCTATTTTTAAGGCTCACAGCACAGTGTTTAGCTGCACTGGGCCCTTGTGACCATATGATTAATTCGACTCAAATTCTTACCAAACAGGCTTTTTTTCTTTCTTTGTTTCTTTTCTTGTACAGTAAATGAGCTCATAATAGAAAAGCACATGCCAATAGCTCAAGTGTCAGTGGCAGACAAGTCATAACTGAAGAGTTTTAAATCCCCTTTGGTAATACAGCCTTTTGTCTTCCCTCCTGTTCTTGGTCTGTTTTTGTTTCTCACCCATCCTCTGTACATTCCTTTGTGCATTGCTCATGTCTCCCCACCCAACCATGTGCAGTATCTAAGTTGAGACTAATGACTTTATTTTTAATCTTACCGTAGAGCTCAGAAGCCCAAATCACAGGCCTGGTTTTTCAGAACAGAAAGATGAGCCTTGCCCCAAATTGTTTGCTGCATCTTTCTGTGAAATGCTTTCACCAGAGAACATACTGTTCAGGCACTCACATCTACAATAACCACTAGGGTGAAAGCAGAAAATCCTGGCTAATCTAACTGTTTATTCAGACTAATTCCACTTCAGAATAGAAGTAGGCACAGAAAATGTTTAACTGTTGCTTAGTTTTTCTGCTCGGAGTTTGTTTTAGCGTGAAAGAATTTTCAGTGGGTTTTGGTTTATGTGTGTCCATCTGTGTCTTGGACAGGAGAGCCCTGAAACACCAAGCCCAGGTTTGTGCTCTGGTGTGGGGGCTCTGAGTTTGCTGCAGCGGTGACTATTGGCACATTGTGGGGAGCACTCAGGAGTGCAGAGCAGAACACGGGGCACAGTTTGGATGCTGGTGGGTTTTTTGCCGTGTTTAAAAGCTGAGCCCAACAGTATCCAAATTGAACCAGTGGAGAGAGGCCTGTGCATCTTCTTTTTCCATTGTACTGATCTGTAGCAAGAACAGCAAATCTTCCTCATTTTATATTAAATGTGAAAGCCTGGCGGAACTGGTGGGATATGCGCTCACAAAACAGAAAATAATGAACATGGTAGACTTCCTTTGACTTTCATCTTCAGCTGTCTTTTAATTTATGTGCTTTTTTGGCCCTTAGTTCCGCTTTCTGTTCATGATGTGATACAGGCAATTGCTTCCTTTATTTGCACATAGGAGAGGGTGCCTCTTCATTCTGTTCCTCTGTGTCGCACGTGACACTTCCCAGTTGTCAGAAGGCTGGACTGGAGGGTGGGTGGGAGCTCCTCTCAGGATGGAGAGCCCTGGTCTCAGAGGCTCCCTGCCCTGTGGTTTGTGTAAAGAGGCAGGATGGTCCCTGACAAATGTCCAAAGCCAAGCTCCTCACTCCAGGCACTGCCAGCCTGTTCAAAATGCACAAGCCAATTTGAGAGTGACTATTTAGATTTATTACTGTTTTAAACTAAAATGTTCCTAAGATTGCAACTTCTCAAATGCTTAGCGTTAGTTCACCTGTAGCTTGAGCACTCCCCTGTTACCTTTGCTCTGACTGCCATGTGCCAGACTCTGCCAGAGTACAGGACAGACTGTGTTTCATGTTCCCCAAAACAGACCTGGTGAGTTCTCAGCTGTGGGGATGGTCAGAGAGAGGAGGGGAAATGAGGCACACAGTGCAACGAAAGCCATTGGTGAAAGCCTTTGCTGTGTTTTATCTTGTTTTCTTGTGTATGGCTGATTTTTCACAGGTCAAGACCTTCTTTACTGGAGTATTTAAGTTATCTTCTCAATTTTATGAGCATCATAGCTGGGCCTTGCAGCAATTACAAGGATTATATCGCCTTCATTGAAGGGAGGCATGTGCACATGAAGCTGTTAGAAGTGAACTGGAAGCAGAAGGGTTATGACAGACTTCCCGATCCTTCTCCAACTGTAAGTTTTAAAGTGACAAAGATTTATTGCAGAGGGTAGGAGAGAACAGCTTTGTACACGATTCTCACAATTAAAAACTAAGCAGAAAAACCAGTTTTGGATTATCTTCCCAGTAAATGTTACAGTGTTCTTTTTCCTATGAGTGGCTGCTGGTTTTATCACAAGGTCAGGGGTGAAGGGGCTCGTGAATTCCCCAAATGGGTTTGGCTTGCAGGACGGGTCAGTGGGTAATGGGTGTCCTTTGTGCAGCCATGGGAACAGCATGCAGGTCCTGACAGTGACAAGTTGCAGTTCAGCTCCAGACAGAAGAAGAAATGTCAGGAAAAAAAAAAAAATCAAATTTCCCCTGGAGTGCAGATGTTAGGAATATATGAATCATGGCTAATCAGAAACTGTAGCCTGTCCAGGTGCTTTGCAAGAGAATCTCACTCTTTAGGATGACTCAGAGGTAATTTTTTCCCATACTACTAACACTAATTTTATTTTACGTTTTTTAAATCCTACTTAAAACGTTCTTATGAAATGGGCTTCTGGTAAAGCAGGATAAGAGCACGAGAACCAGATCTCTCTTATCTTAAGGTGACACTGAGTGTGTAGCTCTGTGAGTGTGTGCAGAATGTCTCCTCTGAGGCTGAGTGTGTGCTGATGTCTGGCTGATTGCTGTTGCACACAGTTGTCTTTCAACTGACCCTCGTGACTCTTCATCACCTCTTCTAAATTAATTAGTATCAACTTTATCACTGCTAACTTTATTGGTTCTTAAAGCACATCGTTTTTGCATGTCCTGAACACTGCCTTGTTTTCCCCTTAAGCAAATGTTTCTAATGAATGTTTCATTGTTTGTGCTTTTTAGGGAGCAGTGATGTACAAGCTTTGTATCACACTGGTATCTCTTATTTTATTCCTGACGCTTACCAAGAACTTTCCTATGGCATATATTATTGACAACGAGTTTCTTGAGAAAACACCTTTCCTGTCAAGGCTTGGTTACCTGTATGTTGTAACACAGGCAGCAAAACCAAAGTATTATTTTGCATGGACGCTGGGTAAGTGTGGCTGCATCATCTGGTTTTGTGTGTAACAAATAAGTTCATAAACAGAGGAGGGGTGAAACATTGTGGGTGGGGACAGAATGAAATGGTCCCTAGACCTGTAGTCCTCTTGGGAGATGTGCTTGTGTTCCTTAGGCAGTGGACCCTGATGAAGTGGGGAGATGGCAAAAGTTTTGCGTAAACATGCATAAAATCTCTTCTGGCCTGTCTGAGATTCCCTGTGTCTGGAGCCAAATCTGCTTTTCAGCTTCTTTACAGTAAAGTCAATGTAACAATTTCCTCTTGCTTAAAACTTTGTTAATATACCAAATCAATTATTGCAGGAAATCCTCATCTAATCATTGATTTTTATGCTATATTCATAGCTTTTCACTTAAATTGGTGGGGTTGAGAGGCTAAAATTTGGCACAGTGGCTCAGGCTTTGCATGTTGCAGTGCAAACAGACCCCTCTCTTCCTTTAGGGACCTCCACAGCACACGTGTCTCTATTAGAAAGCTGTGGGGCATGTTGGGGGGCTGGAGTTAGGCTTTGCCCCTGAGGCACTGAGGGCTCCTGTGTACACCTTGGCTTTGAGCAGGCCAGAGAAAGGACTGGTGCACCGTGGGGAACAAAGGAGATGTGTTGGAAAGGACCCAAAAATCACTGCAGGGGAAAGAAGAAAGAAGCCTATTAGAGGAGAAGCAAGTCTCTCTTAGGAGCCAGCTAGACTGGAGGTCAAAACAGTCTTTTTGCATTTTGTCTTTTTCCTTTCAGAAGTCACTTTTCACTTCTGTGTGTGAAGAGTCAAACCCTTTATCCCAGGTTGAAAATCTACTGAATTTTTTTGCTGGCATTACAAGACACTGTGTGTAGGGATAATCCCAAAAGGCCAGCCAGCAGTGCATGTACCTGGAGCTGAGATGGGATGGAAATAGTCAGGGAAATTCATTGCGAGGCTGTGATTAAACTGCTGGGAATAAAACTGTCAGATCGAGGGAAGGCATCCAGGACTGACATGTGTGGGATGGGAAAGGCTTTGAGATAAATAATGGCTTGCTCAAAAACTTCTTTTTGTGGGATCCGGTGCTAAATCGTTGCCTCCATTTTTTCCAGCATTAGAGTTCAGTCAAAGTCCTTTATTGAAGAGATAAACTGAACTTGGATTTGTGTAGAAATATCTGACAAATGAAGTGGTTCAGGGGAAAAGCATGCATTGCATACTGGAGGGTGAGGCCTCGATTATTGACATTGCAAATCCAGGCAGCAGAACAGCAGCCACTTTATCCTTTTGCAGCTTTGCTCCTGGTGGCGTGGCCCAGGGCATTACAAAAGTGCCTGCTGAAAGGGGCTGATAAATGCTTCCTGTCCTCAGAGCAGGACAGGCAGGCTATTGTGTGAGAGCTGCACTGCTGAATTCCTCCAGATCCACGGAAAGAAAATCTGGCTTCTTGCTGGTTTAGTGACAGCCATGGGAAGGTGGCTGCAAACCTGCTCCGAGCTGTCAGTGAAACCACTTCAGGTCTGAGTGCCTCTGCCCAGGGATACAGCAGAGCTCCTCAAGTCAGCAGGGAGACAAAATTCTGCTGAGCTTAGTGGAAGCCGGGGTCTGTGAGCAATCTGAGGGTGGCCAAGTGTCATCCTTCTGTGCCTCACACCTTGTTCTGCAGACAGCAGCTGAGGAGGCGAGAGGCCGAGGGGTCTGCTGTATTATTATCACTCATCCCACAATTTCTGGTTTCTTGATTTTGGCAAAGAAACACTAAGTGATTGGTCCCTGAACCCCTTGGAGCAAGGAGGAGCCAATCCAGGAGGTCCCCTGCTCTGGGGTGACAGATACATGCAGCTCCAGTCTCTGAGGTTGGTCAGGATCCCATGGGCCAACTTTGGATGGGGTTGTTGTTCATTGTGTGTTTGGAGTTTTTTAAACAGGGAGGTAATTCACAACATGGAGGCTTTTCTTTCCATCAGTAAAATTTAGTTCATTTAATAAAGCGGAAAATAAAATGGAAAGTTACAGGTTAGAGAAGGCTGCTAGTTTAGGTATTTATTGTTAGTCTTGTTGCTTTTAATTAGATTCTCTCCCTAGTTTTGTGCATTAGGGCTTCTCCATGAGCTTTTGCCTGTTCTCCTGGCATTTACAAAGCAAAATCAGTTTTCCTTCTTGGGAAAGAAATGCTAACCTTTTCAAAGCATAACCAGGCTTGCATTCTTGTAAACACTCTAGAAGGAAAAGCCTTACCTGTGTTTGCACTTCCCCTTTTCCTTCCAATGATCCTCAGTGTCGGCTGCAGCGAGTGATTCAGAGATGACAATGAATCCTCCCCTCTGATTTCTTGGTGCTCCAAGAAGGTATTTCTAGCAGGGGCACAGTGAAAGCAGAATCTCAGCACCAGCAATGAGGTGACTCCCAGGCGAGCCTGAGAGGGGAGGGAGTTGAGCAGCACCCTGGGAAGAGCAGGAGTGTAGCAGTGTGTAATGCCTACTTGTCATGGAAGCTTTTATTTGCACTTAAAGTAGCTAAGTCTGTAATTGAAGTGACTCAATATTTGATTTGTAGAGATGGGGAGGCACTTTAGCGAGGCACTGAGCAGCAGGATTAGCAAAAGGCTTTGTCTGTGGAAGTCTGAATGACAGTCATAATTAAAACAACCGTGTTGAAACTCTTAATAGAAATGGTAAGCATGGCTTTGAGACATTACAGTTTTTCTGAGTTCTGGAAAATGATGTGATGTCTAGTTGCCCTTTTGAAGAGAATGCTCATCATGCCTATATCAGCTGAATAATAAAGGCAAAATAATAGGAAAAAGTGATTTCTATTTGTAGTTGTTTTATTATTTGATTCCTTTTTGCCTAATCTTTCTTTCCTCTTTAGGAAATGACTCTTGTGTAGCCTTATAGTTGTGCCCCTTTGCAAAGAAGCAGCTTCTCTTGGAAAGAGATGTTGCCATTTGCTACAAAGCTGCTTTGAATGTGTGTTTAGTGTCCTACCTAAGAAAATACGTCTCTTCCAGCGTTCTGATTTTGACCTGTTTTGCTTTGACATTGCAGCAGATGCAGTCAACAACGCAGCTGGTTATGGCTTCAGTGGAGTTGATGAGAGAGGCACTTTCCGCTGGGACCTGCTGTCCAATCTGAATATCTGGAACATTGAGGTGAGATAAAGGAGTGGCTGCACTGGCCTAATTATAGAGAAATGGACATGAAAATGGGGAGGGGCTTCGATGGGAGGAGAAGAAAGCCTTGCCACCAGGCTGCTCCTCTTTAACATGAGGAAGTTTTGTGTTTTATCTGTAGGGCAGATAAAAGGCATCTGCCTCACAGGCCTCCTCACACTCTGTATTCAGGTTGTATTTCTAAACAGTTTACCAAAGGCTAATAAATAATTAGCTATTTAAGAAATGAGCAGTCAATTACTGTAGATTGTGGCTGAGCTCAGTGGGTCAGTAAATTGCTTGCAGCTATGATCCTTCACCATCTGTGGTGTATTCTGTTTATTTACTTGTACCACTCTTTCACTTTTGTAGCCCAGTTGAGATAAGTGAAAGAGGCTTCCACAAGCAGGCATTGCACAAACACTTGGCAGGGCTGCAGTGCCTCCTGTAAACGGAGAAAAACGAGGGTAGGAGACACAACAGGTACAAATCAAGTAACCTGAATGGCAACTGACAGGGCCACAGAGAGCCTGGATGGCTACTGATCTAGAGCACCATGCAGCAAGCCACGCTGTTTTGAGAAACATCTGCCACACGTTTCTTGTGACTGCAGTGTGCTTTTAAAATCCCTTAGTCTTGTGCAAGTGATTTGTGTTTGTGTCTCTAATGCAAAAGATAGCCAAAGATAATTTGCTTGCCCTGAAGAATATTTTGTGAATGCCAGTGAGATGTGGAAATATTTATGTGTCTAAGACTGCTTTCTAAAGGCTTCTTTTATAGAAGTAGGAGGAGCTTCCCCCTGTAGTTCTGTAGTTATGCTTTTAAACACAATCACAGAGGAAAATAAGTTGACTGCTTTCTTGCTGAACGATCTGTGACTAAGTGAATGTGCTGTAATAGCTCTGCTTAAAAATGAAAGAGCCCCTGTAACTTTTCATCGAAGATGCCAAAATTGGAAGTATCATGATACATTCCCTCTTTTCCAACATGCTTTCTCGCTTGCTTTTATTAATATTAATTAATCCTCAGTGTACATCTCTCCTTGAGTGGTACAGAATACAGAGCCCATGAATGCTTTACACTCCTGATGGCAGCAGCACCCCAGATGCTACGCTGAGATCTGACTCAGTTTTGGGGCAGGGAAATAATTCCTACTTTGATGGGCTGAAGCAGCTTCTGTTTGAAGCAGCAAGGTGAAGTGCAAGCAGTTCTCTCTAGTCAAGCCAAATTAAGGAAACAGGAGCTTCTGGTCCTCTCCACCCACTGAACTGTAGGCCTCTCAAAACTCAGAATCATAGAATAAGCCAGGTTGGAAAAGGCCTCTGAGATCATCAAGTCCAACCCTTGATCCAACACCACCACAGTTACTAGACCTTGGCACTCAGTGGCGTATCCAGCCTCATCTTAAAAACATCCAGGGATGGAGGATCCACCACTTCGCTGGGCAGCCCATTCCAATGCCTGAGTGCCCTCTCTGTAGGGAATGTCTGCCTAATATCTCATTGGTTGGCCTAAAGTAACTCCAAAGTGATGTAAAGTAACACCAACATTCTCTGGAGTGTTTGACCTGCAGTAACCCCAAAATGACTGAGTGACCCCAATGACTTCAAGTAACCTCAAAATGACCTCAAGTAACCCCAATATGACCTCGAGTAACACCATAATGACTTCAAGTAATATTAAAATGACCTCGAGTGGCCCCAAGATGACCTCGAGTCACCCCAATGACCTCAAGTGACCCCAAAATGACCTTGAGTGACCCCAATGACCTTGAGTAACCTCAAAATGACCTAGAGTAACCCCAAAATGCCCAGTGGTTGTCCTAAATTAACCCCAAAATTCTCTGCAGAGGGTGAGCTTGATCTGCAGCAACCCCAATGACCGCAAGTAACCCCAGAATGACCTATAGCGTCCCCAATTACTTCTTTTCTTTGCTAGTCACATGGGCAATAGAGATCAGAAATTGTTTCCCAGAACATAAAGCAGAGTTGTCTCTGATCTGATCAGGTGTACACTGAGAAAAAGAGAAGCTACAGAGACCATGAGTTTGGGCAAGCCTTGAAGCAGCACTTTATGTGCCAGCAACAATGCTGGGGGTTGAAGTCAAAGTGTGATTGTGCAAGTGAGTACGGGTACAGTCTGTATGTTCAGCAGGTAAAGCCACCTGCCTATGTAAAAGTGCTTTAGAGTTGGGAACTTGAGTGCTAAATGGGACTGTCTGATCTGTAGTAAAGACAAGCCAAGTTGTGCAGGCATTAAAACATGGACAAGGCTAAACACGTGTTAAGGACTTGAAAGCCTTGGCAACATGCTTGTTTTGACAGCCAGTGACTGCTTTACTCTTGGTAATGTAACTGGGGAACTTAAAGGAGGCCAAAAGACAGCGACAATATTAGTTGGAAGAGAAACTGTATTTTTCTTGGCTTCTCTTGGTGCAGCAAGGCAATTAAATTGTGGCAGTGCTGCATTGGGAATTGGTAATCATTTTAACCCTTTCAATGCAGAGGATGAAATGCTAGGAGGAGCTGATGGTGGACAACCTGAGTCTGGCAGTCTCCGAGGTCCAAGGTTGGACTCCATGATCTCAGAGCTCTTTTCCAGCCCCACTGGTTCTGTGATTCTATGGGGGAACTCAGAGGAGCTATGGGGGGTTCTCTCAGGACCCTCAAGGCCACTCTGGTTTCTCAAGCTTGGCAGTGGCCTGACAGTTGGCTTCTAAATTTAGTCCTAAAATTTTTTGTCCATGTTTTTCAGTCTTCCCCCTTCCTTTTGATTTTTTTTCTAACATGTTTTAATGACACTCTAGGGAAGGCCAGACTGCATAATGGGTGGCAAGATATCCCTTCCAAAAATGAAGCTGTTTATGAACTGAAAGACCAACCTGATAAAACAAGAAAGCTTTTCAGATTTCCCATTATTTGAAAAATAACCAAACATTGTATTTAATTTTATGAAACAAAGTGAGATTTTAGAGCGAGTGCCAAGTTGGCAGTGAGCCATCAGCCTAGTTAAAGTCCCTCTCAAATCATATTAGTTCACTGATGGATTGTGGCACGGTCTTCACAAAAGTTAGCTGCTAGAATTAATATTTTCCATCCTCATGAATTTAAAATGCAAGGAGTATTTTACAGGTTTCAGTGCTAACATTTCCTGTGAACTTCTTTCTTAGACTGCGACAAGTTTTAAAATGTACATTGAAAACTGGAATATCCAGACAGCTGCCTGGCTAAAACGGTAAGAGCAATGGAACAGCAACAGGCACATGAGACCCAAAAGTACTACATGGCCTGGGAAAATGCTGCGTGGTGAATCTCATCAATGTCTAGCCTCTTCTTCTCTCTCTGTTTCTGTGTCTTAAGCAGTTGGTGGAATACAAGGGGATTTGGTGCTGTAAAGTTTTACTGCTGCAAATGTAAACCGCTCGTATTTTATATATGACCAGCAAAGTCATAAATGAACTGTTCAAATCTCTCCTAGTAGAAAGTAATAGCATTTTGTTGCTTCCCTCAGTTATTCTCCCTGAAATGTTTCACTTTGCTGGGTGATCTTTCCCATGAGGAGGTGAGCCTTACTGTGTCACTGGGGTCCAGTTCAGCTTGACATAGAGAGAAGCAAAACTCTTCAAAGCCCCAGTATAATCTGGTTTGGAGTTACCAGCACATGCTTGCCAGGGGTTTCCTCTTTAGGATATGGCACTGAGATAATCTGATTTTATCCTATGGCTGTTAAGGCACATATTCTAAATACTAGCATAAGTCCAGATTGTGTAGATTGGACTGTCTCTTATTCCTCATGACACTTTCTGGCATGATTAAAGCTCATTGTACAGTCAACATGGTGTCTGAATTGCAGGCACAGATTTATTGTAGTTACCGTAACTATAGTGATGTTAAAGCTATACATCTCAGAAGTCAGTGTGTACTATTTGTTATTATTCAAGTGATGTTCCTGGTAAGAAGTGTATTATCTTGACTGGTTTCTTTGGAACACAGTGTTTCAGTTAAACTTCAGAGAGCCAAACAGACTGGTTGTTGTGTTCCTGAACTGTTACCCTTCACTTGCATCTTGGGAGTAAGACTTTTGGGCTGCTAAAGTTAGCAGGAATCCCCTGTTTTGCAATAGCTTACGGCACTCCCTGTTGTTCCCAGCATCTGCCAGATAACTGTGCCTAAAAATATCTCTGTTCTCCAGCGAAGGGTGGGGTCACATCTGTCTTTCAGCTTGCTCTTGGTCTGCCATCAGAGTTTTGAAGGGTAGTGTATGATTCCAGATAGAGATGTAAAGGTGAATGAAGTCTTGCCTGCCCTTTATCCCATTATGTACTTAAATGCTTTGAGCACCAGGGATATTTGTACAGGCACTCTCTGGATACTCAGTGCATGAAGGCATGCTTCCTCATTCCATCTAAACCTCCGTTTGAATGAAGGGAGAGTGCCTCGTGCCCTAGTCTGTAACAGAGGCAAGACCATTCAGAAAGCAGAGTAAGAGCTTAGAAACAGAGGGTTTGAAGTGCAGTGTCCTTTGTTCACTCATATTGAACCTCTCCTGTTTTGTTTCCATCCCTGCAGTGTCTGCTATGACCGAGCTCCCTGGTACCCCACGGCTTTAACGTTTGTGCTGTCGGCCCTGTGGCATGGTATCTATCCTGGATATTATTTTACGTTTCTCACTGGAATCCTTATCACACTCGCAGCCAGAGCAGTATGTACCTTTCTTTGTTCTCTTCTAAGGCCCATGCTAGATCCTGTCCAGCTGCCAGCTGCACCCCCACACGGTCAGGCAGCCCGTCCCTGCTGTGAGCCCCCTTGCATGCCTTTGCAGGCTTGGTGCTCTCTGAAACTCTGCTCTGTGTTCCTGCTGATTGCAAAGTGCCCCCAGCAGTCACAGCCAGCACTGACTGTGCACGTGCTGCACCGCTGTCCCTGGCTGTTGTTTGAGGCTATACAGTTAGTGGTGCCACCAGCAATGTCCATGCAGGCAGATTAGCTTGGGATTCAAGGTCAGGGAGGATTCCAGACTTCTGCTGGGTCATGTGGCCCCCAGGCTGGCCTGTAATTGACTCTGTCTGGGCCCAGTCTTACATGGGCTGAGCAATGGCCAGACTTGAGCAATTTATGTGGATTCAATTGACGCAGTAAACTGGTCAGAACAGGTTTCATGTCTCACTGTTGTTAAATTTATCACTGCTGATCTTTCAGGCTGGACCAGCCAGTTGTGCAGGGCTGGGAAGCACCACTATTGTCGTTTAGAGTTTGACTGTGGATAAAAAGTCAGGTCAATTTGAAAGATGATTTAAATTAGTAGTCAGTATTAACTGCTACAGCTAGAGGAGGTTGCTGAACATGCTGTCTTAACATGTGCTTTGCCTTTTATTTATGAGGACTTAATAAGTGTGAAACTAACCCAAAATCTCTAGGGAACAGCACATACTTCCAGGTATAAACACCTATTTGTTCATTTAAAGTAACTTTGTTTTACTGTTGATAAACAATAGTAAATGAAAACCAGGAAGGAGGAAGATCAAAACATAACATCTCCTCCCAGAAGATATTGTGCTTCTGTGGTTATGACAGAGAAAATTGGGGGCCACTTCTCTGCCACTGGTTGGCTGTGGGATCTTGGATCTGCCAGTGCTTTCTAACCAGTGTATAAACCTTTCTGTGGTGCTGATGCTGATGGTAAGTGGAGAGTCACACACCGCAACACAGCCGAGTGACTTTGCCTAAGAAATTAATGTATGTAATTTTCTGCTTACTTTTCCCTGACCTGCAGATAAGAAACAACTGCAGACATCACTTCCTCTCATCAGTGCCTCTTAAGATAGCCTACGACGTGGTGACCTGGGCTGCCACTCAGCTGGCTGTGTGCTATACTGTCGCACCCTTCGTTATGCTGGCTGTTGAGCCCACAATTAAGTTTTACAAGTAAGTTCTCTCCTCTTGACTGTTACTCTGCAGACCAGCATGGACTTTTGGTAAATAACCCAAACCACACTGACAGGCCATTGGCATTTTGTCACACTTGAAAGGAGTTCACACGGGACGCTTTATAATGTGTAAGGGCCGATTTTGGGGCTCCTGTAGCATAGTGAGGTAACAACAATAATGCTAAGGCACAGCACTTTGCTTGCATGTCTCGTTCTGTCGGTGTCCTTATGTGACTTTTCATATACTTGGTTTGCATTTTAAAAACAGCTGAGTCTCAGCCAGTAGCCACAGCCAAGGCTGAAGAGGTTAAAACCAATGTGAGTTGGCAGTAGGAAGGACTTGTTGAGCAAAGGCCAGGTTTCCAGCTGCTGAGTGGGTACAACAGGAGGGGGTGATCGATCAGCAGGAGATGTGGAGGGTTCTGGCAGACCATTGCTTGTTGAAATGAGTATGCTTTTCTTTATGAAAGTATATTTCTTTTCTTAGGAAATGAGTACTTGCCTAGGTTCCTTAAAAGTATGAGAACACTGGCGTTGCAGAGTATATTGAATGTACTCTAATAAAACCAAATTGAAATAGAGGAATTGAGCAAATAATCAGAAAAGGGAGACTGGAGTACCTTGTTTTGCTTTTCTTTCATTCTACAGTGAACTGACAACATGAGTAACAGGTTTGGGTTCAGAAGATACACAGTTCCCTCCTCTAACATAAAACCCACAAAACTGGTAGTCAAGATAGCTGCTGTCAGTCTGTTTGGGGAGGGTTGAATTTCGACAGTTTCTATTCCTGTTTCTTAAAACGTTTGATTTCAACACAGAAAATTTACCGTATAAAAATTACTCCACATATTTCTTAGTTTAATTTCTTCGTATTTTTTTGCCCTGGTGACTTTGAAAATAGTTAACTTAGAGACTGGTAAGCAAGGAAATTGTATGCCTTTGGACTAGGGCATGAATTTTTGGAGCACTGCACACCTAGCAGTGGTCTTAAGCACCTTACAAGGATATGAACTATGTTATGAAGCATAAATGAGACCATGGAAAGGTACATTGCTGTGGTTAAGAGCTGGACCACACTGCTCCCAAATGTCACCCTCCCCAAGCTGCCAGAGCCTCATATATTTGGTTTAAGTATTTTTTATTTCTCTTCAGTCTTGTGTATGCGGAATTATTTGAAATAATAATATTTGATGTTTAGTAAGATACCAAATAAAGATATCTCGGAATAGTTACCTTCAAAAACACAAGCCTTCTGTAAACATCATTACCTGACCTTCCCCAGTTAAAACTTGACTGCTTTGATTTATTTCAGGTTTCAGCACTTTGAATGAATTATTTTTTTTCTGTCACTTTTCAAATGTGTTTCTGATGCGTGAAGGATATTTCTTCAGAACATGACCTTGTGTACTCTAACATTAAAAGAGGGATGGGCTGAGTAAGTCTGGGGTTGAATTAAATGGGTTTATCTGAGCTGTCAGACTTTGGATTCGAGACTTTGCTGATTGTTTCCTTGCCTCATTAACATCCACAGCAACATTTTCATCCGTGCCAGCAGATACCAAATATGTATCTGAGTAAAATGTGTGACTGTGTGAAATCCAAGGGTGTATTTTTGTGCTTTCTGGGTCAGGTTTGTACATTCTGCATTCATCCCTTAGCACTTAATTCTGCATATTGAGGTTGCACAGTTCATGTTATTGCCAACAGAAATATAATATTCTTTCTGCTTTTGTTCCCAGGTCTGTGTATTTTCACATGCACATTCTAAGCATCCTGGTGTTGCTCCTGTTACCGATCAGACCTCAGACCCACTCCCTAAGAAGGGCTCAGAACCAGGCCATGATGAACTCTGTTAAAAGCAAAGACAAATGATGCCTCCAAAGAGAACTGCCAGCACTGGGAAATTGAACTGTCATATTGTAAACAAACAGAGAAGGAAAAAAATGGGTGGCATGAGGGTCAAAGTGTAAGACAAGTGGCATTTCTGTTGGCTGTCTTAAAATCTTACTGGAGAGGGCAGAGAAGAGCCTGAATGACTGTATTTCAATTTACTCCAGTTAATGGAGATTTTACAGGCAACGTTTACAGGCTCATGGGGCATTTTGATTTTTATAATAAATATTTTTATGAAGTGTTTTTATATATTTAAACTTTTTCACAGAGAGGCATTTTTTTTTCTCTTTTACAGAAATACACAATTATTAATTAACAAATAATCCTGTGATCAGAGAGAGGGACAGAGGGCAGCTGGGAAGGGGTTAGAGCAGCTGCCCCATAGCCTGGTGCTGTGGGCAGCTGGCAGGGGAAACTTTTCGCCTCTTGGTTATGGTGAAGGATGGTGCAAGTGGAAGACTACAGACCTGGGGCTGCTCAAGGAGCTTGCACTGACTTCTGCCCCAGCAGGGGAAGGGGGATCAATGCCCAGAGCAGGGACTGCAGCCTGAGCTCGGCTGCAAGGGTGCTTCACATCCTTCAGTGTGACACCTGCTGGCAATGAGGGCAACACCAGTCCCTGGGGAATAGGTGTCTGGGAGCACTGACAACTGGCTAAGCCAAAATCTAAAGCCAAGTAAATGGGAAAAAAAAAAAAAGGCATAAGAGGGAACTCAACCTAGAGTAAATGAAGGGGTGTACACCCTGTGGTCTGTAGAGCTGTGCTTCTCTAATGATGCAGCTGGAGCTCTGTGCTACGTCAGCCTTACTTTGCAGTTTTAGGGTGATGAAGCACTTCCTTTTTGGTATCTAAATAAGTGAGGAGCCATGCAGGGTTAGTGTTTTAAAGCTTGCAGTTATGGGTTAAATCTGAAAAAAGCTTTGTAGTGGGTCAGACTGTTCTACTCCAAAACATCCCATCCTACAGAGCAGTTACATTCCAGCAGATAACACTAATATGAAACCTGAGCAGTAATTATCATAGTCATAATAAATCATCCTCTACAAAATATTGTGATGAGGTATGATATGATGACCACAAGAGTCGACTGAGTCCTTGTATGATCTTGACCTCTGACTTAACTGTTGATGCAAGTTTCCCTGCTTGGAAAGTCCTTGACCCAGAGGGATATTTTGAGGCTCAATTCCTAAGAACTTGTGCACTGAGATAACCTGCTGCAAAATGCCATATCAGGTTTTGGGTTTTTTTTCTTTGAATCCACTTATCCCAATAAAACAGGCTGGTACCACACATCAAAACCAACTAAAACATGCTTCCAAATGTTTTCCAGGAACGCTTTTATCAGGATTTTGTAGAAGCAGTTCCCTTGTTAAAGTATTGGTATTGCTTTATGAACATTTAACTGATGTATGATTGAGCAAGCCCTGCTGTTTACTGTATTCTGATTTTTGTGTCAGATTAAAATTTTGCAGAATCCTAATGTTTTGAGAAGAAACAAATCAGTGAAACCAAAACAAGTTCCAAAAAAAAGTCATTTTTTTTGTCTTTGGTGGGAAGTTTTTGTCCTGTGACCACCTCACACTTTAAAGCATAGTTCATGGAAGAGTTTATTTGGTAATTTATTTTAAAGAGCGAGATGGGATTAAAAGTTTGATCTGAATAAAACATTTGCTTTGTGTCACCGCCTGGCATTATTAATCACAAATGTCTAACATGAAAAGAGGTCAGTGGGTGGGTAAAACCCCTCACACTTGTGAGGGGAGATGTTCAGATCTGCTGGATTTTGCAGAGCAGCTGTGTGTTCCATCCGCCTTCTGCTGAAATGAGACAAGATGATCCCTGTTTGGTTTGGGGGCAGCTTTGTCCTTAACTCAGCCAGTGGTTTTGTGTCCTTGTGTGTGTTCTCCTTGTGCCAGCAGCCTCAGTTGCACCTTGGGCATCTAATGTTTCCCCTGAGGTCTGGCTGTGCCATCCCTGTTTCTTGTGGGAGGGAATCTGCAGGAAGGGATGAGGCCTTGGGTGCTGCAGGCTGTGGAGTCCTGTGTGCCACCATTACCCCCTTGGGCTGAAGGCAAATCCCAGCTGCTATTTTGCAGCTTATTTTGATTTTTCTATCCTAGAAGTTGAGATGCACTTTAAAGAGAGAACTGGATGAAGAGTAAAATGTCATTTCAGCTAAGCTATGGGTCTGATATTTGCAGAAGCAACAGCTCAGCAATTTTCTCAGTGAACTGAATGCACAATATACATTTTTACTGTCCTGTGAGCTGTCCCACTCCTTTAGTACTTTCTTGCATCTCCTCTTGAAGCCTGCCAAGCAATGGAGGCAGCACAGAAGTGGGATCCAAGGTGGGCAGATATTCTCCCTCCCTGTTTGGCTGCTCTGTTCTGTGTGCACACACTGCACATAACTGGGATTTTTGTATCACTTGAAATGATGTAGGTGGGTGAGAAGACTGTAGATTTTTACTCCATTGGTAGGTGTTTGCATAAACCTCCACTTACCCCTCTGCACATGTGAAAGCAGGCTCAGCAAACTACATCTGAGCCCTTTCACAGAAATGCAGGTTGAAATCCCAACACCCAAGGAAGCCTAGTGGTAAAATTCCCATCAGTGAGGTTAGTGAATCTGATATTTAAAGCCTTTATCTCCTTATCCCTGTACTGAGGACTTGAGAAAAATGATCTACTGGCTGCGGCAGTAAATAAAAACTTGTATGAACTTAAATCAAAGTTTAGGAATGGTATGGCTGTCTGTAACACGCACTAAGGATGTGTGTCTGTGCCGTGAGACACGGAGCGGCAGCGCCTTTGCTCGCATCCATTTACGAGTGGTGCCCTCTGTGGGCGAACGCTCGGGAGAAGATTCTCGTGTGCTGAGCGAGGGATGCTGCGAGGGCGGAGGGTCCTTCCTGCAGCCGGGAGGGCAGTGGGTTCCACACCGGCCACAACAAAAGCCTGTGAGAAACTGAAAAGCTCAGACAGACTGGGGGGGGGGCGGAAATATCGTTATGGGAGGAGATGCTGTTGGTTGGTAGAAAAGATGGTGTTTATGTGCTTAAGAACTTGGGTACACTTTCGCTCACCTGACTCAAATACGGTCCTTGGAAGGAAACCACAGGGTGGGAGAAAATCAGTTCTGAGAACTGCCCTGGGACTGCCCCTGGGACCTGATTTATTGTCCAGCCACGGATCAGCTCTGCAAGTGAGAGCCCAGGCCTGCCTGGAGGCTGTTCTGCTGCAGGACAGCTCCCTGTGCCCCCTGGGTCGGGGGCTGTGCCCCCTGGCATCTGATCCAGGAGTGTGCCATGCTCACGGACAGTTTTCCTGCTCCCTCTCTCCAGTGCTGTGCAGGTAAACACTGTGCCCAGAAGTACCAGAGTATATCAAGGCTGAACCTGTCACAGTGGGACAGGATGCAGGGAAATGCTGCCACAGCCCAGATGTGCTGTGCAACCCTTGCCTTGGCCAGGGAGGGAAACTGGTACCCCTCTTCATCAGGAACATCTTCAGATGGCGGCATTGACACTGCTCTGAGACACGTGGGTTGCTCTAAATTCATACTTGCTCTTGCCTTTATGGCTTCTGTATTAGTGCACTGTAGTTTTTCTGCTTTAATTGTTTTATTTGTGTTTGAGAAAGATGGTGCTGTGTAGCTAAATTACATCTGATCAGGCTGTTACACAACTAAGGGCAACCTCAAAATATGTGGCAAATAACATGAATATTGGAATAGGTAATGTGAACACATTCTATTAATTGGTTTACCTGTGTGTTATCCCGATGTTTTGGTTTTTTTTTTTTTTTCCTGTGAATACTCTTAAATGACACCTTCCACTGTGGAGCAGAAGGTGCAGGTTTCCCTTGGAGGTGTCTCAGGAAGCAGCTTGGACAAAAACTCCACATTTCTGGCACCCACAGGCTCTTCTGTCTGTCCTGGTGCGTGGCTGCCAGGGCATTTTGGGGTAGCTTGGGGTGCCATGTGCTTCCTCTTTCTCCCACCCTGGGAACAGGAGAGTGATCCATGGCACGTGTGAGAGAGAAAGTGCTTGCAAACTGCAGTCCTCGGTGTGCAAACGTGGACACGAGAAATAAAAGATGATCCTCGAATGAGCAGTGATCATAGAGACAGGTCTTTTCAGGCAGCAGACAGCAGAGATAATTGTGTAGGTGGGGACTCAGCACAGAGAGATAGTGGCAAGTGACCGTGAACAGGCAGCTCGTGCCACAAGAAGGAGCAAAAGGCAAGGTTTCCACAGTGCCAGCCTCTGGCTTTGTGTGTCTGCTGCCAGAGACAGGGGCAAGGCTTGTGTGCACATGTGAATGGCTGTGGGACGTGGCTGCAGCCCCATTAGTGGCCCCGCTTTCGGGGTCCGTGCCCGACTGCCAGTCCTGGGTGTTTCAGCTCCTGGGCTCGACCCTTCCGTGCTTTCCTCCACCCCAGTGAAATCAAGACATGCTCCTAAAATAAGAAATATCACTGAGAATCTTTAGTGTCTTTACATCTGCCTTCTGATCTCAGTGCCTTCGAAGCCCGTGTACCTGAGCAGGTCCTGGCTGCCGAGGCTGGAGTGGTGTTTGGGAAACAGGACTGTCAATAAAACCACTTCCACACTGAGCCCATGAGGTTTGTAAAGCCACAGTGGTGTGCATGGGAGCACTCCTGCCTCCTTCCTGCCTGGAGTTTCAGCTGGCAGGAGTGGCAGGGCTGCCCAGAGGATGGGAAGCAGCATTACTGGGGCTCTCAGAGAGCTGGCTTCTGGAGCGGTTCTGTTTGCAGCCGGTCCCAGCGGCGTGCTAAAGGGCCTGCCTCAATTAGACTTCCTGACTGATGGCCAGTTTAATGAGCCTGTGTGCAGAGGGTCATTCAACATGGCAATTATACCTATAAATCTATTTGCAGCAGGGCTCGAATAACCTTTTGCACACAGTTCTCCATAAAATGACTGTCTGATTAATTAACATTAATTTATCCACTGTGTGTAACCAGATGCAGTCTGTATGAAAGCCTCTGCTCTGATGTGCAGGCGCTGTGTGAACTGGGAGGATTTGGGGATGAGAATGGCTCTGATGTTGTTTAAAGACTCTCTTTTAGATTTTTTTCCCCCCTCTTTCTTCCTCTCTCCTTCTCTCTCTGGTCCCAGTTGATTAACATTCCAGGGCAGCATCATATAACAGGGGGCAAAATTCAATTAATTGAATATGAAATATTTATAACCCTACTCTATGTGTCTATCAGAGTAGGGTCCTTAATAGATCTTCTCATTAGCATGGACTGGTGACTCACTTCTCTGCTTTCACAGTCATTTGGAATTAAAATCCAATTAATCTAATGTCCCTGTGAATATTATTAAACTATTTGAAAAACTGCATAGAAGAGATATGAGGCAGGGGGTGAGGGGCTAAGAGAAGAAGAGGGAATATATCTTGAGCTCATGAAGATTCATTTCTTCTCTGTTAAACATGTAGTCTGGAAAGACTAATTCCCTATTTTCTAGAAAGTGGGTAGCTAATTCTTAATATCAAAAGCCCAAGAATGGAAAAAATAACTCGCTTTCTACAAGCAGAACTGTGTTGTCTTTGAATAGGCGAAGATATGCCCTTACATCCCCCCACCTTTCAGGTTGCTCCTTCTTCTTGGGTGCCTGAAGCGATGGCCAGATTTACACCGTGTATTTTGACACCACGAGGTAGTTCTGGGGGTTGTGCCCAGCTCTTCAGCAGCGTTCAGCTGCTGTAAGCCACAGGACCCTCCCTGTTGCCTGCCCTGGGGACCAGTAGGGCACTGTGTGTCCTTCCTGACCCTTGCAGAGAATTTTCCTTCCTTTAGGAAGGGGAGTGTGGGGAGAGTCAGGGTAAGACCATTTCTCCATGGAGCGAAAATAGTCAGGGCACGTAGACCCCTGGGCTGGAGCACTCCTGGCCTGCCTCATACGGATGTAGCCTAGAGGACTATTTAATTGTTAAATATCTCTCTCTCCTCAGTGGATAGGGCACTGACCTGAAACTCAGAAAGGAGGGGTCTTAACCATGAATTTCACATGCAAACTTTGAACAGGAGGCAAGTTTCTAAATTGAATATTCCCCTAATGGGAATGACTTGAGGACAAAATCCTTTAATGACTCAAAGGAATTCAGAGGCTGCTGCAAGAACATGTAAGTCAGGACATAAATACTTCTGAGCTGGAAGAATATTCTGGATATCCAGATAAAAAATGTTCCTCTTCTATTTTAAAAACAATAAAAGATCTTGCCCCAAAGTCTGCTCTGGTTTTGTTTAGGTTTTTTTGTTTTAAAGGGAAGTGGCCTATTCCTTTGAACACTACCCCCTTCTTTTTTACCCTCTCTCTGTTAGTCCAAACATTATGACAGAACATAAATGCACATTAGGATACAGCTACTATACATTCCAATGTCTTTATGAAACCTTATAAAGCCAGATTTCAGAGAGACCAAACATTCTTCCCCTGTCACAGAGGTGAAACCCACGGGAGACACCTAGCTGCACAGAATCATAGAATCATAGAATGTTAAGGGATTGGAACGGGTCTTAAAGATCATCTAGTCCCAGCCCCCACTGCCATGGGCAGGAATACCACATGCTAGAGGTTATCCAGCCTGGCTTTGTGCACTGCCAGGGTTGGGGAATCCACCACCTCCCTGGGCAGCCTGTCCCAGTGTCTGCATCCACCCACCTCTCAAGTGTGTCCAGGTCTCTCTGGGTGGCGTCCCTTCCCTCCAGTGTGTCACCTTCACCACACAGCTTGGTGTGGTCAGCAAATTTGCTGGGAACGCACCTGATCCCACTGTCCCAGTGCTGGTGTGTGGCCTGCAAACCATAAGTAAGGAATATTTGTGTGTATTGGGCAGAAGTCAGGCTCAGTCCCTCCTTTCCTTCAGCACATCTGGAGATTTTGTCACCCCTGTATTGTCTGGAGTTTTTGTCACCCCTATATTGACTAGTTCCAATTTATTTACTGTATCTGGTAAAACCACAAGCCCTGTGTGGTACAGTGAAGTTCAACATGCAAATCTCATCGGCTCTGGACTTGATGCAAGTGAATCATAGGTGAAAGTAATTTGAAGCAAATGAATAATAGGTGAAAGTAAGTGGTTTTAATTTACTGAGGGAAATTTTAGCCTAAAATTCCCCTTTACCCATTTTTGTAATCCTTAAGGTCATCTAGATATTTTTAAGTTTCTTAATTTACAAGTAGTGAAAATCTCATCAGCAGTTTTGTTTGGTGCTCTTCTGTGCTGAGGAGCTGAAGTCAGACCTGGCAGAATCATATTCCCATCCACAGTAAGTCTGAGCAAGAAGCCTCTTGATTCAAGCCACAGCTTTCCAGGGAGCAGAAGCAGAACTGAAATCTTAACCCCCTTCACTCTGGAGAAACCACAGTGCCTGAAATGTGGTGGCACCTCCCAGGACAAGCCCTGAATGCCCCGAGAGTGCACTCTTGCTCTGCTGAAACCTGGTGCTGCTGCCACAAGGTTCAGTTTGGCCTTGGTGGCATTTCATACCTGCCTTGTATGCCTGTCTATCAGTCTATATTTATGTACTGCTGCTGACCTGCTATGATGGATATAGAGAAGTGACTGAATCTGAACTGCAGGCTTAAAATGTTATTATCTAAGGCTCTAATTCGGTTTGCTTTTGATAATAGAAGAGATTGATTATGGCAAAACTCTGGAGTCCAATCAAATTAAGAGAAGGAACAAGTTATTCTTTTCTGTAACTCTATGCTTCTTCTGCAGGTGGTCACTGGATGCTTTCCCCAGTTTATTCCTATTCCCTCTTCCATCCTAGCCAGAGATAAATGTGGCAGCTCTTCCTTTGTCTGTTGTTTATGGTCTCTGTCCTAGCTTAGGCTCCAAGCCCCAGTGGTCAGGGACAAATGGTCATGATTGCCCCTTTCCCTGGGAGCTTTGCAGCAGGAAAATAGAGAGGAAAGCACCATAAAGTGCATTTGTTCTGTGCCGTGAAGATTGCACTCCTGCTTTGTGCTGGTATAAAATGACTGCTGCTGATGAAGGGCAGTGGAAAATCAAATCTCTGGGTCTTTTTTTTTCAATCTTTTGTAGTTCCCCTGCACACTTCAGGCGCTGTATTAATCATTATAATTTCTTCCACATTGCCACTTTGTCTGTGAGCTTCCTTTGAGCAGTGTTTCCTGTTTTGTGCTCTCTTCCAGCAGGCTCCAGCTTTTCTGGAAGCGGCTGCATGAGCTCTTTCCCAGAGCGAGGGTATGCCAGCCAGTGCATCAATCCACTTTTGTTTTCATTATGCCAGCTTCCTGCAAAGTTTTCAAATTAATTTTAATGCCTCCCTCAATTTTAAGGCCTATAAAAAGACCTCAGTTCTGCTTACCTTGGTGAACTGGGACCTGTTCAGGAATCCGGAGGATGCTTTTGCCTTGGTGCTGGGGGTAACTGTTTCCCCTGCCTGCATTCAGTGGGTTCCTGGCACTGTCAGCCCCAAAACATCCGGATCTATCCCCAGCATGCCGTGGGTCAGAGGATGGAGCTGCACTTCAGATGTCACAGCCCTGTCCCAGGCCGTGCTGGGTCAGGCAACCCTCATCTCCGTGCTTTACTGGCTCACCAGAGCTGAGGTTGTTCCACAGAAGCCCAGCTGAAGTGGGGTGGGAGAGGTGTGACTGAGGTGACAAGTGATGTGATTTTCCTATGCAAAGTCAAAAAAAAGATTACTAAAAGGTTAGGTCTGTGCCTGGACTGCAAGTCAAAAGGATGCAGCTTGTGGTGGACTTATTTATGTTAGCTTTAAATTAGTTGGCTCCGTGGCAGCACAGATCTTGGTGTGGGCTCAGAGTTGGCAGAAGTGATGGGGGATGAAGACACCCTTGTGTCTGTGACAGCTTTCTGTGCTGCATGCTAAGTCAGGGGTCTGTGACTTGTGGGTGCTTGGGAGTCTGTGGACAACTGCCAAGAACTCTGAGAGAAAAAGGCAAACCTGATGTTAGCCTTATATTTGTGATTTAGACATCTTCACCACTAGTGGAAAAATGTTTAGTGGCCTACAGACAGAAGAAAAAGTTCGCCTTGGGACAGGATGCCTTATTGCACTGCTTTTCTCTTAGCTCTCTGCTAAGTATCCCTAAAACATCCCCCCCTTCTGAAGAAAGTGAAAAAGCTGCCTGTTTCCCTGTTGGCTAAAGCTTTGTGGTCTCAATTCAGACATTACCTGTCTTTCCTGAGTCAGATAGTGAAAGGAGCTTCTCTGCCAGCACCTACCTGCCCACCCAGTGCTCCACCACCTCAGGTGAGGCTGAGACATCTTCCTTATCATGTTATTTTCCATTCCTGACACCAGGCTGTTTCACAAATGGAAATACCTTTCCAGCCCTGGTATTATTGTGTGCATGGACAGCACCTTCAGTGCGTGCTATTTGCGGCTGCAACAGCTGCACCGCTGAATGGCACACACACACACACTGAACATCATTTTCTGCTTCGCCCTGAAAGCTTCCTCTCCTTTCCTTTTTGTTGTTGCTGTGGAGGTCCGTTTATAACCACTGCAAACCTCTCCCTCTTCCTGCAGGATTCCCACCTATGCTGGAGCTCTTCAAAGAGCATCCATGCGAGCTCACGATCTGTCTCAAGTGGGCATGTGCCCGGCAGCCCAGCGGTGTACGGGGCAGACTGGGGGCTTGGTGCTCTCTGCCCCTCGCTGCCTCCTCTCTGGGCTGCTGGCTTTTATGTGGGTTAGCATGGAAGCCCTGAGATGATTAATTCATTTGTTCCAGGAATATTCTGCCCCTGGGTGCCTGCGTTACTGTGAATCAATTTAGTACTTTCGGGCCGGGATTAATGCAAGTGCCGATGGAGCATGCACAGGAGAAAGGAGGGGGGTGGAGTGGGGGAAGCAAGGGGATATCCAGGACACAGCTAGCAACTCTTTCAAATGAAAAATACAGAGATGGAGTGTTTTAAGAACAAAATTCGTTCATTTGTTTTCCAGTCCTCTCAGCTATCACTCTAAATTCAGTTCACTGAAAGGCAGTGAGCTAGTCAGTGTTTCAGGTTGTGCCTTATAAATCAAGGCTGTAGCAAGGAATTTGAAATGTATATTGAGCCCGGCTGTTCTCTTACCTCCTGCTGTAATGAATTCATGTCTGCAGACAACAGACACAATTATTATGGAAATTGCACACACACACACACACACACATGCACATGCACATGCACAAACACACAGAGGAAAACAGGGGGGTTTCAGAGCCCTTGCTGTATTGCTCCTAGTCCAGGCCTCCTGACTGCTCCTGACTGAGCTGTCACAGCTGGTGGCAGGATTCTGCCCACCCTCTCAGGTACCTGCTGGGGGACATCGCCCATGGCCTGCCTTGAGCAGCGGGCTGTGTATCTGAGGGTACCACCACTCCCATCCCACTGCCCCCAGGCAGATGCACAAAAGCTGGGCGTACAGTGTGGGGCTGAAAAGTGGCTCAGCAGTGTAGGAAGTGTGAGAAATGACCACACCTCCATCCAGTGATCGCTCTGAGGAAGCTGACTGTAATTAAATGAAGTAAATAAAACCAAATTCTGCCAAGTGTTCAAGCAGGATATTGTGGTGAAGGGAATCAAACAAGTGAGTGAACAGGGCTGTTGTGATGAAAAGTTGAGCATTTCCTGAACCCCATTTTGAAAGCTGGAGAGGGACTTTTTGCTAAAGCATGTGGTAATAGGACAAGGGGTAATGGCTTTAAACAAAGAGAGTAGGCTTAGATTAGAGATTAGGAAAAAGCTCATCATTGGGAGGGTGGCGATGCACAGGAACAGGTGACCCAGAGAGCTTGTGGATCCTATCCCTGCAATTGTTCAAGCCTGGACTGAATGGGGGTTTGAGCAACCTGCTCTAGTGACTGCTGTCCCTGCCCATGGCAGTGTGATTGGAGCTGGATGTGATTTAAGGTCCCTTCCAACCCGAGCCATTCTATGACGATGCTATTTTCTCCCGGGCGGCAATGCCTCGGCAAAATCCTTGTCTTTGAGCCCTACATCCAAAGGAACCCTTCTGTCAGGGTCTCAATCAATCACCCGCATCCCTCTCCCCCGTCCGGGGGGTGATGCTCGGTGGTCCAGCCGCCGGCCGGCCCGGCAGAGGGCACTGCTCCCTCAAGAATTCCGTGTCTGAGCCTCGAAACCCAAACCTAGCAGCCAGACACTGCCCTACAGGGGCTCTTTTCCCCCCTTTTTTTTTTTTTTTTTTTTTTTTTTCCACAGGGAAACAGAACTATTCATTTGTGTAAAATAAACCCTGAAGATTTCCTTTCTGTGCCTCAAAGTAAAACCGAACTGACCTCCAGCCCAGCAGCAGGTTAGGGGTGAGAAGGTACCTACACAGTCTCAGTGTTGCTGACCACAAATGCCACTACAATTGTGTCAGCGAAAGGGCACCAGTGGCTAAAACCCTGCATCCTGCACATACATGGATTTAGCTCTCCATCTGAGGCAAATGCACTTCTGTCTCCTCCAGCCCCCCAAAGAGTTATGCAGCTTTTTGTAAAACATCAGGTTGTGGCTTGGGGGTTTTTGCAGGTTTTGTTTGTTTGTTTGTTTGGGGTTTTGGTTTTGTTTGTTTGCTTGCTTGTTCCCCCCTCTTGCATGTGTTCTTTTTCATAATTTATTTCCTAGAATTATGGAATTGTTTGGGTTGGAAGGGACCTTAAAGATTATCTCATTCCAACCTCCCTGACCTGGGCAATGACATCTTCCACCAGCCCAGGTTGCCCAAAGCCCCATCCAGCCTGGCCTGGAACACTTCTAGGGGTGGGGCATCCACTGTTTCTCTGCATAACCTGTTTCTGTGCCTCACCACTCTCTGAATAAAGCATTTCTTCCTAACAGCTAATCCAAATCTCTCCTTATTTAATTTGAAACTGTTCCTCCTTATCCTATCACTATCTGTCCATTATTTCCACATCATGATGGGCTCTCCCTCGATTGCATTTTGTTAATGGCCCAAAGACTAAAACAAGGGCAGGAGACATTGGAGGTGTCTCAATGATGCAGAAAAAAAATCCTCACAAGAAAAATTGTCCAGATAATGATATATCTGAGTGCTTCATACAAACCCTCCTCGAATGCTGTAGCTTGATGAGACATGCTGTACCAGAAGCTAGAAAACATTAGTATATTGAAGGTATTTTTTTTAGAGTACTTTATATGGAAGTTCCCTCAATTCAAACTTTTTTTGGGCTGCATGCATATGTGAAGTCTGTTCTGCAAGTGCAAGTGAGGTACAGCAGGGGCTGCACTGTGGCACAGTGTGAAGGGTGCTTTTTAATATTATGGCTGCCTGTATTTCTTACCCAAAAATGCTCATAAGGAGCACTTGCAAATGTTGCTTTTCTCTCAGGTCCTTTGAAAGTGGCACCCAAAATCCACTCTAGACATTTTCCTGAGGAGTCCCAACGCCTCTGAGGGACAAGGCTGAGGGTTCATGGTCAGCTGACCTCTAGCTAGGGCATTGCTTTTCCCTGCCATGTGGATTTGGTGAGTGTGGCAGTGGCAGGACAGGGAGCCCCAGGGAGGAAAGGGAAACCCTCTGGACTACAAAGCCAGCACAGCAGCAGGCACAGATTTCCTCCCTACAGAGGGGGAACTGCATGCATGATTTTCATATGGTCCATCCCTTGGGATGCTTGGACACAGCTTTGAGCCTGCCAGAGTGGTGCTTAGCTGGTGTTGCCTGTCCCAGACTCTTGAGCAAGGCCATGAATTGATTCCAAAGAGGCTGGTGAGTGACCATTAGTGTTGATCAGTAACTTGCCAGGCTGAGACAGTCACATGGTGCACAGAGGCAATGGGTGACACTTTCCCACACAGTCTTGTTCATCACTGTGCCCCTTGGCCTTCCTGGCCTGATTGCTTTGAAAGAAATAATGTTATAAACCATCAGGACAATGCTGAGAAATCTCCCCTGTGGTGGGGAACAGCTTGGTCTGGATTTCAAAAACCATACTGAGCCTTTGAACATTCTCATCTTGCTGCTCACCTATTTCTGTGTGCTGGGTAATTCAGTCGGGGAGAAGCAGAAACAGAGAATTCTAATTTTTATTTTTTTTTTTAAAGTTTAATTCTTGAAGAAATTAATTGCCAGGCAAAGCAAAGCATCGGGTGTAAGCTGGCTTTACCAGTGGGTTGTGTGACTGCAGCTTTTTTGTGCCTTTATTTCAGAGAGGAAATCTTACGGGATGGACGAGACACAGAGCTCATGATACAGCAGTTCTTACCTCCACATCGCTGGTTGCATTGATGGCTGTCACCATCTGTCAGTCGTGAAGTGACTGGATAGTTTTGAGTTGGGTTTTTATGGGTTGAGTTTCTATTTAACAAGAAAACACCAAAAAAAAAAAAAAAAAGAAAAGCACTTTTGCTAATCATTATAAAGGCCAGAGATTGAATAGATGAAGGAAATGGAATTTCTTTCTCATCCAGCTCTTGCCAAGAGTGCATGAACAGTAGAGAGCAGGTCTCAAACTGGGAAAACACATTCATCGAATTTTGAACTTCTACAGTTCTTTTCATTGTGGGAACCAGAATGGACTTCTTTTATTTCTTGTGAAATAGGCCATAGCATCCTTTAATGAAATTTGTTAGCAGGATAACTCTTGAGATATTTGGTTTACTGAAATTGGTTCTTTTTCAGAGAGCGAAACTACTCAGTAGTAACTTTGATCCTAATTTTGTTAAAAAATATGACAAATTTTTGCAAAAAGGAGGGAAAAGTCCTGAAAAGTGTCTTTTTTTCCCAATTAAAATATATTTAATGTGAAACTTTCTGTTGTTCCTGGGTGAAACATTATCCTAGCCATTACTGAATGCTCACTCTAAGCCAGGCTTGAGTTTTCTAAGATATTTTTTTCTTGTAATAATTAGTAGCGACACTGGAAATCAGACCTTTAGCTGAGGTTCATTTGAACTGCCTGCAGTTGCCTGTCTTTGAAAATTTTTGCAGATTTTGAAGCCCTTACACCTTTTCCCCCCTTTTTTTCCCCTCTCCGTTTTGTTTTGGTTTATTATCCTAATCCTTTAGGATGCTGTTGTGAGCAAGCCCACAGGATCCTGTATTGCACAAGCACATAGTGAGAGCCCATTGCTGCCCCAAAGGATTTTGTAAACAGCGTGATGGAGGCAGATGACATTTGGGAATGAAGAATGGAAATGGAGACACAGGAACTTGTCCAAGGTCAAGGCTGGGATCAAATCCAGCTTTCCAGTGTCCTTGTCCAAGGCCTTACTCATGACTGGCTCAGGCTTTTCCACCCCGACCTCTCCTTCAGCATTTTGCAGTTGGGTGGACTTTTCCACTGGCCTTCCCTCCCATTTTGCGCCACCTTTTGAGGATCCACGTCCTTCCTGGCCACACCTTAGAGGAGATGGCTGAGGAGACAGCAGACACCAGCAGAGGTGGCTCAGCTGAGCTCCCTGAGCCCTGATCACTGTCACCAGCAGTCACTGCAGCCACATGTTCCTAGGGAATAGAGAAGAAACCCACAGCAGGCAGTTATGAAATGGCTTACCCCTGGGAAAGTTTCCTTTGAACTGCAGTCAATTAAAGGATGACTTATGGCCTTGAGCCCTAGTTGTTTGGGTCTTTTTTCCTTAATATTTACTATTTAAATTCTAAATGTTCTTGTTATCCAGACTTGTTTATGCTTGGTATGCCTAATTTAAGCTAAAGCAGCTCCTCAGGGCAGAGTTCTGGTCTTCTTAAGTTTTTTAATTGCCATGTCACCCCTAAAATCATGCAGATTGTAATAAATAAAATAGCAAGGCTGGGTCTTTCTGGTTTTACCCAGTTTTTCCCAAATCTTTCCTTCTCTTTTTGGTGTTGGTTAGGCATATTCCTTGTGCTGAAATCATCTATGTCCTAGATTTTAAGCAAAAAGAAAATTGTATTCAAAGGAACCAAGCCTCATCCAAATTGATGAAGACCCTATTTGGGGTGTCTGTATCTTTGTTTCTGTGACTTTTTGGTTTGGGCACCTGGGTCAGTAGTGAAATTCAGTACCAAGGGTCAGACCTTCAGCCAAGTTAGGTCAGGCTGCTTCCTGGAAGGCAGTGGGGACTGAGGGCGTGACACTTTGGAAGCTGCTCCAGGGGCATTTGCCAGACAAGACTCATTTTGGGATGGCTTGTGAGGTGGAATGAGCCCCTCAGGGAAGAGCTCCAGGGAAGCCACAGCCATCCTGCCTGCTCCTGACAAGGCAGCCAGACTGGCTGGAACCAGGGCATGGTGGGAGAGCTGGATAACTCAGTTCCTCTCTAGATGAGACAAAGAAGATGCTGCTCTTACAGGGGGTTTTCAAAGCTGCTGTTTTGTATGGCTGTGACACCACCTACCCTGGAGCTGGCATGTGCTAAGGAGGTGTCTGTGCTGAGAGTGAAAGCAGGTGACACTGCTTTTGAGAAGCAGGGGACACCACCTCACCCCTGAGACCTGTGGACCTGATGCCAGGTGTGCTTCACTTATGGAGAGTTTGGCACCTTTATGATAACCCCTTTGGGTCATACACCTCCATCACAGTATTGTGAATGGTTTCTCCTCAGAGCATAACAAAGGAAAAGGTTTTCCAGGGCAAGATGAGTAAACTTGACGTAGTAGCTTGAGTTACATTTCACTGTGCTTGTCTAAATGTCAGTAACCCAACTGTGAAGCAATTGAAGAAACCACATTCCAGCTACACAAATGTTGTGACGTGAAAAACCAAACCTTCTACCCAAATCCAAGCCTCCTTGGTCCAGCTTTACTGAGAAAAATGAAGATAAACAAAACCTCATGTGAACTCTGGACTAACCCCTGTCTGCAGGTCTGGCTTAGATTGAAGATGACTCATTTGCTGTGACATGATGGTGAAAATGAGCATCCGGATTGGGTTTCTAGCATGCAAAAAGCCACACTGTGCACGCTGCAGTCCTGCCTGCTGGAGGAGGATCAAACAGGGATTGTTTTAACAAGTGGATTGCTAAAGCTCTTATTAATCTTCCTTCACCCCTTTCCCCCACCTACAGTCCCAGAGACCAAACTGAGAGAGGTCAGACAGAGGACCTCCTACCCCAGTGTGTGCTGGCCTGCATCCTCAGACAGGAGCGAGCATGCTGCCTGCCTGCTTGGGAGCAGTACAAGCATGGAAGTCTTCACCACAGATGGCTGAAACCGAGTTTTCAGTTCACTGGGTGTGTTATTTCTACCCTGTTTGAACCACAAATATGTTTGCTTAAATATTTTCTTTGAAATTTCACTTTTGGAAATTTGCCTTGTAGCATTTTCAGAAGTAGATCACGTGGTCATTTATTTAATTTGGGAGCTAATTATTACAATGTTATGGTATTCCTTGATGTCAGTTATTAGAACTATCCTGATAAGTAATACCAATAGTACAAAACCCAAAATAAACCACCTAAAATCATTTTGACATTAGATTCTCAAATTCCATTTCAAAACTCCAAAATCTGACCTCAACATGCCAACGTGTTCTGGGTTGAGAGTGTCTAACTCATTTTTATTTCATTCCAGTATCTTTTCAATTAGATCATTGCTAAAAAAGATTAAAAATGGGTAAAGGCTTCAGTGCTACATTATAAATTCTGGTGCCACTACCCTGCACCTGCAGCAGAGACGCTTACGTGAGGTACGTGTTTCCATTAAGTCTGGGTGAGAGGCTTTTGCCCGAGTCTTAGAGAAATCTTAAATGAAACATCCAGTTAAGAGTTTGATTTAATGCCACAGTGAATTTATCTTAATGTATCTTTATTTTCTCAGACCTATCTGGGCTCCAGCTCTTTTCATTAGGAGCAAATGCTCAGAAACTAAGTCACTGCCTACTTACATGTCATACTTGACTGAACCAAGCCAGGAGGGATTTATGATGCCAATATTAAATATGATATGAGATATTAGCATGTAGATATGTGATGGAGACGATCAAGAGAGGGCTCCTGCTGTGTTACCATGTACCTTCATGGAAAGAGATGAAGGAGGGATCAGAAGACGACAAGGTTAGCAAAGATAGGGCAGCAAACCTCCAGGTTTAATATTGAATATGGCAAATCTTGAAGGCATTTTAATTTCTGGTGATGGTGAGTTCTACACGACATAAATCACAGGCTTGTGGGAGAGCAGCCATGCACTGCAGTCAGGAGAAGATGGATGGCTGGTGGGGAGAGGTGGGCTCCCAGGTGAGCCTGGCTGGGCCGTGCACAGGCACAGCAGGCATCTTAAACCTCTCTGCCTGCACCAAGGGGTCTGCATCCCACTAGCAGGATGGGGGTGGAAGTTTGCTCCCAGGGACCTGCCACATCTGCTTCACACCAGTGCATAGCTTCTTTAATATACATGTAACTGCAAGAAGCATCAAAACTGTGCCCACTTCACTCACACTGGGGGTAAGCAATAAGTCATGGTGGGCAGGTGAGAAGCACTTTGCTTTGTATCTGCTGTTTCTTACCTCCTAGTGCTCAGCCCAGTCCCCGGGGTGGAAAGCACTGACCTGAACAGTTGAGTGGGAGAGGAAGACAGCTGCAACCAAAGCAGCCTTTCCCACAGGTGTCTGATATAGCCAACTGTACTGTTAGGACACACATGGGAACAATACACAGCTGCTCACAACCCATGCCTCCTCAGACCCACCACTCCTCCTGCCAGCCTGCCAGCCTGGCATCCAGAACCCCTTCTCCCGACTGGGGTTAAATCCTGGGGTGGCTGAGGCTTGCAGAGCTCACAGAGAGTGCTGCTCCTGGCCCTTTGCACAGGTCTCCTTGTCACGGGACAGCATCAGGGCGGCAGGGCTGTGCTTCACATTGGCTCCTCCTTGGTCGTCCCCTCCTGTCTCTGCACTCTGCCCTGTGCTGAACAGAGTGAAGATAATGATCCTCATTTGTATCAGTTAAAGCCTCAGCCCACTCTGGAATTTACTTCATTAGGACTGTAGGCTGAATTTATTTTCATTTCTCCTACTCTAATGCCTTGCTGCAGTGTAACTGAAGCATCTCTTCTTAGTGTACTAAAGTAGCAGAGTTGTCTCTTCTCATTTCTTTTAACCTTCTTCAGCTTTCTCTTCCCCCGCTTCCCACTTCTCCTCCTTGCTCTTCTTTTTGTGAGTTATTTACCCACCCCTTTATTCACCCACCCTCTGGCACTGGGCATCACCGGGATTCATCACCTGCTAGTGATGGAAAGGCAGCGGTCAAGGATGCCTCACACTCTCAGTACATCCCTTGGCCTGGGGGTGAAACCCCAATCTCGCTGCGGGGGGGGACAGGTACCTATCCCTTTTCCCCTGACGATTCCCCCTCACACCAATTCGTGCCTTTGACGGACGAGAAACGAGACAAAGGAAACTTTTTAAGAGTCGTTTTTTGGGTCGCCGCCTCTCGGCGCTTTGGCCCGATGCTCCCTCTGCTGGGGAAAGCAAAGAGGTGAAAACCAGAACGAAATAGGCAGAATTGGCCTGAGAAGTGTTAAGGCAGCATTGCACTTTGCACGCTGTCACACACCTGTGTAGCTGTTTCTGCAGCCACTGACTGCCTATGGACATACACAGGCATTTGTTCTTTTATCCACGGGTTTTCCTGCGAGTCTGTGCTTTACAAGAGATATGCAGCCTTCTTTCACAACAGCCTGGCTTTACCATAGCTAGTCCGATCTCCTGTGTTTGACCCTGACACGGGACTGTTTCCAAAGCTTGACCCTAAACTCAGGATGCTGGGGGGGCTTCATGCTCCCTCTTGCATAGTACCCTTAGAAACTCTTTAGAGGGAAAGCAGTCCTTCGTTGGGGTAACCTTTCCACATAGCACCGGTGCTGCATTATAATGCTAAAAATACCTGTTTGGAATAAGGGAAATGGCAAAGTTTAAATGTGTGTGCTTGTGTGGTGCATGAACCTGCACCTGTGCTGTCAGTGGGCAAGGAGAAAGTGTGTGCCAGGCTCTTCATCTGCTTTGGATGTGGTGGCAGCACTTTTGCTTCTACAGAGAGCTTTCTAGACACGCTTCCCATCAGTGGGCAGTCCCTGACTGCATTATTTCATTCCATTGAAACAAATGAGTCTGTGGCTGGGTCTGGCTGCACGGCCTTCATGGGCATTCATTCTGTATCTTTCATGTTAGTGATATCTGTGAAAACCAGGAAACTGTTTTCCCATCTCATTCACATAATAGATAAGATGAGAAATTAGCTGCTGGATGAGCATCCCAGGAGCTGTTCCTTTTGTCACAATAAATAAGGCTCTGCTGCCTCCTGTGCATCACACACACACATGTGCACCAACACACACATGCATGCACACTCACACTCAGTCTGTCTGTCTCTCTCTCTCTCAGGGTCTTCTTCTCACTTGAGAGCAGCTCTGCCTCATTGTTACACTCCCTCAATTTCTCTCCTCTCTTGCTTCCTCCCACAGCTGCTGCCTGTGGAGTGCCTGGCTGCGTGCACCCCAAAGGAGGCAGGTTTGTGTGAGGAGTGGATTTTCACACCGTGGTACGTAACCCACCTCCTTTCTAATCTTCCTCCTTCTGCATCCAGGGGCAAGGACCAGACAAGAAACCTGATGTGCCACTGTGGTGAGCCCAGCCAGTGGCCCCCTTGGATGACCTCCATGGCTTGACAGCAATGATTTTTCTCCAGCCCAGCAATGATTTTTCTCCCCCCGCTCTCCTTCTGCACTTCTCCCTCTGCAGACAGTGAGCAGCATCACGTGTTGGTATCACTGTAACCACAGGTGACAGGTAGCATTGACTTGCTTTTGGTACTTTCTTTTCCCACCACCTCACATTTTGCCCACCTTTGGACAGTAAAATGCAGTCAACAACAGGCAGAATTAATCACGTCCAAGAGATAGTGTTTAGGATGTCACAAAAGTATTCCCAGGAGGATGCTGGAGAGGGAGAGGGTGATTTTGCCCTCCTAGTTGTCTTCCTGCAGATCCAGCTTGGGGGAAGCTCACACAGCCTTGGAACAAATTTGAAAAAAAGAAAGTGTAGTCAAAGCAGAGGTGGTGATTTTTTGTGTGTGTGTGTGTTTTGTTTAATGTTTAGAAAACTAAAGAAAAGGAAATCAATTATGAGGCCTACCTGAATTTTATTTCCTCACCAAAAACCAAATTACTCAGCAAACTTATCGCTTGCTATTGCAGGCCTTGGTATTAAAGAAAACAATCAGGCCAGCAGGATTAATCTCTGACAGCTGCCTTATCTTTAACTTGCACCTTTGTTATTTTCTGATGAGCTTCTCTTTTTTTGCTGCCACGTTGTACCATACCTCACTGGTTCCTTTCATTTTATCATCAGGCAGGAGCGGAGGACCTTTCAGTTTATTAAAAACCCTTTATTTGTGAAGAACAAAGAGAGGGGAAAAAAGGCAAACAATGAGGTCAGACAATCTCCTTCTTGCCAGGAGTCACTCACCTGTTATTTAGAGTGTTATCAGTTAGAGGAGACTTGCATCATTGAAAATCAGCCCCTGACAGCACACTCTGTTAATGCACACACACACGTGTACGTGCACCCACACAAAAGACCCTCACGATTGACTCACACCAACCTCCAGACAAGGTCCTCTCCTGCCAAGGCTATAATATTTTCACTGGGGAAGTCCATTCTTGCTCTGGCTCAGTGCAGTGGTCAGGGCTTGGCACAGGAGCACGGCTTTGACAAGTCTAGCTGTGCTACTTGCATCTCAAACAGTGTCCTCTGCCCCTCAGGAAAGCCTCCTGGCCTAACCTGCCTTGTGCTCTCCTGACAGTGCCCCTTGGCACACAAAGGGGCTCGGAGATTTGCTCTCAAACACCATCCTTCTCTTCCCCTGTGCCTCTCCAGCTCAGCTTTGCTAAGGAGGTTGAGTCAGGTAGGGCCCAAAATAACTTTGCCAGGTAGGAACATGTCATTGCTGAGCTGCAGTCCTCAATGTCGCGCAGATGCCATTGCCCTTGGTGCAGGAAATGCCCCCTGCCTTTGTCCTGCTGGTAGGTTTTGCTGTGGAAGTCTTCACAGAAGCTTGTATGGCATAATGTACTGTGATTGCAAAATGTAGAGCTGATTTCCTGCTCTCGGTGTAACAAGTCCAGTTTGCAGTGGATTTTTTGATTCCCTTTATCCTGTCAAGTTCCGGACTTGTAGGACATGAGTGAATTCAAGTTAGTGATATCACATTAGTCCCTCCTGTAACAGGTGAGTTACAAAACCAGACTTCTGTTTCTGGAGTCTGAAAAGCAAATTAACTTTGAATCTATCTTTTAGAAATAACTTGCTGAGGACTTTGAGATTATTGGTGACTAACTTATGACATTTGGCAAGGGAATATGTGCTCAGTTAGTTCATTGCACCCGTAAATCATCCTGATGTCTGCATTACAGGCATATGTCACTCCCATTTATATGCTGTGGGTGAGCTGGGGGGCACTTGCAAAGTGTGCATTTCTCATAGATTTTTGGCTGAGGTGGGTAAAGTTTCTCATGAAGGAAGAAACATCCCCTAGTCTGGGATGGGGACTCAGTTACAAATGTGTCATGAGGCAGAGTTTGTAACAAGTCTGAGAGCCAGACAGGTGATTTTTAAGGTCCTTTTACATCGTCTCTGGATAGCTGAAGGGTAGCCAAAGACTTTGTGTATGTTGCAAGAACTGTGGAGTTAGTGCCACTGAGAAATTTTTCAGTATTCAGAGACCTAACAAGAGGATAAAAGAACAAAACCAAACAAACCCTAAAATAATTATAGTAAAATGGTGTTACTCAACCCCCACAAAAACTGAAAAGGCCTAGAACACAAAATATGAAGCTGTGGTTACATATCTTTACCTTTACCTTTACCTTCACCTTCACCTCTGTGCCCATGTGGTTACAGACATAGCCATGTACATGGTGATAGAAGACCTGCTGGTCCAGCACTATAAACACTTTACTGGCAGAAGTTTAAATTTGCCTGCTGTAAATCCTGCTGCCAAGAGTGGTGCATGGCATTCTTGTCCTTTGCCTCTCCTCTGAACCAGAGTGGGAAGCAGATGGGATGAACCTGTTTCTTCCAGCACTATGCCAATCCCTATCCCAGGAAAAGAGACCAAACCTTCTGCTGCCTGTTTGAGGCAGTTTTCAGTCCTCTTTATGCCACTGGAGACTCCCTCAGCAAAGCTTTCCTAAGGTAAAGGAAGCACAGTTCCAAAAGGCTGACATCTCCTGCTCTTTCCTTGTTAGATGCTTTGGGGCGCTGGGTTTCTCTCCTCTCCTGGGTCTTGGGGTGAGTTCTGCAGTGTGTTTTGTCCATAGTTTTGTCCTGCAAGCTCTAGGCAAGAAGTCTTCTCTGCCACACGTGGCTACAGAAATCGCAAGATTACAATTGTCCTTGCATAGCCAGAAGCAGTCATGAATTGTAGATGGTTTCTTAAATAAATATATGCACAGATCTCTAGCTAGAAAGGATATGTATCCATAAAATGACTAGATGTGTTTCCAGACTTTACAAATCCCAGAATTTACACAAAGAAATGCTTTCTGCAACCATGATCTGTTCACCTATGTGTGTGTACGGACATACATGTGCCTTTAGACAGAACCAGCTGTGTCATCCGAGACCTTTGGGTATTCCCAGCAATCTGCTTCTCTTCTTTTGGGGTGTTTTCATTTCTGCTCTGGAAGCATTAGTCACTTTGAGTGCTCGGTTCAAACCTGCAATGTGCAAGCCCAGCCGAAAGGAACCTGAGAAAATGAGCAGAGACACAAAGGGAGCACCGAGGGACTAAAACCAGAAGAAAATGAAAGGTAAGACAATTCTTTGACAAAAGGGGGTTTGGGATCTGTTTTGTTGTGGTGTGTTATTGGACTCCAGGCTTTGGTGGTGGTTTTCTTTACTTCTCCTTTTCTTTTCTTTCCCTTTTCTTTCCTTTTCCTTTTCTTTCCCTTTCCTTTTCTTTCCCTTTTCATTTTTGGACAGTATGTTTTGCTCTGTCCTCTCCTGTCTAGTCCAGCATCAGTCATGTATTGCAGTGAACTCTCAATATGAGCATGAAGGACATGTAAGACCCCAAGAATCCCCACGCAAGGAGAGTAGTCAGTGCCATCCCATACAATCTAAGGGGGATAATGTGGTTTAGTCCCTTTTGTTTGGCCCTACTTACTTAAACCTTTCTGGAAATACACTATTCTTGTCTTTGCTTCCCTGGCTCTCCAGTAAACAGAACTGGCCTGAAGCAATTGTAATTATTTATTTGATTTCATTTATGCTGTGCACAATCTTAGATTGCATTAGCTACAGTTAAAATAAAAACAAATCAAACCTCATATTCCCTACTGGATTATACTGCCATGACAACAATGAAAGTAAAAGTGTCCTCATCAAAACCTCCCTTCTCAGCCCATCCCAATATTTTAAACTAAAGCTTAACAGAAGAGGCAAGTTCACTACACAAGGAAGCAAATTGAAGAGCTGTGGGGTCTCTTCTACCAGCGAAAAAAAATAAAGCCATTTCCAAATGTGCTTCTTGAAGGACTTTCAGTTGCAATGCCTCAAGTCATCTCCATGGTGGACCTGGAGTTCGCAGGCAGAGGTAGTCTCTGGGGGACGAGCAGGTTCAAATCACAAGGAGATTTAGAAACTAAGGCCTGAATTGCACCTGGAAATGAACTGAAAATTGGCGCAGCCTGTGTGCCATCTGCGCTCTATGGTTTGTGTCTGAAATGTGGATATGCAAGCAGGCAGCTGCATACTGCAATTAGCTGAAGTTTCTGAGTGGTCCTCAGACGTGGAGCTGAGCAGACCACATGGCAGCGATCCAGTCTGGAGATGAGAAAAGCACAGACAATGGCGACACAGTCCAACAGGACAAGAGGTTGAAATCTCCTCACCAAGCAGATAGGAGAAGGGGAAATAAACACTCATAGCTCCTGCTGCCACTGGAACATTCAAAAGCATCTGGAAATCCAGGAGGCCTTCTCCAGCCGAGCAACAAAGGGCAAGGCTTCCCTCCATCCAGATGGCGAGCATCACTTTTGCCATCTCCCCCAATTATTTCCTGCCACCATTATCGTTTTGATTTCATGTGCAGTCAGCTCTTGTCTTCCAAAACCTGGATTTGGATTGAGCCTGAGAAAGCCAAATGTCTGCAAAACCTGAAGTCCCATGAAATAGGAGTCACAGTTGCTGAACAACATGAGCATTTTGATGGCATTGTTTTCCAGAACTGAGATGGTCCCTTTGTGAGCACCACAAGCCATCTGTGGAAACAGCAATGAAATAACCCTCTAATAACCCAAAATACATTTAATTTTTTATTCACATGGCAGAACCTCTTGACCATAAACTGGGTGGGTGCAGAATATAAATTACCTGAGGCATAAGCCCTGTTAGGGAAGACTCTGCCTAAAGTTTGTCTCAGAGGTGGAGGTCTCCTTGCTGCAGTGAGCAAAGTCTGTTTGAGGCCTGCTAGGGTTATCACAGCCAGGATTCAGAAGTGTGGGGAGTTTCAGCCCTAGTTATAGAAGCGAGGAAGATGGTGGAAACGTTTCTAAGGGAATTTTTGGGAGGGAAATGGTGGCTCAAAGGGGGAGTTGAGGTTGGAGCTTCTCTGTTGGCCAAGAATTGCACCAGTCCGAGAGCCCAGCTATACCGTACTGTGAGAGCCTGATGTGTGGAACAGATGCCAAACAGGTGGATTACATTCCAAGGTGACAAATGTATTATCAGGAATCCAACGGGTCCAACCTGCCCCACCTTGCTTAGATTTTAGGCTGGTGTAACCCTTTTGAAGTGAATTCTGTCTGCTGAGGCATCCTGGAGCAGCACATGGCCCTGGAGCTGCATGAGGTGCAGCCAGTGTTGCTTCTTGAGGGACAGGGAGCACTCGTGCTGCTGGAGGCGAGGGAGTAAAATCACTGCACCTCAGAGTTTAGAAAGCTATGCGATGTAGTGGCAGCCACTCGTAGCTCAAAGGGGCTTTATCCATGAAACAATGAACACATGGAAACTCAGACAAATTCATGTGGGGAGCAGACTCCAGTTTTTTGAGAATGATTGTATGTCAGGGGCAGTAATAGAGAAATCTGCCTTATTATATCACCTAGGTGTGAATCTTTGGTTTAAAGTATATTTGCTCACTGTGCTAATTGAAATGGAGAGTATTCCTTTTTCTTTTGTTCAGCAAATGCTGAATACCCAACCCAGTGTGGGATGCCCTGCTTGATTTTGTTCCAACACACCCAATATCCTGAGGACTGACAGCTACTTTCAAATTGGACAGCTTTGATAGTTAGTGGTGTGTGAGACAGAATGGCAGCACAGGCTGAGGTTGTTGTTGACAGTTAAAATAATGATCTTTTCACTAGTGAACTGTGCACATTTGATCTTGAGTCACCAAGAGAAAACAGCTTGGAGAGGGATCTGGGAGGCAGCTTGTATAGTTCCTTCCCTAATGCAATGGCAGGGGAGACTCACACATGAGATTTCTGCTTGCTTGATCCCAGCTTCAATTTTGTTCAGCTTTGACTTTGTTCCTAGCACAAGCTGCACTTTGGTTCAGATCTGCTAGTTCATATTTGTGCTTAGGAGAAGACCAATTAGGGTCAGTGTAGTAGTCTGCATAATGAATTCGGTAGTCTCGATTTTAAAATTATCTTTCTGAGCTCTGTGACCTTCTCAAACTTTGGGAGCATGCTGTCACCAGGTCACCTGCTTTACACAGGTGTCCTAACACAATAAATCACTTGAGCAGCATCATCCAAGTTTGCTATGGCTTGTTGTGTGGACCATGCCAGTCAATCCTGAGGGATCCCGTCCACTTCCTTTTCTTCCCATGCTGCATAGAAATCAGTTACATTTCTTAGTTTTAAAGGCCTGATTTCCCAGTTGGAACATCATTGGTTCACTGTCACCTTTTGCATACTCATGAAATATCTACTTCCACCTCCAGTCAAACAATTTTCTGGCATCTATTGCTCTGTTGTTAAATTTCCAAACAAGGGCCTCTGTGTTTTCTTCCCTGTTGCCTTGTTAAAGTTTCAAACAAGTGTCTCTCTGTTTTCTTTCCTGTTGCCTTTTGTACTCAAGATGCATCCCCTGCAGCCAAATCCAAACTTGCCTTATTATTGCTGTCCAACCCGCCTTCAAACTGTCCTTTCTAATGGTATCTATAAAAGGCTGAAGCATTGCTTGTGGGTGTGCTGCAAGGACTGCCTGTCCAGCTGACTATTATTCTCTTGTTATTTCCTTGTATTTCCTTCCTGTCTGCATTTGCCTGATGTCTTCTTTCTCCCACTAAGCCTCATTTCTTTGTAGTTTAGACCATTTTCTTGTGTTGTGCTTATACAGTGCATGCCATAGTGTGAGCCTTGTCTGTGGCTAAGACTCTTGGATTAGACAGTGGTTTCCATCAGGTGGAGATGTTCTGCTGGGGGAGAGAGGGGTCCCTGCATTGCTTCTTGCTAGCCCTGGTTAGTGTGGGCACACAGTCCCCAGTCCTTTGGCGTGGTTGTGCAGCCTCCTGGCACTCTCCCTGGAGTCCAGCCCTGTGAACTTGGGACATGCTGTGCAAAAATTTGGAGGGGTTTTCCAGTGAAGAACCAGCTCGCTGCAGTGCAAAAGGATGCAGGGTCTAGTCTTTACCTGGTGCAAAAGCACAAAGGTACCATCCCAGCAGAAAATGAGAGCCCTGCAGGTGGGTAAAGGCTGTGGAGTGCCCTGGTTTGAACGAGCCACCACGGGCTCATGGCTGTCAGGAGAGACTCATACCAGGTCAGCAATGGGATGGGGGAGAGAAGAGGAGAAGAGGAGAAGAAGAGGAGAAGAAGAGAAGAGAAGAGAAGAGAAGAGAAGAGAAGAGAAGAGAAGAGAAGAGAAGAGAAGAGAAGAGAAGAGAAGAGAAGAGAAGAGAAGAGAAGAGAAGAGAAGAGAAGAGAAGAGAAGAGAAGAGAAGAGAAGAGAAGAGAAGAGAAGAGAAGAGAAGAGAAGAGAAGAGAAGAGAAGAGAAGAGAAGAGAAGAGAAGAGAAGAGAAGAGAAGAGAAGAGAAGAGAAGAGAAGAGAAGAGAAGAGAAGAGAAGAGAAGAGAAGAGAAGAGAAGAGAAGAGAAGAGAAGAGAAGAGAAGAGAAGAGAAGAGAAGAGAAGAGAAGAGAAGAGAAGAGAAGAGAAGAGAAGAGAAGAGAAGAGAAGAGAAGGAAAACAAAAGGCATTGTTTGGAGCTATTGCCCAATACATATTTAAAAAATAGAACTGGGTTTTTTTCCACCTCAGTGGAATAGGGAGATTCCGTGAAAGTATTTTAAAGATAAGTACTAGTTAAGTAGCCCCCAAATAATCATATTTTTATTTGAGCTTTATATTTCTCTTAAGTTAAATCCATTAGTAGATTAGGTTTTGCCAGCTCTATTCATGGCCATTTGATCCTTGAATCCTTTCAAAAAAAAATCAATGCGTGGCTTTCCAGCTAATTAGCATAGCGTTAATAAAATGTATAAGGCGGCCAGGGCTGCCGAAAGCCCTCACTCGGTGTTACAAAGTCTGCGGGGAAGGTCACCAAGCCCGGGGGCGCAGGGGCAGGGTGGGAGGGGATGCGGCATCCCGGGGGCTGCCGGGGACCGGGCGGGCAGGCACGGCCGCCCCTCCCCTGTTTTCCGCCCCCCTCCCGCTTTCTTCTGCAAATCAAAGCCGCCATCTGCTGTGACAAGTGTTCCCATTCACCTTTTCCCTCTTATCTGCTCCCTCGCAGGGAAGTGCTCTGGAGGCTGACAGCCTCGTCTCCCTGCTGAGGCTGCATTTCTGCAGCCATTGCCCCCTCCCTCCATCCCTCCATCCCTCCATCCCTCCCTCCGGCTGCCTGCCCTCACCGCCGGGGGCACAGGGGGGCCGATGTGTGGGCGAGGATGCCCGGGGTACCAGTCGTTCCCCAGCGTCTCTCAGCATCCACCTCCAGCTGTTTGCTCCTCCCAGTTCTGAGGCTGATGTTGGGGTGGGGGCGATGGACGGACGCCCATCCTTGTTTCCCCATTTTCCCCCCTTTCCCGCAAACCTGAGCAGCTCACCGGTGTTTTTCCTTTGCTGAGAGGAAATCATTTGGGTGAGGAGAAGCTTGAGCTAAAAGGTGTAACAGGCCCTGATAAATCACGGCAGGGAATGGCAATGCAGCGGATCGCAGGAATGCTGTGGGTAAATATTTTTCTCTTTTCCACCCACTCAGCTCATGCTGACACGTCTGCGGTTGCATAGGTGTCAACAGAGAATTATTTCCCTGCATGAAGGAAACCTGAGAAGGTAAAAAAAAAAGTGATGGAGGAAAGGATAAGAAGCTCCTCTGAGCACTTTTTCTCCTGCTGTAAGGGGGGGAAAAAATCCCTTTATTTTGTTCTTTTGTCTGGATGTGACATTTTGCACCACTTCCCTTCTATTCTTTCTTATCCAATTTAAAGGCTGTGGCTATCTCACATAAGTATTCCTGTGGCAGGCTATTAGCCAGTGTGGGCAGGAGCAGCAGCTCCATCCTCTGGGGTTCACCCTTGAAGTCCCACAGTGTTCTCAGGAGGGTATTGAGGGATTTCTGGATAGCTATGAGTGTTGATGTTGCTTCCTTGTAGAGTAAATTCCACTCTCTCAGCTTTTCACAGCCTTTGGCCCAAACCCTGCTGTCCCCTTGTCTCTCTGCACAGCTGCATGATAAGGCTTCTCCCTTCATTTGGACCACTGGAGGGTGAAAGAACTTTGCAAGTTCAGTAAAGATGAACAACAAAATAACTTACATTAGAGGTAGAATTATTAGTTATTGGTAACTGGTAGAATGACATCACTAGATAGATATACAGGAGCTGTAGATATGGGAAGGGAATTGAGAATGGGTGGTAAGCCCTGCCACTGCTAAACTCGGCTTAAGACTGACAGGTTTTGTAGCCTTTTGGCTCTCACAGGTGCTTCATCCATGGGAATGTGCAGCTTAATGCTCTTTTCTTAAGAGCTGTTACTTCACATTTTCATTAATCACCCAGCACTATTTGAGCTGATACAAAAACCTTCAGGTTATTCAAAGCACCTGAATACTGTGGGGAACCTCAGAGTAACTTGATAAATTCAGATAGGTAGATAGCTCAAGGCTAAATATAAATAGTGAAAAAAGATTAAGGACAGCCATGGAAATAGTTTGAGTATTTATTCAAATCACAAGGGATAGTGGCGTATCTAGAAAAAAAAATTGTAATAATGTGTTAGTCTGTGGGACTTAATAAATGCACCCCCTTTGTGTAATTGTAGTGTCTTCAGACAAAAGAAGGAAAGTTTGTCTATCTTACAAAACATTTCAGTTCATCATGTAAAAAAGAAATAAAAAAGTAAAAAAAAAAGCTCAGTATGAAAGATGAGAGGATCTGCAATATGAAAGGATTGAAGCTGGCTATAGAAGCTGTTGGAGATGTGGAAAGACAACCTTGGAGAGAGAGGGGTAACCGTGTGAAATTGGGACTTTTACTGTTCTCAGAGGTGGTGCAACCCAGAGGACGTCTAAAAGGGAAGGAAAGCTGCCCTCTGCACAGTGGTACAACTTCTAACCCCCCATGGCATAGCTCAGAGCCCCCGTGCCTGGCCTCAGAAGACACTTTTCAAGCTGGTAAGTTATTTCATAATGGTGCACTATGAATAGATGTGCCTTGTCATTGGATCTGCTCTCACTGGTCGCTTGTGGAGGCCTAATGCTTGTCTCCACTGCTAATCTGTATGGGATATAATGACCCAGACCTCTAAGGTGCCAGACCTCTAAGGGATCTTAGTTAAAAAAGTTATTAAAAAGAAAATAATTCTGTCATGTAAATGTCCTTGAAAATCGTTTCAAGGACTTTCTACCCTCATGCTTGGTATTTTCTCCCAGTTTGAACGAGTGAGGAAGTTTCCATGGGAGGACATGGATCTGGATCCAACGTGTGCTTTTAAATAAAAGAACCTTTCCCCAGTAAAATGAAATGTGTTTGGCTAGTGCATTGTCAAAGCGCTGAGCAGCACATTTTCTGAGCATGGAACATATTGACAAAAATTCCCTGTCTTGTTAGATGGGATTATGATAAAGTGCTGCGGCTTCGCCGCTGTTACTGCCGTGCTGTGTTTTGGATTGTTGGTTTGTTTAGGTTAACATTTGTAACGTTGCTAAAAAGCAATTCTCTGCTTGTTCCTGACTCAGCTGTTCTTCCTGTGTGTGCTGGACTATGGAAAAGCGAAAACACCCAGGTGAGCTCTGGCTGGGATGGAGGGCAAAGCTCGAGACTGGACTGTCTCCAGTGCTGTGGAGTGACGTGTGTGCATGCCTTGCAGTGCTTTGGGGGCACTGCCAGTGACACAGCACATTGTCTTTTGATTTTTCCCATGTGACAGCTGCAAACTGCTTTTCAGCTTAGCTTGCTCTTGCACCCACAGCAGCCATGCCTCGGTCGTGGCTCGGGTGGCCTAGCACATCAGCAGTGACGAGGTGACGTGGGAAGGTCTGACCCAGCCCTATGGCAAGAGCAGAAGGAGCTGCTAGATGTCTGCAGGGATAAAAGACATTTATGTCGTCTTTCGGGAAGCTTCTCTACCTTGAACTGACTGGCAAAGGTTAGACTAAACTTTCTGTGCTGATTAGTAAAGCCTCCGTGGATGGGGTCCAAGCCAAGCCTGTGAACAGTCTCTATCTCTGAATTTCAGTTTGCTACAGCATTTACATTAAGTTGTAGATAATGTGCTTATAAAGCATTAATCTAATACTCTGAATTAGGAAGCCGTTGCAGTTGAATTAATGTCTTCTTACAATCGAGTCTTATTTTGATACCCCTTATGTTCAATTTCCTGAAAGAAACTCCTCTTTACCTAAAATTTGCATATCTGTTTTTTAACAAATCTGGTAGAACTGCTGGATGGAAAGTATGAGGTAGATTAGGGAAGGTATTTCAGAGGCTTAGGCACGTAAAATGAGCTGCTGTACTTGCTCTGCAATAGCTCTCTCCATTTTGAACCCGTGTCTCCAAGTTGTGTTTTGGAAGTGTGAGCCGTGAGAAAGATGCAGATTGCAGAAGATACGTGCTGTTGACTTTGAATTTAAATCACTTAGACACGCTGTAGCTCACCTTGTGAGTTTAGGGGGAAGTCAATTGAAGGCTGGAAGATAATTTTGGCACATATTTGCAAAAGTGAAACTGTAGGACCCATCAGCCATGGATTTATTAGAAAAACAAGTTAAACTCTGCTGAGACATCCTAAAAGAAGGTAGCCCTGAAGATTTTTCAGTTTTCTAATGAGTCCCTTTAAATCTTCAGATTGACTACCTCAAAATACTCCAGGATTTTCCAACAAAGTTGTTGGCTGTGTTTACTAACTGCAGGAGCAAAAAACATAGCCTGGCAAGTTAGTTTTGCAATGATATGTATTCTTAATATCCAGATAAAATCCTAATCCTACTGATTTATTTTTTTCTGGCTTCAGTCATATCAGTTGACAGTAAAATCCTGGAGTTACTTGCATTTAGTGTACAAATAAATAAATCCTTTTATCAGTTTTCAATTGGATGCTTTTAATTTTTTTCTCTCTTGTTCTGTCATTGTGAGAAACAGCAGATAACTCAAAAGCAGATTTTTTCTGTGTCACAGAGCCTAGCAAGTCCATTTTCCTTCCTTGTCTAAACTAGAAGTCCTGTTCTTTTCAATCGCTCTTCCTATGGAAATTTTCCTCATATCTCTAATAACACAGCACTGAATTCCACAAAAAGAACCGAAACAGGATGTTTCCTGTTGTGCAAATAGCTTTGATGAGTGGCTCTGCCAATACCACTGACTATCAATAGTCAGTTTAGATCACATGCCTGGGATTCAGGGCTCATGGATGGAGCAGACAGTCTTCCTCGTAGGAAAAGGCTGCGAGGGATTTGCCGATCTAATTTTGGAGCTGATAGTAAGGTGGCACTGTTGAAGGGGCGAGGTTCCAAATTCCTTCAAAGAAGTAATTGTTGGACTCTTTCTCAATAAACCATCTCTTGTTCCCGATAAACTCACCACGGTTTGTTCTGCCCCTTCTGTCCCTGACAGGAGGATCAGGCTAAGCAGATCCAGCCTTATCTGAGCCTTCTGCCTTTTTTAGCCTTAGTGAGGCCGTTGCATGTTGTGAGAAGCCGGAGCTGGCCGGGCTGTTTGCTGGCACTGCAGAGGGCCGTGCTGGCTCTGCTGACTCCCCAGGGGCTGGGGCAGCCGGCCACTACATGTTTGGCCAGTGTGACAGTGCACATGCTGCCCAAGCAAACCTGGTGACCTGGTGACAACCTGTGTGCTGAGCTATAGTTGTCCTAAGCCTTCCCTGTACACCTTTGGTGTACAAAGGGATCATTTACACCTTTGGCTTCTGCACTCACTCCTGTCATCTTCTGGACCACATCCATCTCAAGCCAGCTCCTAGACAGGGAATTTTCAGGTGTTTCCTCCAGCACCACGGCCACCTTTCCCCCTCAGCCTATGATGCTGGCCCAGAGACCTTTCCTTGTCTAGGTACTTTCCTCTTGGAAATTTCTTTTTCCCACCACTCGTGACTCCCTCTGGTATCTTGTTTCTTCACTGAGCCCCAAAACAACTCTTTATTTTGGAGTGTAGCAGGAGCATTCCAATATGCAGAACTAGTGCAGAATGAATAGTTTGGGAGGTACTTCTCGAAAGTGTTTAAATGTTATCTGGGCATTTTATAAGACAAAAAACCTTGGCTGTTGCTTTGCCTGCCCAAAAATCTACCTTTGTGCAATTCTGTGTCCAAATTATAAATACTCACTTCTTCTGAAACTCTTCCTTCTGAAATAAGAGAGAAGACAGCTCTTGTGGCTGCTTACTGCTTATAGAAATGACAGTAGCCTTGATTAAAATGTACACATGAGCAGAGACAGTCCTACAGTCGACATTTGATTGATGTGGACATTTGATTTAACTTCCAGACACCTTGGTTTTCATTCATAACCCCAGATCTGGGAATGTTTAGATTATATGTACTGGGATGCTTGGGAGAGGGGGAGTTTGCTCTGTGGTAAACCAACTTCAAGCTGAGTTGAAGAGTTGCTGATTTGTATCAAAACAACAATAAAATTCCATTAGCTAGATACCATTTCTCAAGTTTTTCATCTGACATGAGTGAAATAGCAGTACTGAATTCATTAAACTCATGGCTTCTGGCTCCTGCATTGTATGTGTGAAGAAATGTCCATAGGGTATTTTTTTCCTATAGACACAGATTTGTGGTTTCTAGATCTCCCTCTGAGTTTATTGCCTTAAATACACAACATAGAGAAGCAAAAAGGCCAGAAAAGAAAGATATAAATGTCACTATCAACTATATGACCCTGGTAAAAGTAGCTACAGGAGTGGCCCTTCAATGCAGCCTCTCAGGCTTCCTAGCTCTGAGCTAATATTCTTATGAGGATCACTAGAAAGAAGGGTTTTTGTATAGAAAATGAGTGTGTGTGTGTGTGTGTGTGTGTCTGGTGGAAGGTTGTGATAAAGGCAGTCAGGGAAAGTTTTTTTTAAAATTAGTATTTTAACTCTCCTGTAATTTGCAGCAAATCAAAACACATTATTGTGTGAATAATATGTAAAGAGATAATATTATAAATGCTTGCTACATTACTGTATCTGCACACCCAAAGAAATTTTTTTTCAATCCCATAATTTTTCTCATCCAATTGCTGTAAAAAAATCTCTCTTCTCTCACATCTGTCTCTATAGTGCCTGAAATATGAATATGCATTCAGACAGCAGTACCTAGGTAGGATGCAGAGAGGTTTCTGCTCTTCCCCAGCCTGTGTCAGAAATAGATCTTTGACAAAATGGGGGGAGAAAAGTAATCTTTTGCTTCAGACTTTTCCCATTTTTATTTTACTGAGACCTATTTTGATAATTTTGTTTTCTGTTGGCTTGACTTCTTTTTTCACCTCAACGTGTTTTTTCAGTAAAGAACAAAGCAGAGCTGTGGGAAAAAGCAAAAGAAAGCGGGGAAAGAAGCAGGCTTTGCTCATCCTTAATTTTGACATGAATCTTCAGAGTAAAGAGTGAATGAATGAAAAAGTTTGTCCCAGAGCTGTCAAAGGAAAACATTCCTGGAAGCTGCTATGATTTTTGAGGAATTTGAGTCATCATCACTTGCCAGGGAGCAATCAGCCACGTTCGCTTAGCAGAGTTGTGAAGTGGGGTTTCTTTTTCCTCACTGCTGATGTTGAATTGCTGGCACTGCTCAGCTACTTTCTGAAATACTCCTTGCCTAAGACATGACATCTTTTAGGATCCGAAATGTGGTGATGATTTCTGTAGATTAGATTTCTTTCAAATACCCTGGTGAAACTCCTTGCTTTCCTATGGAGGTCTCATCTGATCCCCACTTTCAACAGGCACATTCCTAAATTGAGAACCCCATTGTCCTGCCTTAAACCAGTGAGGACACAGATGAAACTATCCAAAACCAAAGCACTTATTGGGGACTAACCTTCAAAACTTGAATTCATATGTTTGTGCTCGGGAAGTATCTGTATCCTGTGCCACCCAAATCTTTATTGTTTTTAAAGGGCTGAGGATCATTCCATCTGAAAACAAGATGTGAGTGGGATGTGAGGCAGCACCGTGCCTGTTGCACCCCGGGCTGCAGCTCTGCTTGCTGAGGCCCTTGCAAAAGTATGTGACCCTTGGTGTGGCAGTGCTGCTGGCAGATATGTGTGTGTGCACACGGATTTAAAATGCTTGGTTATGTGTGTTTAAGTGCATGGGATTTCATAGATAGGACACATTTGTTCTTGGCAACTAAAAGCTGGGAGAATGCAAAGTGCCCTTTGCCGGACACAATGGGGAATTTTAAAAAGGAGAATAAAAACTGTGATTATCAAGTACTGCTACTGCTTAACGTGCAATGCCAGCAGATACGCTTTTTTTGTTTCCCCTTGTCTTCTGCTGTCTAAGATGTCCTGCCCACAGCCATCCTTACCTTGACTGACTCTGGCATTATATCCGACATCAAACACTTCCGTCCTGAGGTGGGTCCTTGACAGTCTTTAATATGGCAAAATGATTTGAGCCTCCTGTCATCCAGCTTAAATCACTTTTCTACCCACACATATAAAAAGCTCCAGTGCAATCCTGGATGGCTGCAAGAAAACTGTGGCTGGTCCCAGCCTAACCCTCAGCAGGAGGGCACGGCACTGCCATCGTCACTGGATGTGATAGATTTGCACTCTGCTTTACTGGAGTTTTGTTTGTAATTGAGTAAATGTGCCACTTGCAGTTGAAAATAAATTAACCCAGAGCAACAGCAGATTCAGTGTTTTTAAACTTGTGTGTGTTTTAAACATGTCTTAAATACATACATACATACATACATATATATACATACGCCTATATATAGATATAAATAAAATGGAACAGATCAAGTGCATAGCTAAGGTGAGAAAAATATCCCTTTCATTGTTAAATGGCATCCTGAACTCCATTTTCTCGATGTGTGTTGTACATTTCCCCCCTCAGAGAGGCTGAAAACATAAAAGCAATACAGCAGACTGTGGCATGGGGGAGGGTTTCCTTCCTCACACTCTCTAGTTTTGTCAAGCCACCTGAGAAGTTGATATAAGAAGGGCATTTTAGAATAAAGACATTACTCTGACAGCAAATACAAATGAAATAAAATTGGCCTAAGGCTTTGATGCCAGAACCTGAATGGAGAGCTGAGACTTGGCAATGCACTAGTTTAATACACCAGAGAAATAGAACTAGAATAATTTGCAATGCAGTATGATGAAAGAAGAAAATATAACAAACCCAGAGATTAAAATAGATTTTCCAGCCTGCCTACATTCACATTTTGCACTGAAGTTGACCCATAAACATAGCAAGAGAAGTAAATGTGCACTTTTCCCTTTTGGAACAAAGCTGTTTGACGTGCAGAGATACCACGTGAGGATCTTCACCTTGAGGTTCCAGAGGGAAGGATCTGAGGTTCTCACAGTTTGTGGATGAATTCTTCTTCGAGGACATCTCCTGACTCTAGAAATAGCCACTGCCAGTTAAACCGAGCCACTGGTCTAATTAGTAGCAAAGGGTCTTGTGGGGGAAGAGAAGGAATACCCGAGGGAAAGCAGGGCCTCACAGGACACCCCGTGCATGGCATTGATGCTCTATCTCCCTGTGCATGTGTACACACAGCCCTGGCTTTCCAGCGGCCCATTACTTTCCTTAGTGCACAAACTCTTGAGTTAGGGATTATTTGGGGCTTCGTGCTTGTCCAGCATTTCTAACCAGAAGTGGTCCTATGTGTGGCCACGATGCGAAAATTAAAAATAATAGCCACTGGGTAAAGACTGAGTTGTTTCACATTAACATACGGGTCTGTTTATTTTCATATCCTCCACAAGACCTCATTTATTGGTCTCTAATGTTTTTCAGGTTTCTATGACCCAAATATGAATTGTTTGACTTTTTTTTTGCAATAGGCATTTTGGCAAGAATTGAATTCATTTTATGGTATTAAGTCAGCTGTAGAGAAAAATAAATAAATTGCTGAAGTATCAGAGCCAATTATGGGCACTGGTTCATGTGCTGGATTCTGCATTTCTCTTTTAGATATTTAAATGATTCCAGTGCACAGACCCAGTCATTCCAAGTCCTTGGATGTATTTAAAGCAATTGAAAATCCCTTTTCAACACAAAAGTCAAATAATCTTACAGTCCTTTTAGCAAATACTGATGTTTACCTTGAGGTTGTGGTAGGATGTAAGTTTTAACATAAAATTCCCCTTGCTGGTAAAGGAGTATTTAAGTTACACAGGAAAAGTGCCATAAAGTGCAAGTGTTTTTTTTAAAAAACCCTTGGGTTCAAAGACCACGCCATCCTCACCTCCTCCTGTAAGTCACTTCAGTTTCTTCAGATGTAGAGTTTGATTGAACAGAGAGTGATCTGCAGCAAATAAATGTACAGGTTTTTTCTTAAAGGAAGACTTCGGTGTTAGCTCTCTCATACAAACTATTCTTAGGAAAGAAACCAACAATTCAAATAAACCAGTCATTAGTTTGCATCTAACTTGTAAGTCTGAATCCTCCAGGTTGTTAATTTTGGGTGGGAAGGGCAAGAGTACTGCTCTTGTCTGATTTTGTATGTGGAGTAAGAAGACAGTGCTACTGTCTATTTCATTGGGGCTTTCTGTCTCTTAGAAAAGCAATAACTTTGTCACAAGTATACAAATTATCACATGTAAACAGCTTCTTCAAGCCTCGTGGCAAAACCTCCAGCATGCCACAGCAGCAGTGCATTTGCTTATTATCATATATAGTTTAACCTATTTTCACATCGGCCCTCTGATTTTCTGCTTTTCACACGGATATAAAAAAATCTAGGCTAGGATGGAAAGGAAGGCGAAGCTCGTAAGCAAGAGCTGCCCAGCTGGTGATGGAGGTTATTAACTGAGGACAAAGCAGACATTTACAACAGTGGTGCAGAAAAGGGAGAATGAAACAGAGATCCTTAGTTGTATTTTTTCTCCTTCAGAAATATCACTTTGTCTATGGCAGTTCAAACACTTGGGGAAAAAAAAAAAAACAAAAGAAGTAATATGAATGTTTAGGCTTCCCCTAGGCATTTTCCATGCTCTAGATATCCCCAGACTGCAGCAGAGCATCCTAGCACACCACTGAATAACGTCTCAAATATGCCCTTCCCCTCACTGGCTGGAGGGACTAATTTATGAAGAGAGATTAAAAGAATTAAATATAGATAGCTTTGCTAAGTGAAGACTATAGTGGGACAAAAGCATAGCCTACAAATACATGGAGGGGGCAAATTCCTTGGGGAGGTGAATTATTTAGGACAATAGGAATGGGTCTAACTAAGAGTAATGGGATGAAATTAAGAACAGGAAAAATTAGGCTGAATATATAAAAGAATCCTTCTTGACAGCTAGATCTACTTGGTCACGGATGACTGTCCCTTGGGAAGTGATGAAAGACCCATCACTTGGTACATTTAGAGGCGGGCTTTGACAAAACATCAGTTAATGCACTATGGGAAACCACTTGCAGGGAAATATGTGAGAGGAGCTGATAGGTATTCTTGGTCTCCTTCACCTTTCTGTAACTCATTTCACCAAACCAACCCTTCAGCTCGGTTTAGCCATCACCACGCTTGGACCACATGGATCCACATCACCATGTGAGAGACACACATTGCCATGCCCAGGTGGAGCCTGGCAAATCTTCTGCAAGCTCTTCTCTTGGCATGGGTTGCTTTGGCAGGTCAAGATGCACACGAGGGCTACTTCCACCGCAGGGCTCCTTCTGGACTCTCAGATGCCCAGCTATCCTTTCCCTCCCATTTATCCTACACCACCCCATGGAGGTGCTGCAGCAGTTTCTCCAGTTTTGAAACCCTCCAGGGCAGGTGTCCTCATGTTGGGAGCCTCCTGAACCCGCAGGAGTTTGAAACGCCTCCTTCTTTCCAGTGTGATTCAGGAAGGTATCTCTTGTCAGTGATAGCAGTAAGCACTGCAGCCCAAGAATTACATCACATTTGAGTTTTGTGTTGCTTATAAAAGTGGTGATGGCTTTGTCTTATGTGTAGGAGCGGAAGAAATGTGGTTTCTGCAGCTAGTTGCAGGATCCTCTACCCTGTCCTTTGCCTGGGCATAAGAAGGACATGCAGTACAACAAAATCTGTACATATGTTTATTATGATTAAAACTGCATTAAATAAAGAGATGTGAAGTCTATCACGTTTAAAGAAATGAGGCACAGAACTACACTCAACGTGGCTTTACAGTTCATTCAGGCCCTCAAAACAGGAATAATGTGCTGTGATGGAAAGATGTGACTTTCTAGATGCATCTGATATCTAACATAGTGAGGAGCTTCATTTTGACACTTAAAAATCCTTAAGCCTTCCTAGTTGAGATGCAGAATGTTTCCATATTACCCCTGCAAATCTCCCTCATCCTAAGTCTTGCTGTGACCCTGTCAACTACCAACCACTGCACCACCACCCTGAGGGATAAATACCCTGGGGAAAGGGGGCTTTGAGAAGGACCAGTCTCATGCAAAATGAATTCAGCAACTCCAGTTTGTCATTTTGCCCTTCTTTTGCAGGGAAAAAATACCCACCATCAACAAAAAAACCCACGCTAGTGATTTCTTTTGACTTAAACTGGGCATTCAAAAAGCTGTTTTTATTAATGAATCATATTAAGCCATCAGTGAAAGGCTCCCTGACTCTGTTTAAATAACAGGCTATGATTCCTCCCTCCCGCACCCCCCTTCCCTTTGGCTCCACTGCTATTAATTGAGGAGTTTCTTTGTTTCTTTTCTAATGAAGCTAACAGAACACATCTGTCAGGTGCTTGTATTCTTCACCCGTCTATAGTATGTAATAGCCCAGCTGGAGGCTATAATGCTACACAATACCCCTGGCCGTTACAGCAACTATTTATTCCTGGGCTTTTCCTCAGATAGGGATTTGAAAAAAGTCTGAAATTTGGGCCTAATTGCTATTTACACAGCGATAGACACCTGTTCTAGCTGAGACACTGGCTCATGAATCCCACACCTGAGACCTTAGGGAAAGCGGAGGGGAAAATTTCAAGCAGCTGCCAGTCCGGTTCAGAAACAGAGAGCTTTTCTCCGAGATATGTATGTACAGTACATAAATCCGTGCCTGCCTATTGCCATAGCTACTGTTTCACGGCCAAATGTTCATTTAAAGGCTTAACATATGCTGGTTGTGTGGACACATGTACACAACCGGGAGGAAAGAGTTTCCTGCCTTCGCTACTACGTTTTCATTGGACTCTCCCGAATCCGTTGTGCCAGGATTTCTTTCTCCAAAGATCCGTGGCTGCCAGCCCCCGAACTTCCACTCTTGCCTCATGTCGTGCAGCACAATCGCTCCATTTTCCCCTTGTTTATGCAAAGGATCCTGCTCATCCTCTTTGTTTCTGCTCGGGGGAGTTTTCCTTGCCCGTGCGCTCCTCGGGAGCAACAGTCCCTGGTGACAGAGGCGGTGCAGACTCTGTTATCCCAACGCTGCTGGCAGGGAGGAAGCACTGTCAGCTCAGACAGGAGTCTAAGTTAGCAGTGAAGAGTACTAATTGATTAAGATGCAACCAGCTCATCGAACACCCTGTTTATTACCTCAGATGTGTGTCAAAGACGCAGAGCTGAAGAAACCTCCCTCTGCCATCATCACTTCTCCCCTGCTCTTGCATTCTTCCCCCACTCTGTGTTTGTGTTGGGTACCAAATAGCCCCATTCGTTAGGTGCAGGACAGAAATAAAATGTTATTGCTCTGCTGCCTTATCAGATGACAGTGTCCTCTGCTGCTGCCAGGGACAGGAGCTGGCGCATCTGCTTTATACAGAACTTTTCCTTGCAGTCAGGGGGGCCTCTCAGAGTTTTGGTCAAAATCCCTCTAATGTGGAAAGACTTTCAAATCAGTCTGTCTGTTCAATGTGGCAGTGCTCTGTCATCCCAAGTCCACCTTCATAACACTCTCGTTCATGGGGGAGGGGAGAGGCAGGAGAAGGGGTTGAATAATTAGTTGGAAAAATTAGTTCTTGTGTCATGCAAAAGACATCTGAGAGCTGCTGAACATCAAATGCGAGAAGGGAAGGTGAGGAATAGGAAGGTTAATGGGTGGATTTAAAAAGAAAGAAGTGAGAAAAGCTCACTCAAGGGATGAAATAAGACTACTGAGCCAAGCTGAGTATTCTAGAGGCTTTTTAAAACAGGTGTATCAGAAACAGAAAGATGAGTCAAGGAGCCAGCAGAGCTCCTTGGTGAGAAATGAAGGAGATGCTGCTAATATTAACTGTTTGCCACAGGACTCACCAAAGCAGTTCAGTAGCTGAGGACAGAAACAGAAATTCATTTCCCAGAGGAGAAAGAAAGAAGTACTGAGTGATCTCAGGGTCACTCCAGGACAGGTGATAATGAAATTAGAGTTAATGAAGATGAGGAAGACACCAGTGCCAGATGAGCCTCCACCCCAAGATTATGAAGCTGATGCTGGTAATAAATGCTCCCTGCACATGAAGAGGTGCCTTAAAGGTAGAGGGAAACCATGGCTGCATTTGATTATAACAGGAGTTCTGGGATAATAGTAGACTTCAACCTTTCTTTTCTAAATACTGAAGTTTTAGTAGCTGCTGAATACCTGGGAACACAGACTCGCCCTGATAATGGTGTTACTGCAAAAGATAAAGGTGGGAAAAGGTAATACCAGATGGGTTAGATATAATTTCCTTGCTATTTCCTTGCACTGGGACAACTTCCTGCTGAAACCAAATCCTTGATCTCTAATAGAAACAAAACTGTATATACACATTTGTGTGGATATTTATATTCTTCACTGCAGAAGCTGCACATGCTTGTGAATATAAAGCAGAGGAAACAAGATGAAAGCAAGCAAAAATTGCCTCTTACAGAGACAATAAAGTGACGAGGTGACAGCTCTGATGCACTGCTGGCTTGTGCCAGGGTGATTTAGGGGCCCTGTGCCTGCAGCTGCAGCCTCGGCAGCAGGTAGGGCCGCGGTGACCGAGTTTTCACCGATTCCAACTGTCTGATGTAATTTTATACTCAACTCGGGTGCTGCCTTGGGCAGCTTTGGGGATGTGCTGTCTGGTCTGCTGCCTGTGCAACCCCCAGCGAGCGTGTGTGTGTGTGTGGTTGCTCAACACCCACAAAGAGAACACTCTGGGGCTGTGATCCCAGCCGAGCAGCACTCCTGCTGATTCACGTGCCGTGCCTGGCAGAGAGCACAGCTTTTCACAGTTTTTCAGTGCCCTGACAGGATGGATGTTAGTGTCCTACCAGCCTCAGCCGTGTTGCACCAGCGTGGTGCTTTCACAGGTCTGTTCTGGACTGGTGGTTTTGTCCTCAGTATCAGACTCACCCACTGCTCCTCTCTATTTATGCCTATATATTCTTTATATGACCTGTTTTCATATATGACCTGTTTCTTAAAATTTTATTCTTAACCCTATTGCACGTGTAGCAGATCAAACCATCTTCCTTTGCATTTCTGTTGCCACAGATGTCTTCACCTGAGCTACAATAAGCCGGTCCTCGGGGCAATCCCCTGAAATGCCTTTCTACTGTAAAACTTCAGCAGGAGTGTGCCTTGATTTTTTTTTTAATTATTTTTTTTCTGCTAATCAAGTAAATTACTTCTCAATTGAGAATGAAAACATTATGCTTTTGAGTAAATTGTAGTCATCCTCTCAGAAATCAGCTTTTTGCATGATGCTGCCTCAAAAGCTTTTTTGTTGTCTAGGTAAACAATGCTCAGTGGGCTTCCTCTCATTGGTTCAGGGTGTTACTGCTGAGTGATTTCTCTCAGCTTTGTTGGCCATCATGTCATTTATTAAAGATATGCCTCTACCTTTTATTGGACTAAGCCCCACTGAATATTCAGCAGTTTCTGACTTTCACCTTGCTTTCCTTTGTTATTTCTCTAACCAAAATGACTGCATGTGGAAAACATACTCGTCAGGGTGCTCTGTTTTCTGTGTGATGGGTTAAGCCCTTCTGTGTTACATGTGCAGAGTTCAGGGTGAGTACCGCTGGCCTCAGCAAATGCAAAGAATATTTTGGGCAAGCAGTGCAAGTTTCCAGTGAACAGGCAGTCTGTGTGATAGCATCATCACTTTGGTGTGGCTCATTATTAGTGGGTGAAGCTCGAGATAAAAGGGACTCGGTTTCTATTTGTCAGCAGTCAGAATAATCAGCAGCAGTGGGTTATTTCCAGCTGTGGCTGGTCTCAGGTTCCTGTCTAAACTTGGTTAAATCTGAATGGCAGGTCACCCCCAACATTTCCACCATATTCTTCTTAATGACAAAGCATAAAAAAGTCAGTTGGTCATCCAGAAATTTTCAAGTTTGTAAGGTTTAATCATGATTTGAAACTCAATCAGTTCTGATTATTATTGCAGTATTATCTTGCTACCATTGTGGACAAACACTTAGTATTTGAGAAGTCCTGCTGATTTTCAGAACCACACCCAAGATCAAGCTTAGTTAGTTTTGGACAGAGAGAATTTTATACAGTAGGCTCTGATCTTCCTCTGGGAAATATTCTCTAGACCAATATTTTTGCCTGTTATAATTTGAAATATGGAATGTACATACATATCCAAATCCAAATGTCTGCCTAAAATGCAAGCATGTACATCTATAAAACAGGCCTCCTGAAATCAGTGAGGCTGTTACCAGATAAAAGCATTGCACAATGTACACAAAAGGTGCAGATTTCAGAACTTTTACACCCAGCTCTCAAATCAAATGAATGAATTAAAAATAGGTGAGAAGAGGGCAATGAGGGCTCCTTAGTCTATGGACTCTTTGGATCCAGGGTCTCACCACGCTGCATGTTTGCACACTGCCTTGCACAACAGGGTTTTGTTGTTTTGGCTGACTCTCAGACACAGCAGTGGTTAAAATGGTTAACAGGGACAACACCTTTTAGTGAGGCTTGTGGGGTCAGTCCTTCCCACGTGTGAACGTCTGGCCACACAGACCATCCCCTTCTTACCAGGAACTGCAAAACATCCTTGTGGCCAAGGCAATGATTTCTTATAGACAAAATTAATGTTGGGAGAGTATTTAAGGTATTTTAAGCTGCCTTTTAATCCTATTTAGCAGGTGGAAACAAGGAAGAGATTTAGCAGCATGTGAACAGCCAGTTCTCAGCAGACTACCAAAAGGCTGGAGCAGCCGAGTTGAGCTATCAGAGACACTTCCAGATGTTGTCCAAAAGCAACCGTTTGACTGATTGTGTGGAATAATAGTGCAGTCCAGATGTGATCGAGCTACATCTCAGTTCTCAGGGCAGGAAACTTGCCTGTACATGATACAGATATTACACGGTGGCTTGGCACAGTCCAGCAGTTTATTTTACATCCAATGTTTAACCTCTTTTCCCCCAAGGTACGAATGTCAATATTGGATTTTCTCTGGTTGAATGAATGTGTCACAGAGCAGATTAAGCACTGGCAGTGAAAAAGGACTTCCACTTGCCAAAACTAAATTTCTCACAAATGGATCGAAATGGTCTGAGATACAGAAAAGAAGGAAGACAGGAAATCCTGCCAAATTCGGTCACAATGGTTCATTAAGGTGATCTAAGGCCCTGGTGTATGTACCTTATCTAGAATGTCCTGCTGTCAGCTGGCGGGAAGTACAGGCTTGTGTGTGCCCACGTGTCTGTGTGTGCAAGGACACGTACACTTGGGGACGAGGTGGCAGGGCAATAGCTCACAAGACAGATGAAGCTAACACTTAATGTTCCTCAAAAGCTCACTGCCCTCTTTGGTTATTCCCATTTTTACAGTGTAGACTGAGTTTTGCCTCTCACTCTCCAGGTAATGTTGCTTTTGCACCATTAATGCTGTGCTCTGTTAATTGCAGAGCAGTGTGTGAGGCACGTGGGCTGCAGGAGGACCTGGCCCCTGTGAGCCTGATGGGAACATTTGCTGCTGGGGGAGCCCTGCCTGACTCACCACACTGGGTACACTGGTCACACTCCTGGATGTCAGTGCCTGGAAAACTATATCCCCCTCCCTGCTCCCTAAACCTGAATGGCATCTGTTATTCCTGCCTAAGGAGCCCCTCCTTTTGCTTACATGGTAACACAGGTTGTGTGGTGTAGCCAGCACAACATAAAGAAGTGATGCCACCCAGGGGGACAGGTTTGAGAGGTGGGCCCGTGTGAGCTTCATGAAGTTCAAAACAAACAAGTGCACCCAGTCCTGCAGCTGGACTGGGGCAAACCCAGGCACAAACGCAGGCTGGGGGATGAAGGTATTGAGAGAAGCCCTGTAGAGAGGCACTTGGGGCTGATGGTGAATGAAAAGCTGGACATGACCTGGCAATGTGCACTTGCAGCCCAGAGAGCCAACTGTATCCTGCATGGCCAGCAGGTGAGGGAGGGAATTCTTCCCCTTTACCCCACTCTTGTGAGACCCCATGCTGGGGTGCAGTGCCCAGCTCCAGGACATGGACCTGCTGGAGCCACTCCAGAGGAGGACCACAGGGATGCTCAGAAGGCTGGAGCAGCTCCTGTGAAGACAGGCTGAGACAGCTGGGGTTGTTCTGCCTAAAGAAAAGGCTCCTGGAAGGCCTTAAAGCACATTCAAGTACCTAAAGGAACCTGCAGGAGGGCTGGAGAGGGACTTTTCACAAGGGCATGTAGTGACAGAACAAGGGGGAATGGCTTTAAACTGAGAGGTTGGGTTTAGATTAGATATTAGGAAGGAGTTCTTTACTGTGAGGGTGGTGAGGCACTGGCACAGGTTGCCCAGAGAAGCTGTGGATGCCCCATCCCTGGAATCATTCTAGGCCAGGGGCTTTGAACAACCTGATCCAGTGGAAGGTGTCCCTGGCCATGACAGAGGGGTTGGAACCAGATGATCTTTAAGATCCCTTCTAATCCAAACCATTCTATGATTCTATGACAGGTTGTTAAGATAGCTCAGCTCACCTTGCACTGGGTTCTTGCTGGAAAACTTACTTGCCCCTGTTATTAATTCTTTCAATTTTTCTGCTCTCTGCAAAGCTCAACAGCAATAACTTTATGTGTTCTTCTGGTTCACCGATTCCTTTTTCTTTTCCTTGGTATCATTTCAGAGGCCTTTATCAGTTTTCCACTTCTGTGATTTTTAAGTTTTACATGTTTATTGCCTTATTAATTATCATAAAAAGGGTAGGGGAGGAAAGAAAGGGAAGAAAAATGGGATACACATGCTTCTATTAATATATAATGGAAACAGTAATGTTGTCCCAATTGTTCACTACCAAATACTGACTTTCACAACAGTGAGTTGCAAGGCAGTGTGTTATTGAAGGGTGGTGAATGCAAGACTCAAAGCACAGGTCTGCTTTCTGTTCCCTTTGGCTTTACATGACTCTGTTGACTGGGAGATAATTGCAGACACAGGCATCTAGTAGGCAATGGAAAATGATAAACCAAAGAGCTGCGTGCCTGATTTTTCTGGGCTGCTGGAGAATGTGTGTAAGGCCAGAAGTGGTGTTGTGGGGTGTTAAAAAACATTGAAAATTATTAAATATTTTTAAATTATCGGTTCTATATATAATTCAAATTGAAGAGTTTTTTAAAGCTGGCTAAGCCTTTCTTATCTTTGTAAAAGTGGGGAAGCTCCAACAAATTTGGAATAGGTTGATGTTAAAAGAGACATCTTGCTTGATTCAGGTGATTGAAATTACCTTTATCTTGAAGAAGATTCTGGGCCAATAACATCACAGTTGCTGCAGTTGTCAATACATAATAAAATTAATATCAATGAAAACCATGTAATGGCTAACTTTGATGTTTGGGGTTATTTTTAAAATAAACTTGGTATTTTCTAGTGGTGAGATTTCAAGTGTGATGGCTGAAACTACCTGTAGTGTCATGGTGGGCAACTACAAAGTGCTTGACTTCTTGCTGGACCCAATTTCTTTGGCTCAGGACTGTTGTGCCACAGAAGTCCATGGTGGTCCAGCTGGACAGGCACTGAAACAAGCCATGTGGAACTTGCACCAAACCTTCCTTCAGCCACACCTTGGTGTCTTGGGTGAAATTGTATTGTCTTAACTGAAAAACATGCACTGATCTAAAATCAGCAGGGCACAAGTAAAATGGATTTAGTTTTTCTATTTTAGATAAACTAAAAGCAATGCTATCACTACTCTAAGTTAAGTAGTTGTTGGTATGAAATATTGTATATATAACAGATTGTAATGACATTTTTAGTACAGTAACAGAAGAGAGTCAAACAGCCTGGCAGATACAATAATTTCATGGGAAATCAGTATCTAGTTGATCCTAAAAGGATTTAGTGAGGACATCCCTGCCACTGCAGGCACAGAGGGCAGTTAACAACAGCATTGTGGTCCTGGTAGTCTGGAACTGGGTCAGAAGCTGTGAGGAGCCCAGCACCCTTCCTCTGGGTACTGAGAAGTGCAGGGAGAGATCTCTGAGCAATGCCCTTCCCATTTAGGTTGGTCTTTTCCCTGTTATGTTTACACCTCAGTCCCATGTCTCTGTCAGGCTGACAGTGAGCAGACAGCTGTGTTACCAACAGGTTGTCTGGAGAGTATCTGTTCCTCAGGAATGCTGATTTACCAAAGTTTTACCAAAGTCCTGAATATAGCATCAGCAGGAAATACCACCCTGAAAGGCAGAAGTGGTGTATTTACTAGGGAATGCAAATAAAGTTGTAAATATAAAGGAGAGGGGGAGACGGCCAATAGTCAGGAGCTGCTCCAGGAGCAGGTGGGTGAGGAGAGAAGTCATCCCATGTGAGGCAAGAAGAAACCTAAAGCAAGAAACTCAGGCATAAAGCAAGAAGCCCAACCCTGGAAAAGCAACTTGTCCAGTGCAAACAGTTGGTGCATGTTGCAGGTTGCAGCAGTTTTCGGGTCCCCGTGGCTCAGGGTAAACCACAGCCCTGTGCAGTCCCAGGCACCCAGATTCCTCCTCACAGGGGTGCAGGAGGTGGTGCTGGGGAAAGGATTCATCCTGCAGGGGAGTGGGTGTCTTGCTCCAAACTGAAATGACATCCAGCCCTCTCTGTGTTGCCTAAACCAGATGAAGTTTGATCTTGAGATACAGTATGACATTTATTTCTTTTGTGGCTGCTTGCATGTTTGCAGTTGAATGTTCAACCCTGGCTGAACAGTGAGGGAGCTTTTCTCCCTCCATTTTTTGCCCATCACGCTGCTTTGCAATAAACATGTCTGGTGTGGTCTGTTGCTGAAAAGTGAGGCATGGTTTGGAGGGAGGAATTAGTACAAAAGGCAGCTCTAGTGCCTGTCACCCAGCAGAAGCTGTACAGGTCCTGAAAGCTCCACGCCAGCTTGCCTGCCATGCCAAAATAGCACCAGGGACCTGCTCATTGCAGACTTCTCTGACACCCTGCATGGTTTCTTCAGAATATGCAAGCAAAGGGTCTGGTCCAGCTCCTACAAGCTCTGAGCACAGTTCCTCAGCAGAGCTGCATACTCAGAGGTTTGCTCTGCTTGGTCTGCAAGGAGACCCCTTCCCTCTCCCGGTGCCTTCAGCTCTGCTTTTCCATCAGCTCTCAACTTGCATGCAAAAAAAATTAATTGATAACTTCAAAAGTCAACATCAGTGATTGGAGTCAGAGCAATAAAAGTGAAGTGCACGGCTGCTGCCAGGCTTCTTTCTCGCTCCTTGGTGTTCTGGCTCCAGCATTCAAGCAATAGATTTAAATATAAAACAGATCATTAACGGCTGGCTCAACATCTGCTAATATTATTTTCCTTGCATTGTCTGTGTGTCTTTGTTTATCTCAGTGTGCTACTTTGTTTTTCCCCTTTTATAATAAGGATCATTCCTTTATTTTAAAGCGCCACATCAATTTTCAATGGCTCGGGCTCTTGGAGCCTCCCACGCTTTGCCCACATGCTCGCACCACACGAAGAGGTGGGGAAACAAAGCGAATGCGAAGCGTGGGATGATTGGTGCTTCAAAAAAACAGTAATTAAGAATCTGTTAGAAAAATAACAACTGAGTTTAATAAGAGCTTAACTTAGCTGCGTGAGCTGGACAGAGAGAGCCTCCTGGGCTGTCTCATAGAAACCAAGCAGCTCGGCTCTTCAGGAGTCTTTCAAGTGACATTGAAGTGGGTTCATGAAACTCCAGTAAGAGGCATTGTCCTTGTTTCTATTGGAGAGATGACTTGCCTTTTTCTTTAAAAGGAAATTATAATAACCAGCATTGTGATGAAAAGCTCAATACAAAAAGTGAAAACCTTGGTATAAAATCTACCCTTATGCTAAGATAGCTGATTTATATCATCAGAATCCTGGCCAATTCTCAGTTAAATCTCTTGTTATTATACATATCCCTCCATACCGTGGTGCAGATGATGCAATATGCAAAATCACCAGCTGTTCACATATTCATAGAGTACTTAAGCTAAGTGAATTGAGGATGGAGTGGACTTTTTTACCTTGAAATTCATCTTTCTTTGGCCCCCACTCTCCTGACTCCATACCTCTTAAAGTTCATCATATTTATTCTGATGAAATAGAACTGAAGAGAGAAATTAGATCTGTAAATACCTACTGAACATAACTTTCTGGGAAGCAGATGGACTTATAATATGGTATTGTATGACTAGAGCGATCTTCTGCTTAGAGCTGTTCAAGAGGATCTCACTCCTTACTTGCCAGAGAAAGCAAAGAGTGCCTTTCAAGTGGTCTTTCCTTTTCTCTTCTCACAGGCAGAAGTAAAAAGCCCCTTTCCTCTTCCTACACCTCAATAGGTATTCTGTTACCTCAAGAGGTCTTTCAGTGCATGAGGGGGTTTCTGGTTGTCAGGAGCCGTCCTCATCCCTGAAAGAACAGGGAGTCTCCACCACTTTTAAGACACTTTTAGTTGAGAAAATCCAGGTTTTGTACTTTATTGCAGGTCCTGGGTCAGGAAGCACTTCATCTCCCTTTGTGCCCCTCACCTGAGCTGCTGGCATGCTTAGTCCCCCTGTCTTGGAGGCAAATGCCAGAAGATGACTGCAAAGCGTGGTCAGATTTCATTTCTGTACCCTCTGTTTCTTCAAAGGTCTCATGTGCCAGTTTCCATCTGCAGGGCTTGCTGGGATTTTGCTGGAACTGGTAGCAATTACTGTGCATCTGCCCCAGGAGAAGTCTCCCAGCAGTGCAATAAAGGCACGGGCTGTTTAGTATCACCCAGAGAGCTCTGAACAGCCCTTCTCTATGGCAACGCATTGCCATTGTTTTTAGGGGCCTGAAATTTGTGAGAGGTGACAGTAGTACATTAATGGTGACTCCATAAGTAAAAAAATAAAGCTTCTCTGCCTCAGCATGACTAGTTCCTTTCTGCTACCTCTGTCATGCTGAAATTTTATTTGGGAACATCACATTTCCAAAAGGTTTAATCAATAAAATATTGTCCCAAGTTTTATGATGTCTGGTAGCCAGTTTAAGCCAGAGAAGTGCAAGTTACATTATCCAGTGTCTCAGGATGTTTGAACTGAAGGAGAAATGGGCTACTTGCAAAATTCATCCCTGGAGTGACAAAATTTGGAACCCTTTCTAGAGCTCACCCACCCTTTGGCTTAAGGAGGTATTGCAAGACCCTCCTTGCTGGTAACTTGAACATGACCTCATCACAGTGAAATGCTGGGGTGGATAATAGTTGCAGTAGTTCAGGAATGATAACTCAGTAGTCTGAGTATTTCCTTTGGGTATCTCACACAAAACACTTCAAAAGCTGAGGCACATCATTCGCAGTATGAAGCAATAATTTGAAATACTGCAGATCCAGATGCTGACTTCCCACTGAATTCATTGTAAATCACACGTATTTGCACTGTCTAAGTCTGGGCAAACAGCTCTCACCCGAGGAAGCCAGCTATGCTCGAGTCTGCATCAACAAACCCACACACCAAGCTTATTTCACAAGGCAAAAGTCCACTCCCAAACACAGGTGGGGACATCAGACTGTTGAATTCCCTACACAGACACCAGGAAAAGCTCTGTTTCTTTGCTGTGGAAAACCAGGATGTCTTCACTACAGTCCTTCAACCATCACCCCCCTGGCTGGTGTTTCATGGTTTGTATTCATACAGAAAGCGGGTTTGGATCAGGGTCACTGTTTTTCCACAAGCAACTTACAGAAGTGCCTGGAATGCATTTGGACAGTGCATGGAAGTGGAGGATAAGGTTCATCCCTCCATAACGAGAGTATTGGAGGGGGATCATCAAAAGCAGGTGGATCTCAAGCTGTTGCAGCCCATCACCAACATGATCACACTCCATGAAACAGCCTCAGAAAGGAAGGTTCCCCATCTGCTCCAGGCCTGGCAGCTGCTTCACTGCATGACAAAACCAAGGACAGGACACTGTTTTGCTTCTGCTCTTTTTCAGGGCTTCTCTCATCTTTTAAATAAACCTTTGAATTCTGTCCAGATAGTTAACTGAGAGGAAAAGGAGAACTCGAACTGCCTTGCAAACACATGGAATAAGTGATAGGTAAGTGCAGCCTGCATGATATTATATGGTAACTGAGATTGTATGAAGCACAGTTTTTCAGTCTTTTACTAAATTAAAGGGTTTTGGTAGACGTTTTTTTTAAAGACTAATAGTAATTTAGCCATGATGAGGAATAGATCACCCACACCAAATTTGTTCTGGCTCATTGCAGTCCAACTTCTCATGTATCTCTTGTTGATAATTTTTCTGCAACTCACCTGGAATACCACCCGAACTTCTGAAAAAGGAATCTGCTTCCAGAACATGTGAAAGGCTTCTACATGCAAATAACTGAGAGCCCTTGCACCAAGAGTTTCAAAAGCCCTAATTCTTCCCACTGCTTTGCACTGAGGTTGTGTGTGTGGTCTGTGGGTCTTCCTGAGTGAGCTCTCATAAGGCAGGTGCCTGTCTGTCAAGCTCTCATGGTTTTTCTGCAAGCACCCTTTGTCACTGTAGAAAAGGATATTAGAGAAAATTATTGATGTATGAGAAGAAACTTCATTACTTTAGCTACTGGTCATGTAGATGGAGAAAGTTAAGTCCAAAACCCCACAGAAGTTTCCTGAAAATTCAAGCCTAGTATATCTACAGACATTTTTGTGGGGAAGCAGACACTTGTTCTGAGCTCTGACTGGTCTTATACACACTTTTTCTCATCTGGGCAGATTCTCTGGGGTTTGGCATCTCACTGCTGTAGCCAGGTGTTTCCTGACTGCCTTGGAGTGTGGTCAGGTCAAGCTTGAGTCTGCCTGCAAAACACTGCATAGACACAGCTTTTGATGTGCTCCTGAGCCAGATGTAGCACTTTGCAGCATAAAGAATGAGGAACAACATGTTTTATGACATCTGGTGGTACAAATGCTACCCCAGATTGAACATTGATTCCTATCCAGAATTATAATCTCACTTTCTGGGCTATACTTATTTAGGGTCCGTATCTCCAGTGCTCGAGTGTTTTCCTCACAGCTTGTGTTTGCCTATTCAAAATAGACAGTGCATTGAAGGGATATGCATGAAAACAGTTGATTTGCAGGTGGAAATTAACTACTTCTAATAGCTAGAAATAATGAGAAAAATGAAGAATCTCAGAGAAGTTGATATTCTTCTGTTAAAGGTCTTGCAAATAAAACGAAGAAGTAGCAGCATATGTAGTGGAGTGGTTTATTGTCCTCAAGTAATGGAATGTTTTCTTGACTGAGCAACATCTCTGCCAAATGTCTCATGAAGAGCTTTGTTGTGGCGTAGCTTAAAATCGGTATTGTTGTAGGCATTTTGATCTGTCATGGGCTGTCTGCAGAGTGACTGGACTGTGTGCTCTACACTGAACTACACATGTCAACGCCCACAAGCTAATGCAGACTAGGGAAGAAACAAGATAATAAAAAAGATGTGAAAACTTTTGGGAAAGAAGCTGAGCAGGGAGAATAGCAGGGAGAATCTGTACATGATATCTATGGGGCTTGTGGGCACTTAGCAGCTCTGAAAGAACATACCACTGATGGTGGTTCTTAATATATTGGCTTAGCTGCTGAGCTGCAGGAAGAAAAACAGAAGTTCTGGGGGGATCTGGCAGTCTGTGCTTGTTTGTCCTCCTTGAATGTGTGGCAGGGGACATCTAGGCACCTGCTCATCATACTGTAGGAGAGCTTGGAGGGATGAGCAGAAGCATGCAAAGGTTGCTAAAACCTCCAGTGCCATTTTTCTGTTCTCAAACAACTGTGCATCAGTTCATTTACTTTCAGCAGGACATGGTGTAGAACGGTGTGAACCTGACATGAAAAACACATGAAGCCAGTCTTGGATATTCCTGGGAAGCCGTGATCATCCTGATATGGAAATATCACTGCACACTCTGTCGGGATGGGTCCTCAGGAAAACCCTGGGAATAGTGTCTTGGCCTAAAAGTGCTGTGTCATGTGGGTGCTGATACCTCTCATCTTGCTGATTAAGTGTGCGAGAACAAAGGGTGCCCCACCACCCCTCCCAAACTCAACAGCTGCTACTTGGAAGAGGCTTTTTTCCCCCATAATTGGTATTAGATGATGATGATGCCACAGGCTTTGAAATATTGGAAGCCAGCACTGATCACGCTTACAGATAGCTGAACAATGCAGTGCAATGTAAACTAGGCAAACAAATCCATCTGGGTTGCCAGAGAAGGCAGAGAAAAGCTCTAATCTTCTAGAAGCAGCTGTTGGCCAAGCTGACACTGAAAGGCATTATTTTTAAAATGAAAGCTTGTGTGCGGGTGATGAAAGCTGCTGCATTTCTTGCTTTGGACTGGGAGCACTTGTCAGTAGCCCAGACAGAGATCAAAATTATTGAATGCTGCAGAGCAAGAGTGATAAGCAGGACCCTCTTCAGTGGGTAATGGATTCCTGTCCCCATCGGGCCGCGGTGGGTTTTGCCAGGAATATGTGCTCACTGGGGCAGGGTGGCAGAAGCACCGAGCCAGGGCAGGACAGCTGATGGTGCACCTGAGCCAGCTGAGAGCCAGGCTGTGGTGTGTATCCTGCCTTGGATGGCCAGACTGAATACAGCAAGAGAAGGTTTCCCAATCTGGTTCCTCTTGGAGAAGCCCCAAAGCCCCAAATCTTATAGCCAGATTTAATAGCTCGTGCCAAGTCCTAGGGTGGACCTTGTCAGGATGGTTAGGTGAGCAAAATCTCCCTTCTGTAGCTACAGCCTGTGTCAGAAAACAAGTAGCTTCAGGAGTCTGGATGTGCTGTTTGTGCAAACCAAGCTACATCAGTCAAAGCAGCTTTATTTCAGGGCAAATGAGTCAAACATGGGGCTTTTGTCAATATAACATTATAAAGGCTGAGGAAAAAGCCCCCAATGCCTAAAACTGTGTGATCATACAGGCAAGTGTCTTTAGGGAACTAATCTTAGTGCCTGGAAAGTTCAGTTTAAAAAAAAAAAAACCGAAATAATAATTTCATGTATGCGGACAACATTCTTAGCATCAACACACTGTGGGTATTCATCCAGGGTGAGCTGACACAGTTCAAATGTGGAAGAGCAGAGGAGAAGAGATCCCCTGTGCATGCAGTGCTCTCAGGAGTTTGGTGGTAGCTTCCCAATGGCAGTAGCAGCGGGTGAAATGGTTGCAATTTGTATTGGCTTTAACAATCTGTGCTGCCTGAGGGATGCTACAGAGACGCCTATTTTTCTTTTGTGCGCTGTGACTGACAGAAAAATAAAAGCCACCCCTACCAGGATAAGTAGCATTATTATCCATGCTGCAGACAGGAACACCAGAGCACAGAGGGCTTTGCTCAGAGCTGTGGAGTCACAGCAGGGCTGTCAGATGGTGGCAGAGGCAGGGCCAGGACCGGGACTCCTTCGCAGAGAGGAGGCAGGGTTTGGAGGCATGGTGAGCAGGTAGCAGTTCCCCTGGTACATGGCAACCAACAAAGTAGTAATCTTGACTTAAGGGCTATGAGCTTGAAGGCTGGAAGGAGGAGAATAACATCCAGGGCTAGTGCTAAGCCCCCTGTCTGAAAGCAGGCTGTCCTTTGGGCATTGGTGCCGGTGGTTTGCCTGGCAGAGCAAACACGGGAGCGGAGGAGCAGGCAAAGCATTTCATTATCCTCCTTGCCAGACAACTGAAAGAATCTGACAGGGAGACTTGTTTAGCTGCAAAGCCATATAGACCATATTGTCTAAATACATTTTGTTTTCCTGTTAAACTCCATTTATAAGACTGACAAGAAGACTAATAAAATCTACTAAGAACAAGGATGGTAATTTAGCACTCAGAGAGTGAGAGAGAGAGGCTGTATCTGAGGAATGCCTACGCTGCTCTCATGACTTCAAGCCATGCCTGAAGCACAGATATTTCTTCTGATGAGCTGTGATTCTGCACAGAAGGGCTTTTTTTCTATTACTTTTTTTTTTCTCCAGGACAACATCTATGTCCTGTGTTCTGAGTTATTTCATATGAAGTTTTTGCCAGACAGCTTTACAGAGACTCTAATGCCACTTTTCTGAAGAGGTATCTCCTCAGGTTGCACTGGTTTGGGGTGGCTTCCATCACAACCATATCAGTCAAATACAAGATGTCTTGGTTTTAAAATTGTGTCCGCCAACAGACATATATGGGTCTAATCTGTCAGTCATTTGCTTGGCAGTGGCCAGTCAGTGCACTGCACCTTCGGGTGCAGTCTGAACATCAGGGCCAAAGCCATAACACAACCAAACTTCCAGCAGCCTTTTGCTTTCCTATTTGCTTTGGTGTCTCAAGTTTTTCAGCACAATTTTTGCAGGGAAAGGATTCATTTTTAACGCATATTTAAAAAACTAATTCAATACTCTTATTTAAACATGGCAATGTGAATAGTGAAAAATAATGGAGGAAAAACACCAAAGAAATGAAAACCCAAAACCGGAATATAATTTTGTTGAATGTCTCTCTGTCCAGACTTGAGATTTATGTAGTTATATTTTGGTGTCCTGGATTTGCTCTGTGATCAGCCTTTATCTGAGCAGTTCCTGCCCAGTGCTGCTATGTGAGGTGAGCCTGTATGTGGTTAAGCAGCTGCTGTGCTCCGACCAGAGGTGGAAGCATTTCCATGATGGTCTGAAAAGAACCGGTGTATGGCATTTGTACAGCTCTTTGGGGATCTTTCTGGATGAAAGGCGCTATTATACGGGTAAGATCATTATCATTATCATGAAAAACCTTCTCAAGGAAGCAATTCCACCTTCTGCTTCTGACACCTCATTTCTCTGTTGTCTCAGGAGCCTCTTTTGTATCTCCTAGGAGTGTCAGTTCACATCTTAATCTCTTTGTATGTAATCTCATTACAGATAATCCCATTTGCCAGAGATGTCAGTACTTCTCCACCATGTGAGGAAGGATTTTATTCTGCTCATTTTGTAACTGAACCCAGCTACGTTCACAGTGCAAAACAGACTGGCTGTGGCTGGAATCTCTCTGAGGTTAGGATTGCTGTGGGCAGGGAAATTCAAGGGAGGAAGGAAGGAAGGAACTCCTTTCAGTCAGTAATACCTAATTATTTTTTTCTCCATCTCATTGTTCACATGAAGGAGGAATTTTGCCTTAAAGAACCCCAAATTTATAAAAAGAATTATTATAATAATAGAAGTTTGGATATTCCTTTCAAAGCCATCTATCTTCAGTTGGGTCTGCCTGGTAGAAGCAGATGCAGTGTGAGCTTTCCTCACTTTGATGTCTTGCCTTTTAGTAACTCTTGTCAATTAAGGAGGATATAGTCTACTCTCAATTCATTAAGGGCACCACAATTGTCAGTTAGTGACAGGCTCAGGGGAGGCCAGGACTAAGTAAACATAGAGGATAAATCATACAAGAAGAGCACAGTTTGGAGAAAAGTGAGGCCTCCTTTACATAACATGCTTATCCTTAAAACCTTGAGTAAGCTACTATTGTTGGTAAGAGTCCAAACCCTCATATTCTTAAAGGGAAGAGTGGGGAAAAAAAAGCAGTCACTCTCCTTTGACGGTTTGAAAAAAGAAAAGATGTTTGTACCACTCACTGACTGGCTAATGAATAATCAGATTTCACAGCTTGAGTGCTGGGGTGGTAATTTGGTTGCACGCCATGCTCCAAATCCATGGAATAGTGCTTCATTAATGTGAAGACCTGTATAATCAAACAATTAGCAGTCTCTCTGCTGCTAAAGCAGCTTTTCATCAGCATATATACTTCGTTGTAAGATGAGTCTCAAATTACTGGATCTGACAGCAACTAGTCTTTTACTAAATCACAGCAGTAGTAAAGTAGGGTGGACAGAACACTCATTTTTTAACCCATTTCTACATCAGCAAGAGGTTCATTCTATCCATCCCACATGCCATATATAACTGTCATTGGGAAAGTGATGACATTATAAGTGAACTGAAATTTCACTGAAATGGGTTAAATCACAGATCAGATTTTTTTTTTACTGAATGTCCAAGAGCCATAAACTAGCAGTGATATGTTGCTACTTCCTACTTCATTTATCTCCCAGGAAGGAAGAGAAGACTTCTACACATGTTCCAGTATCCAAATGTCTACCTTGTCCTTTCACTGTAGAAGTTTTAACTGCACAGACAAGAGGAAGTGCCACAAGTTTCCACTCTTTCTATCCTTTGATCCTGGGTTCTCCTGAGGTCCAAGGGCACCTGGCCTCTGCTCTCCAGTTTATTTGCTAACATCCCAGCCAGGGGAGAGGAGGTGGGAACAGCGACGATGAGTCCAGACTGCAGCATTAATCTTCACACATGGCTACGAGTGTCCTGCTTATTTCGAGCTCAGGAAGCCGTGGTGCACAGAGTCTCTTATGCCTCTCAAGTCCATGCCAGCCTGGGATGTGGTTGGCAACTTCCAGGGGACAGAAACATTGACAGCTGCTCGTGCACCCGTTGCCACCAGGCTGGTGGGCACTGGAGCTGCTTGTAGGAAGGATGGCGTGATGTGGCTCTTCACACAGGATCAGAGTGAGCTAGCAAGGTATGCAGCAGCATAAAGTGGTTTGTGTGGGGGTGGTTTTGTAGAACATTCCTCTCTTTAACTACAGACACTTTCCCTCATATTAGCAAATAGGGCTTAGTATTATTTACTTATGTACGTGGCTTTTTTGTTTCCCTCCATACTGCCTTAATTTGTCCAGAAAAGAAATTAATGCCAGTGGGCTTGCTTTGCTCTGTAGCCCAGCAGGTGCTAGCTGTTGAGTGTACTGGAAACATCTATAGAGTGTTTATGATGTTGGCAAAGATACTGCACCAGAACCTCAGCTTGTGTGAGACAGTGCAATGAAGTTCATTTGTGTCAGCTGAGACACTGATCCATTACATTTATGATCTAATTTAGCAATAGTTGATATATGGTAGAACAATGATGGACTGTTTTCATGGCTGCAGTGTTTTATTTGGCTTTTTTTTTCCTTTCCCATTGACAAAAAAAACCCCAAAACCCAAACAAAGCAAAACAAAAAAACAAAACCCAAAGCAAAAAGCAAAAATATCTTACAGGTGCTGTACCTGTTTCAGGACCCAAATGTCTGAAGGGAAACTCACTGATAGCTGAAAGGCTCAGTAGCTCACAGTACTGGCAACTCTGCCCTACCTGAATAGGTGTTTTCTAAATATCAGATATAATCGTGACAATGAGTTCAGGTTCACTTTAGAGAAGGTTTTCTCCAAGAACAATCTTAAAACCTGACCATTTCAGAGAAGATGAAAGGAGAGGCCTCTTGCTTTCAATATATGTGTCAGTCTAATATCAGCCTGAGAAGAGTGTGCTGCAGAGGTCATCCTGCTTGTTTTATCACAAACAGAGAGACAGAAAGTGGAAAAGGTCAAAATATCCCTCAAGCTGACTACCTGGTATTCAGCAAGAGCTCTGAGATACTAACACTTAATCGCCCTTAATGCAGCTGACCTCCACCAGCATTTTCACCCAAGCTGTGATCTCCTTTTGACTTCCAAGGCTCTGTAATCACCGAATTCAGACAATCTGTCACACTGCAGTGGTTATTTGTTGATCTGGGAACTGCCCTTGCTATCAGGAGCACAAGGAAACAGGGGGCAGGACGAGAGCAGGACTCAGCCCCTGTCCTTGCCTGTATGTGCTGTCACTGACTCATCAGGGCCACTCTCGGGGCAAAATGGGTACAGTTTCTGCAAAAATGAAATCTCAAACTAAACCAGCAGTTAGTGTTTTTATTTTTTACTAGTATGAATTATCTTAATGCCTCTCTCCTTTCCAGTGCACACCAAACATCTCTCTAGCACAGGCCGTGCCTCTGCCATTGTATAAATGAGACATCTGTAAAGAACTGCACAAATGAAAATATGCATTTCAGGTGATGGGCTTGGCTGGTTTGAAAGTTTTAACATCTGGATTTTAAAAAAAAATAAATATTCCAATATGCACCTTTGAAATGCTGATGATTTTTAATCTTTGTAATGGCACAACTCGTGAGGTCACGTGCAGTGCTCTTTTCATTGTCCCAGGCAGAGGAAACAGAGTCCATTACTAATCACTAAATATGCTCATTAATTTTCTTAGGCATTCATCTTGCTCGTAACAATTTAGATGTGTATTCTGAAACTTATTAACCCATTCATAAAGCTGGTGTTGCTTTGTGAAATGATGCTGTGACACATTCCCTCCAGTAAGAGTTCTTTGTCCAGTCCTTGCCTGAAAACCAATCAGGAATACTTTTCCATTGAATTCATTTGCAAATGTCCCCGCTTATTTCATTTATGGAAATAATCCAGAAAGGGCTCTGTTCCACCTGGGACACGAGAAGACAACAGAGCTGTGACCACCTGCTGATGGGCTACAGTGATGTGGGCTCTGGCAGGGGGAGCATTTATCCTCAGGAGGAGAGAGTGTGAAAGAGGCTTGGGAAATTCTTGAGGAGTAAGCTTTAACAAACGCCCTAGAGGAGCCAGGCATAAAGTCTCCACAGAGAGGTCATGTGTCTACGTCTCACCAGTGCTTTTATAATCTTACCCTTAAGCCACTTACTTGATCTCAGGTTCACCCTCCTCCCCACAAACCCCTGGAAGAGAAAGAAAAAAGAAGAAAGAAGGGGAAAACACGGGCAGAAATGCAATAAACGCAGCGAGGCAGTGAGGGTGCTTTCCCCTTGCTCATGGAAGCAGTGGGTGTCCCAGCACAGCAGGGATGCAAAGCCCTGCCAGGGCACCCCAGCTGCAGGGGCAGAGCAGAAGCAGCACCCTGCACCTATTGCAGTGGTTCCTGCTTCAGATGCTGCTCCTTGACATGCAACACACACTGCAAGTGTGACACTGTGTAGGCACAGGCAACACGTGTGTGCATTTATGGTATTTATAATATAGTATACCCACACCCTCACCATTTTGACCCACACAATTTATGAATTGTATTTTTTTTGTCTGTGCATTGAGAACCCTGGCCCTGCCATCCCTCAGTCCTGCGGACACTTGTGTGTGGTGTCAAGTACAGGTGTCCCTGCCAGTTTAACTCTGGGAGTGAGGAAAACAGACTCCAGCAGCAGTAGGAGACAACTAACAGGAAATAACAACAGTGTAAGTGCTGCAGGAATAGGGCCAGAAGGGATGGAAACATTCGTATGTTGCTGCAAAAGATACAGTTACATGAAACTTGAATTGTAAATAAATAAAGGGGTATACGTAAAAAAGTAAATCACTGTCTGTTGTAGATCGATCACAACAAATACAACAGCTTTAAAAAAAACTATGTGGTCCAATGCTCATATTAAATGAGTTTCAGTTGTTGTTGATTTCTGAACAATAATAATAATGTTATTTGCAGGACTAATTATTTAAACTCTGGCAATTCAAAAGAATTTTAAAAACTCCACCTTCTTATAAAGATTTTAATTTTTACCCCATTCTTTGAAAAGCGGTTTCATTTTCCCTTTTTTTTTTCTCTGTTTCATAAAACTTGTGTTTTAACAAATCACTGCCATGAGCTAACCCAGATCTGAATCCAGAAAATACTCTCAACATTATCCTTCTCTGTTCACATATATTTGAAGTAAATTACATCAAATTGTATTTGAAATACCAAACTGGCATTAATGGAAGCTTCTTTTGCTCCAGGCACCATTTTAAAATAGATGAGCATAAAAATGCAGTCTGCATCATTAAGTTTATATGAAACTAGTGAGAATAAAAATCACCATGTAAGTTCTAATAAGATGTGTTTTTCATTCCAGTTTAATAACCCAAGACTATATTCATCTTCCAGTATAATAAATACACTGAAAGGAATTCATTCTTTTGTGGTTTTTAACATGTTGAGGGCTTCAGAAGATGGAGTTTTCTGGGAAGCTGGGTGAAGAAAATTCTTTAATATGGCAGTGTGGAGTATTATTATCATAAATAATTAATGTGCACAGCAGAAGAAAGCCTAGCTTCATTAATAATTCTTATTTTTAGTTGGCATAAGCTAGAGGTGCTGTATCTTCTTTCATCCAATCTATGTCAATTTCCTCGATTTAAATTTACTAGATGATAACATTTTAAAGGTACGCTACGTTTTGCAATGGATTTTTATTTGTGACTTTGCATTAATATCCTATTGTTAATTCTTATGCGTCAAGATATTTTTAGTAACAAGTGAAAAAAAAAAATTAACCCCCCCCCCAGTAGCAGCCAGGAAAGGTAGAGTGGGCATCAGTGTCAGCTCCTTTCATCTCTCATTTCCCTTTGGGACCAGTTAAGATGCTTCTTTGATTAGAACCTCAGGAAATATTAAAAAGCTCTTCGGTGAATTTAAACTCATCAAACTTGTCTCTGTTTATTTTTTTTGAATACTGAGATGATTCACCTCCCACATTTCAAGAACACAGGTTCCTTCCAGCCCAACTGTGCTCCTCTGATCAGCAAAGTCACTTGTCAGCATCGCTGGATGTCTCTCCTAGCACATGTTAGTGCTTCATTAACGCAGTGCCGGGGTCGGGGCTGCTCCTAAATATTCCTTATTAGCACAGAGGAGGAAATGCAATGACACTGTGGATGGCACTGAGCTGGCATGACACGAGGTGACTGCAGGTAGCGCTGCATTAAAACAAAGGACAACTATGTGACACCTGAAGGGGAAAAACCAAACACAGGCTTGGGGACACACACACACCCCCCAACACACACACGCCATTCTCTCTTGTGGCAAAATATTTGTGGGAAAGAGGCCACAACTCTCATTGTGACTTCGGAGAAACCAACGCCACGGAGATGTAATGTTAACCTGCATTACGTCCTTTAAACAGAATTGCAAATGTTCTTGTTAATCAGTGCAAATGTTAGAGCTGATTGAAAAGAGATGGGGTTTTTTCCATCTTAAGCATTTCAAAAGAGAATGTTTGGGGTTGTTTTTTTTTTCTCTTTCAAACTATATTGAGCTGGATGTGAAAAAAATCCTCATGATTTTTATAATTTTCTCTCATTTTCAGTGGTTTAACTCCTTTTATTTTTCTTGAGATCAAAAGCAGAAAAAAACCCAAAGAGGTGCAGAAGAAGAGGAAAGATATCACAGAGACTGTGGGAGGAAGAAGCCAACACAAAGCAAAATGCATGAAGTTGCTCACTTGGGAAAAGTCCACTTTAACCCCATTTCTTTTGGGATGAGAATTTTCAGCTACTAGCAGTACTCGCAGCATCTGAAGTAGCCCAGGTAGTATTTCAGCTGTGTGTCACAGCACCTTCAGTCAGACATCAGTGCTCCTTATAGAATCATTTTGTGTTTAAGCATTTTTGTGGCTTTTTCCTACACTGACATGTGGTCCCTGCTACTTAACTTAAAGATGTGCTGTGGCTTCTCTTGTGGATCAAAGGGCCAAGCTGGGCAAACCTGAGAAATGAGGTGAAGTGTTGATGCCCCTCTGTATATACAAGGATACAAAAACATATCTCCCCAAATCAGTGGTATTATTGACCCCACATGGACAAACTCAGACGATGAATGCAGGCATGACCAGAAAACTGTGATTGGTTTGACATGACCTCCCATGTCTCTGCCAGAAGTGCCGTGTGGTTGCCAAGCATGAGATGGAACCTGGGCACTCTCAGATGTGCAAGGAAGGGACATGAAGGAGCCCAGAAGCTTTTTTTTTTTTTTTTAATACTATTTTGTTCCTTTCCCTCTCCTTTCTCTCAGGCAAATGGTCAGGTTGTACCATTCCAGAACAGCATCACGTACCTGTCGTCTTTCTTTCTGAGGTTTCAGGACACTTTAGAAAGCTGGTGGTCTGTGATTTTGCTGTGCTGTTGTCACAGACTGTAAGAGGTGACATTCCTTTAATTTATTTGGGTATCTGCTGCCATTAAAGTGGAAGAGAGTGACAAAACTTTGTGTTCCAAAACCATCATACTCACTAATCAGCTAATGCAAACCAATTATACAATAGGTGAAAGACATGGGCTTGCATGCTAAAATCTGCATTTTTCCTGCCTTCTTTATTTCCTATCAATCCACTGTGACAATGGGTTTATTTTGCAGGAAAATATGCAAATACCTTAATCTGGTAGAACAGTATGACAGTCTGAATGTGAGACTCTTCATGATACACTGACAAACCCTTGTTTAAGAGGACCAGCACTAGGAAGATGATAAATTTCTGAGTGCAAAATCAGAATCTCTGCAGAAAAACTGTGTGGCCTTCTGGAAAAAAAAAGAAAATAAATACATGGGTATTGAGGACCAGTCTCTCCAAATAATACATTTTAATCTTCTCTGAAACACAATATAATAGCAAATGAGTCGGTGAAGGAACTGGGGATCTTTCGCTGTTTTCTTTCTGTACCCACGCAATGAAAAAACCCCCTTTTTAGAGGGTCTGTTCTCTTTGTTTTATTTTATACAGTAACTACATAGCATCAGCTGTTGGAACAATAGTTCTAAAATACTCCTGTAAATGTTGAAACTGTATCTGTGGAGACTTTTTGATTCTTTTTTTTTTTTTTCAACATCCTAATTTCAAGAGTGATTTAAGAACTGATTGGCATTTGGCAAAAAATGAATGATAATGAACTCATTTCAATTGAGATGGACCAGATACCGTGCCGGCTGTCGAAACTTTTCAAAGCTGGTTTCTCTCCAGTAAATGTGATCCTGCAGGCTCTGTCCATCTGCCTACAAGAAAAGAGACATTCGCATTCTGCAGGAAACGCTGCTGAGAAAATACCACTGAGGATTATCGATTTCGTGATCTCTCATCGTTCTCAGAGAGGAAACTGGGTGACAATAAACAGCACAGCAAAACAACAGTGCTGAGCTACTTCTTTCCCCCTCCCCCCCC
>VXBX01007956.1:590578-673611 GCA_013400415.1 Scytalopus superciliaris | reverse complement strand
TCTCCCCTCCCTCTCCCCCCTCACAGGGCTGTTTTGTTGTGAGGCGGCCGCTGCGGCGCTCTGGGGGCTGCGGGCGGGCGGGCAGTGTCTGTCACCCGGCTCCTAAAATTCCCCGGGTATTTTTCCCCTTCCCTACCCTTGGAAACCCGAGACAAAGCTGGCCCAGCGCGGCGAGTCCCGCCAGGGGATTCACTTACAGTCCGCCTCCTCCCTCACAAGTGCTCTGGATGTTCTCCTGGATCTTGTGCTTAAACCGTTTTATCTCCAAACTTTGTTCCTTTTCTTTATGTCTTTTTAACTGTTCTGGTGTTGTTTGCCCGGATTCTGTCATCTTTAAGGTTTTTGCTACAGTCATTCTTGTAGCAGATATAGTTGGCTCCTTTCATTTTTAACCCGTGGTTTGCTCAACTCCGCTCACGGTGCATGTGTGCACTCAGGGGGTAAAGCTTTTGTTAGACAGTCTTTTGGCATTTCTACACGTGAATTAGGGATTGTGCAAATGAAAGCGTTTCTCTTGATTTCTCCAGCTGTGAACAAAATCTAAAAAAAGAAAATCCCCAAACCAAAACAAACAAACAGATCCAAACAAAGAAGCAACACCCTTGCAAAACCCCTGAAACAAAATAACAAGCCACCAGCCTCTTTAGGCAAAACAGTTTACCTCACAGGTTGCCTTGCTCTTAATTTTTTTACAGATTTGCTTTACTCAGAATTGTTCCAGATTCCAATCTGAAAACCAAGGCCTTTCTAGACACAATAAAAACAGTTGCAGGGCTTGATTATTTGTGAACCTTCAAAACTGTGAGCAATTCAGAGGAGTGTGAGTAGTTGCACTTCCCTAGAGCAGCTGGCATATTTTGTGTATCCTTTGGAGTTGCTTATTGTTTGTGTTTACAGGGATACAAAGTGGTTAATTTTGGATGCAATGTCTATTTTATGCTTATGATGATCTCTGCTTAAATTTCTGGTCTCACAGTGGTCTACATATTTCATGTTTCAGCACGTGAGATCTGGCACCTATATTAGTATACTAATTTTGTTATTTTGGTTTTTTTGCAGCGTGTTCTTCTTCTTGTTGCTTCAGATGTTGATGCATTATGTGCTTGTAAAATACTCCAAGTAAGTCTTGGTTCATTTTCACTACAGGCTGACAGTAAAAGAAAATATAGCCTGGGATCCTTGTAATGGGTTTGAACCAGAGACAGGGGGAAGGTTTCATCTGCTTTTGTAACTTATTTTTTCCATGAGTTATGATACTGAAAATTGGTGAGTCGCACCCAGAGTTCATGTAGATTTGCCATTTGGGATGTCTTTACTAGAAAGATTTGTATGGGGTGGAATTTGGCATGGTCTAGCATTTTAAGGAGAGGCTGTTTCCTTCACCTCTACTAACAGTGTTTGCTTCCTTTCAGGCTTTGTTTCAATGTGACCACGTGCAATACACACTTGTCCCAGTATCTGGATGGCAAGAACTTGAAACTGCCTTTCTTGAACATAAAGATCAGGTGAAAAAATACTGGAAACTTTTTAACTTACAACTCATCTCTTACAGAGATGCACTTCTTCCCTTGCCCAGTTTAAAACGTCAGTTCTTAAGCTCCTTATTAGTGGTTACCTCAAAACTGTGGTTACATTTTTAACATACCAGTAACAAACTTGTCAAGTTTTTAACATCAGGTCAAACTAATGTGCTATAATTTTGATAGAGTCAAATTAGGTTTGCACACCTTTTGACTTATAAAGGGGGGTGGTATTGGATGTCCCCAAATTTGGTGTTTTGTCTTAAAAAAACTTCTGCCACAAAGATGTCAAATATCAGAAAGTTAAATATAAGTTTTGGCAATGATGAGTGTCTTGGAGGTTTTGTAAATATATTTTCAGTCTTCTATGTCCCCTGCTAATTTAAGTAACAAACCTTTTTCTTTTTTCCTTTTTATTTCTGCTTCTGTTTGCAGTTCAAATACTTTGTTCTTATTAATTGTGGTGCCAATGTTGACCTCCTGGAAATCCTGCAACCTGAAGAAGACACATTTTTTTTTGTATGTGACAGCCACAGGCCTATTAATGTAGTGAATGTTTACAATGACACACAGGTAAAGGCTTTTCTTTCATAATAATAACCTTCCCACAGCGTGGTGGTCAGTGCTGTAGTGCTTCTCTGTGTTTTGGGGAACTGCTTACAGCATTAGGTAGTAGGTCAGGAAGCAGCAGTAATGAATGTCTGCAACATTCATGTACATGATCAGAAAAAAATATCTGTTTTCAGTAGTAAAATTTCTGCTGTCAGCCATGTGAGAGTTGTCAGTAGTAAGCACCTGTTAATCTTGCTGTAAATCAAACTGCCATAAATCAGAGGATAAACACCCTCCAGAATATAACATGGTTATCTCTCAGCATCTAGCAACACCTGGAATTTTAAGTATTAAGCACAAATTATTTGATTTTAACAAACATTAAAAATTATAATTCATCCAGAAATGCTGTAACAAAAGAATATGTGTAGTTTTTACCCTTCTTTTGTATAAATTTGTATGGTCTTTTTATTAAAAAACATTGGTTTTGTTATGCCAGAAACTGATCACAGTCAAAATGAAGTTTTAGTTTCTCTTACTAAGAATACTGAGGTATTCTCATTTGTCATTTAAGACGTGTTTTACTCACTAAATAAGATACTTTATCTAAAATACATTTTTCTTCTTGCTAGATTAAGCTGTTAGTCAAGCAGGATGATGATCTCAATGTTCCTGCTTACGATGATATCTTCAGGGAGGACGAGGAGGAAGAGGAGGACTCCGAGAATGAGAGCGATGGGTCAGAACCTTCAGACAAACGCAGGCGTTTTGAAGAGGTGTGTTTCTGCTCCTTTGTTGTGATAAGAAGGAAAATAAAACTGTTATTACATGCATTTGGCATCATAATAATGATAGGTGAGTTTAGAAAATTGTGTCCCATTAGATCACAAATTCAAGCGTATGATTTTAAAACAACCCAACACAACAGGTAGACTTTGACATATAACAGATGTTTTATTTTTCTGAACTGCATAGAAATATTTGCTAATAATAAAAGATGTTTTGAACTTGATTATGCATAATGCTTTGTGTAACCAGTGAATTGGAGAGATCTGTCTGATTCTGTGCTCTGGGCTTTGCAGTCTAGCAGTAAAACTTGCTTAGATATAAACCTTTTTAGAAAAGTGTGTGTTGGAGAAGATGGAAGCTCATAAATAGTTTAGCAAAATATTTTGTCTGTGTCAGCAGCAGTAAACAAACAAAACTGATAGACACAAAAAATTAAATTTGCCATATGTTATTTGTAGCGTGTTTTCTATTTATATTGTAGAAGGAAGCAAAGGTATGAGATGAGCAATATTAAGACAATTAAATGTAAATACATTCTTAGATTCAATACATATCTCATGTTATTTTGCCATTAACATTGTTTATTTTTTCCTACTAATCTACAAAGGGCATTATCTTAGCAAAAGCAGATATCAGAAATTCAAAGAAAAAAATCTATAAATAGTGTACACAAAAGCTATTGAATCTATTAAATATTTCACAAAATTCTTACTGATTTCTTTGAATTTTCAAACTGATGATGCTGTTAATGGAGCTTGAATATACAGTGAGTGCCTTTTTTTTTGATCTTTATTATTTATCTCCTTAATTTTCACCAGTGTCATTTTGATGTTGTAAAATGGTAGGGTGCAATGTTCCTGTGTTGAAATATTCTTTTGAAGGTGAGCTAAATAAATGCTAGCACTAAAGATGTCATGACTTCTATAAAACTGTGCTCCTTGGAAAAATATGATAGTCATACTTTTCTCATTCGATGTTATGCACAGCAATGCCTTTTTTTAAAGAGTTTAAGAAAGAAGTTTTTATTATGGAGACTTTGATTACATTTTGTAATTCAGATTTAATCATTAAAGTATCTAGATTCTAATCTGCCAGAATATTTTTTCCTAGCTTTTTAACATGCAAATTCACTTACAGGAGGTGATAGAGAGGACGATGAGGAGGCGACAAAGGCGGGAGTGGGAAGCGCGCAGGTGTGTTGGCCGGGGTGGATGTTGCTTGTACCTCTTTTTCTTCCTCTTAATCTCTGACTAAAATCTTGTTAGGAATGCAAACACATGATACTAAGCTTCGATTTGCAAGATGCTTTAGTTCTGATTTTGTTCAGAAAGCTGAGAGGGGTATTTACTCTATAAAAATAAAGCATTTAAATGGAGGAAATTGTAAATAGGAATTTAAAACTTGGGTAGAAAGAGGTGCATTACTTCACTTAAATAGCTGTACTATCCTTATCTTGTCTATCTGAGGGTGAAATTTGTGCTTTTGTTTTCCTTTACATTGTTGTTAATAGGAATGGGCAGGAACAAATCAGATCGAAAGAGATTTGAGGAATAATGATTTAATAAATTTTTCCTTTTTGGTTTATGGGTATATTTCAGTGTGGTTTCCACATTGTTACTAAAGTCTATTTGCCTTGCACAATTTCTAGCCCAAGTTTCATTGTTTTTCTTGCTAAAATGAAATTTAAATATTATTCACCATTAATGGCTTATATTTTTGCTTGGTTCGAATGACCAATTCACTGTTTAGTCAAATGTGTTGGGTTTTTATCTCTTTTTAGGCGAGAAATTCTTTTTGATTATGAGCAATATGAATATCATGGGACCTCAGTAAGTAAGAACTCTGTTTGCCATAAAAACTCAGGGTGACAATGGAAAAGTAATTGGACAGTATCTAATGTCATAATTATATAATTATCTAAAAATACTATGTAATGTAATAATACATCTTGTTCATTTTATATCTTGTTTTATATATATATGTACAATTAGCTTAACTTAGTTTAATGTTTTCTGGCTGGTTTTTTAGGTCTTGGCAAAAGTATCTGTGCACAAAACACTCACAAAAATACTTGAGTGTTTTGGGAGCTTGTGTGTCTGTCAAAGGGTTAGGATATTTCAAACATGGCACTTTGGACATCAAACTGTTTCATCATTTTGCCTCTGATTATATTTTGTTAAGTGTTTGCTTTATATATAATGCAGTTCTACAGAGCTCTCTAAAATATTTTTCTTTCTGCTTAGTAAGGTGCTGGCAGATTGTCAAACTACAGTGTGATTTTTTTAGAGCTTTGGTAACATGACAAATTCACCTGTGTTCTATTTGTTTAATTAAGTGAGAGTCTTGTAATTGTTTATCCTGTCTTTTTGCTTTTCTCTCCTGTAGTCTGCGATGGTGATGTTTGACCTGGCATGGATAATGTCTAAGGACTTGAATGACATGTTGTGGTATGATTCCATCATCATTTTCCATAAAGGATAGAAGCTTAAACCCATAGCCAAGAGAGGCAATATTTCCCAAAATTAGTTAGCTTCAGTATGAGGTTCCAGTTTCTTTTGTGAGGGAATGCATGACTTCAACTAGAGGACACTTCTCTGTAAATTAATAACAAGCAGCAATAGACATTGCATGGAAAGAGGGAGAGTGGTACTGTATATGTATGACTTCTAAAGGGAATAATAGTGCATAGTTTTATTATTAACTTCTATGTAATGTGGGTAAACAGTGTTTCTGATTTTTTTCTGTTACATACTTAGAGGGTTAAATGTAATACACTATATTGGAGTATTTGTTGCTTTAACCTTTTCTTTGTCTATTTCTTTTTTCCCCAAAAAATTTTAGGTGGGCTATTGTTGGCCTAACAGATCAATGGGTCCAAGATAAAATCACTCAGTAAGGAAGATTTTATTTAATTTCTATTTATTATTATTTCTTATTTGTTTTCCTTCCTTTTAAAATTATTTTTTAGGAGTAACCAATAACAATTGGTAGAGAGCAGGAAACCTAAGGGAGTTATTATAACATGTAATTAGTAAACAGTGACATTAAATATCTTAATCACTGAATGTGATCTGATGCCTTCCAAAAATGGGAATATATATATCTGAAAAAAAAATTTTTCTACTATTTAGAATTTTTAAACCAACTTTACTTTTCACAAAATTATAAAACAATCACTTCAGATCTTGGAAAACATGGTGTTTAATAGTAGATTACCTAAGTATGAACTTCATAGAATTTTATTAAATGACAAAGATTTTATAGATTCTGTATCTTCCAGCTTCACTTACAGTTTGAATTAGCAAGTTTTAGATCTTTTTTTTTTCCCCTTTTTTTCTACTAGAATTCTAGTATTACAAGTATAAACTTTAATTCTGCTGTTCTATTGTTATTTTAAGGACATAAATAAGTAATTAATTTCATTGGTCAGTCTGTCTCTCAGTATTGTTTTGGTTTTGTTTTAGTTTTAATTGCCTGGCTGTGCGGCTGAATACTGAAAGGCATTTAACAAGCTGGGCTTTTCTAAAGATGTTTTCATGCTGCTGACTTTATGAAACATTTTTGTGTTCTCGTAATCAAGAACAAAAACTCAGAGGCAGGAAGTGGAGTGACAAATCTGTGTTTGTTTAAGGATGAAGTACGTGACTGACATCGGGGTCCTGCAGCGCCACGTGTCTCGCCACAACCACCGCAACGAGGATGAGGAAAACTCCCTGTCCATTGACTGCACGAGAATAGCATTTGAATATGAGTATCCTTGCATGAGGTCTGGGGAAAACCTGCTCTGCCCACTGGGTGAACCCTTCCTGAGTTTTTATCTAGGGGGAAAAAAATCCCAGCACCATCTCTGCTGCCGAGAAAGGAATCGAAATTTGTGGAAATTTGAGTGTTTTGTTGTACATGAATCCTCCTTCTGTTACATGACCTGCAGCTTCCCACTGCATCTGATGTGACATGCAAGTTGTGGAGTTTTGTTACTGTTTGTACTTCAAATGATTGTGTCTATAGTTATTGGCCCTAACTCCTGTCCAGTCTGCGCCTGGCCCTGTATCAGCACTGGTCTCTCTATGAAAGTCTCTGTAACACCTCATATACCTCTGCTAGACTTAAGCTTTGGTCTGTACAAGGGCAGAAGAGGCTCCAGGAGTTTTTGGCTGACATGGGGTGAGTTATAAAAATCTGTGTCTTGATTAAAGGTTTTTTTTTTTTTAAAGAATTATGGGGAAAATATTCAGAATACAGCTTGTAAGAACTCAACTTGTTAGTTTTTAAATGAGGGCTCAGAATAGGTGGCAGTGCCTCTGAGTTGAGTTATGCCATTTGTGCCTTGGTTTACAAGGAATACTTCAGCTCTATGAATTTATGGAACGGCAGGTTAGTAAGTAACCTCTGCTTCTTCACATCCATTTTTTAATGACTGAAGAAAAATGAATGTAAACAACCTTAGTCAGACTAAAACTTGCTAAATTATCTAATAATTAGAAAGACCAAAAAAAAAGGTAGAATATTTTTTCTTTTGGCATACCTATTAATATATTTTTTCCTTCTGTATTTAGTTTGCCCTTGAAGCAAGTGAAACAGAAATTTAATTCCATGGATATCACTTTGAAAGAAAATCTGCGGGAGATGATTGAAGAATCTGCAAATAAATTTGGGTAAATTGTTTTAAATGCAGAGACTTTATCTGAAAATACTTTTCAATTAAGTTCAAATATTTTTGCATGAAGATCTAACATCTTGTTTAAAAAAAAATATGGTTTTTAGACTGCCAAAGTAACACTAGATTTGTTGCAAATGTTAGGGCAAGATTTGTCTCCTTGCTCTTAACTTTGACCAGTTGTCTCCTCAGTATGTTAATGCTGATAATGTTAATTAACTTTCCTGATTTATTTCATCTTGCAGAATGAAAGATTTAAGAATTCAGACCTTCAGCATTCACTTTGGCTTTAAGAACAAGTTCTCAGCAAGTGACGTAGTTTATGCAACAACCTCTCTCATGGAGAATATAGAGAAAGAGGGGCCTGAAACAACCAATTTCATTAGAGCTTTGGACAGTCTCTCCAGGTACTGAAAATATGTCTCTTCATTCTTTTGCAATTTTATTTAGGGAACATGGATTATGTGTCTCAAATATGTATTGTTGCTTCATAAGCTATTAAAGAAAAATCCTGTTATCTCTGTGAGTAGTGTTTGGATTGCATTTTTGTATGAAAAGCTTTATTTTTATAAGAAAGTGTCTATTCTTTCTGTTGCAGGGGTAACCTGGACAAGCTGCACCAGGGTCTGGACCTGGCCAAAAAGCAGCTCTGTGCCATTCAGCAAACAGTGGCCAGCTGTATTTGCACCAACCTTGTCATTTCTCAGGGGCCATTCCTCTATTGCTGCCTCATGGAGGTCAGAATTCTATATTTAGCTTCTCATTTGACTCCTTTCTGTCTGTATCATCCTTGAATAACAATTTTCCTAACTCCTTGATACCATAAGAATTACTCTGTAAGAAAGGACCTGTTTCTCTGTACTGTGCTGTCCTCTGATGGGTCAATATTGCCACCTGCTCTGAACCTCCCAAAGGAAGAATCAGCCCTTGTAAAGGGGAGGGGGATCACTGCAAAGCTGGGTGAGCCCAAACTCCTGGGTTGTCATGGTTCTTGGTAGTGTTCTCAAAGAACACACACACAGTTTCCAGGCTTGTCAATAGGTAGTAAAATAAGTTTGAGAATCATCTTGAATTGTAATTGTAATAATTCTACTTTTCCTAGGGCACACCAGATGTGAAGCTGTTTTCCAAGCCAGTGTCTCTGTGCCTGCTTAGTAAAAACTTACTCAAATCATTTGTTTGCTCTGTAAGTAAATTACAATTTTCTGACTCTTAAGCTTCTGGGCATTGTAGCAGTTATTGTTCTGTTGGGTACTTGCAGCTGATTATTAAAGACATAATATGAAAATATTAATAATGTTTTTCTGCTAATTGATTGGATAATTCCGGCATATCTGTGAATGCTGCTCTAGGAAAGATACCTATCTGGGAGACTTCACAGCATTAGAGAGAGTTTTCATTACTAAGATAATTACAATCTAAATCTTTGTGTAATCTTTTAAGTTTTGAGGGAGCACATCACTGAAGTTTCTACTGGTCCTTAAAGTGACTTTTGCTGTAAGGAAGGAGGGGATTATGAGATCATGTAAAGAAACCACCTTTTGTTGAACTATGGCAGCTGTGTCCTTAGATGAATGTTTGTAGTGCTATTTCATGTGGAGAGTTGATACTAAATTGCCTCCTTGTCTAACAAAGAGTCTTTCTGACTTCCAGACGAAAAACAAGCGCTGCAAACTGCTGCCCCTGGTCATGGCTGCACCCATGGACATTGAACAGGGAACTGTGATCATGGTGGGCATCCCTCCAGAGACAGAAAGCTCAGACAAAAAGAAGTAAGCACAGTGCTTAGAAATTCCTACTGAAGGTTATCTAAAGAGTTTTCCCGTCTCTGAAGTAAATGTATATTTCCTATTTAACAGCGATTATGCTGACCTGAATTGTATCCTTCTTAACACATCTTTTTCAAATGGTGTGCACAAGATACTTTGACAGAGGATACAGATCTTCAGGACCTTCCTTGCAAGATTTTTTTCCCTCTTCCTCTTAAAAGAGGGAAATAGTTCACTGCACAGCCCATGGCTTTATTTCTAAAAGCCTTCAATGTATAGATTTTTGCACATGTGAATTAAATGCGGTTTGTGCTGAACGCACCACACCTGAAACACACCAAGAGGCCGTTTTCACCCCTCAGCAAGGAAAAAGCTCCCTATACCTACCTCAGGAAGCACATCCTCTTCTGTAGTTTCTGTGGTGCTCATTTGTATTTCTGCTGCCGTTCCAGCTTTTTCGGGAGAGCCTTTGAGAAGGCCGCGGACAGCACCAACTCCAGGACCCTGCACAACCACTTCGACATGTCCAGTGAGTGTGGCGGTCCCCGCGCGGCCCCGCAGGGGGCACTGTTGGCACGGCCTGGGTGCCGGGAGGGCCCCTTTGTGCGTGGCTGTGACCCTGCCCGAGCCCGCTATGAACAGCCCTACAAGCACAGCCTACATCGTTTCTCAGCCTGTTTTCCAAGTGCTGTCTTGCTGTGAAGCAACTAAACTATAAAGCATATCTTTTTGGGAAAATCTACCTTTAGCATGCAGTAGTGGGTTTCATATGTGAACCTTAATTCACAATCTGTGAGCCAAACCAACTGTGGTATTGATGAGATACTTATTTGCCTGTCTCTATTTATGCTTACAGAAGAAGAAGTTTTTAACAATACATATTTATGTATGCATGTTGAACATGCAAAGAAGCATGCTTAGTTGTAAAAAGGGGCTGCTATATTGTGTGGTGAGCACCTAGAAATCAAAGTTTGCTAAAATCTAAGCACAAAATAACGTGCCTTTAATTTGTCCAAATACATAGCTTTTCTTTTTCCTTCTTTATTCCTGTAAGAGCATAAATTAGCATACTCAGGATTATTGTTCTTCAAATGTGACATCTGGTATAACATTCAGTTGTTTGCATCTTGTAATAAAATATTTCATATTTTAGTAATTGAATTGAAAACAGAAGATCGGAGCAAATTTCTGGATGCCCTCATTTCTCTCTTGTCCTAATGGTAAGACACTATAAGGAGGATTAATTAAAAAGTTAATTACAATTCAAGTTAGTAACCTGTAGAATATTTTAAGAAATTGTGGCAACTTCCAGTAAAAATATAAATTGAGGCTATGACTTTGTAAGAAAGACATTTGTTTTCCTCTGGAGGGAGAGTCAGACAATGTACAAGCAAAAATATTTTTTTTTTCTCCTTAAGAGATTTATTTAAGTTTCATCATCCATGAGCTTCTCTTTCATTGTCCTTAACTTTTTGTGGCTTCTTCAGCTGGAAGAGGAGCATGTTTGTGCTTGAGTGAAATGGTGATATTAGCTAATTGTAGTTGATACTCTGTTACCCAGTTTGATGTGGAATTCTGGCCACAGTAGTGCCATTCTTGGTTTTGATGTTCATGCAGAATTTGCATTTTTCTTTCACAGTGTTGAGGTTGTAGCCCATGATAGTGTGTAGTTTCTATCTGTAATAGAGATGGGGATATAAGACTTTATTTGTAGTTGTGACTATTAGCCCAGTCCATTAGTCTAGTAAACTCTGAACACTAGTCCAAAGCTGCTTGTTAGACAGCGGAGTCATGCATGGCTTCCAAAATTTCTACGTACATTTGTCTTTTCTTTACCCTTTGAATACTGATTGTTTTCTTTTGTCTTCTGCCCTTGTTACACAGTGGTGCTTTTTGGCTCCTTGTGCTGGAAGCTGAGGATCAGACCCTCTGAAATTCTTTTGGATGTTCCAAAGTTCATGGTGCTGCAGTTGTGATGTATCTTGCTTTATCTTAGGAACTGGTACAGGCCTGGACTGTTGTCTTTATGTCTCTTGGGAGGTCAAAAGCCATTTTGACCTCAGCACACAGATATTGAACACTTTCTAAACATCCCATCCCAGGGATATTTGTAAATATTCTATTTGTCAAATCTGCTTTTTTACTGGAAATGCTCCTGCGGTGTTTAGTTGTTGACTGACAAGAAAAAATGTTTTGAAGAAGTTCCATATTTATATTATTATTCAAATGTGCTTTTAAAACCGTCTTGAATGCTTTTTATTTTTTTAAACAAATTATTTGAAACTCTTCTTGAAATTCTAGAATGTTGAAGCTGGTTTTTAGTACTCTCAGATTGGAGTGTTGTAGTTTAATTGAAAGAACTGTTTTGTGAGACAAGTTTTAAGATTTCAGGTCTTTTAAAATCCAAATACTGAGTAACTGCCAAATACCAAATGAAAAATTTAAGCAATTCCAGTATCAATAAAGCCTGTTTAGTCATGCATTGTGATACTGTATTGTCACCTGTAGCTTGACTTTGGGAATAATTTTCCTGGAAAGAATCTCAAATCCTAGGATGATTCTGTGTAGAGTGTAGCAATACAAATGTTGACAAAGTAGCTCATCCTGTTCCTTAACGGATTTTGTTTTACTTTGGTCATTTGAAATGAAATGGCTTGTTGGCCTTAACCTGCTGTACATTGTTGGGTGTGTAAATGTGTACATTTGGAATTCTTCTTGAAATATTTACTTGAATTCTCTGTGACTTCAATGTTTTCATGTATTATAATGCATATTTAAATGTTATACATCATTACATCATTCTTTGTACATATTTTAATACAGATTAATTTAATATTAAACATCACTTAAATGTAGCCAACAGAAACTTAATTAAACGATATATTTTTATTCAAACAAAAGTGATTTTTTAATTTTTTTAATATGTTGTCTTCTTATATGGGTAAAATCCCTGTGCCAGGCTGGGAGGGCCAAAAAACTGTGCTTCCTAAGATTAATGCTGCCTTTTGGTTTTGCATGTTTACTAGGTAATATGGGCAATAAATGATATTCCCCCTTACCAGCACAGTTCAGGCTTTGCCTGGACACAGCACACAGCAACTGTCACGTTCCTGAAGCACCTACTGTGCCTCGAGTCTCTGGAAATGGAAACAGAAGTTTCTGTTGGTTTTTGAACACTGACAGCAGTGCCAGGACAATCACTAGTGTAAAAGGTAGGACTCTACGTGACACTGAAGTGCACTTCTAAATATATTCACTTTATCTTTCAGTTGCAAAGTGCTGAGTGAGTAAAGTTCAAGAGAAATGTAGGAAAACCATTCACTTGTCACAAAAGAATCACGGCCGTTTCCACAGCACTACAGGACTGTGACTAATGCAGCCTCATCATGCTTCTAGATGTAAGTACCAGAGGGAAAATATAAATACAGTGTGCTTCAGTGTATGAGACCTGCATGTGCACAGAAGGGACAATGTGTGCTGGGTAAGGCTGAGTCTTCACTTGCACAGTCTGCGTGGTCGGTAAGTGCATAAAAGCTCTTACACATCCTGACACTCTCATTATGGCTCAGTGGCCATCTCACAGGACATCCTAAACAAACAACTCAACTGCTGATTCTCTCCCTGCACAAAACTTTTAGACTGGGGGGGAAAAATGTTGTGAGGAAGGCATCAAAAAACCGTGTAACAACTCAGTTTAACTTCTACATTTCTTCACTTACATTTAGTGCTGTGTTTTCAATACATGGAGTAGTTTTGATGGGTACCTGAGCAAGCTCTTACCTTTATCTTCTTGTCTGGAGGTTGGTTTTCATGGGTTTTTTCCTCTACCCTCTATTTAGGATCTGTGAACCCCTTCATCTCACCTCATTAAGTCACTCATTGCTGTTGTTTGCCCTGTCCCTCTTCTGGGACTTCATGCATTTATTCAATTCTCCTTTAAGGGCATGTTTGGGTTCTCCTGCCACATTCTGCTGTTGTGATAAATACAGATCTTGCCTGTGTTTGTGTGTTTGTTTCAGTAGATGACTGTCATGTTTTGAAAAATGGGCAAGTTTTCAGGTCTGTGCATGTTTATCTTCAGCATAGTGCATCAAGCTGGGAAGATGAAAAGTGGGAGGTAGTTTTTATGCTGGGGTGTGTTGGTAGTTGCTTTACTGGCAGGTTCTACCAAACAGATGTGTAACATAAAATTTAAGCTTTCATTGTCCCTCTTTTATTATTTTTTTGGGGGGTTGCTGGTTTTTAAGGTTCTATTTTTCCCAAGATTTACTGGAAGTGCCAAGAACACTTTTGCAAATTTTAGAATTGATCCACTGTTGAACTGATCCCAAGGCCAGCCAAATGTGGCCATAAATCAGTGAAGAATGTGGAATGCTGTGTAAAAATGAAGTTATAAAATCTATGTGGACACCTGAAAAAGTTTTTGCCAGTAGATAAAACTTTTGCATGTCAGCCCTTTATAGTATGTGCAATAGAACCACATCCTCCTTATGTAGTTTATGCTGTAGAATTTATAGATTAATATGTTAGTATTAATTGGAGAATCTTCCTATGAGGAAATTGTGGAGCAGTTCCTTTTGGCAGCAGCAAGTTGGTGGTTTGAGTGACCCATTGAAACTGTTGTGTAGGTTGGGTAAAATGGTCACTTCTTACAGTTGTGTGTTGGACAGAGACCCTGTGCCAAGAAATCTTGACATCTCTTCATGAAGAGGTAATTATTATGCTTTTGATTGATTTTTCCCAAACAGAAAATGTGACTCTAAATAAATGCAGTACTAAGAAATCAAGTTAGCCTCCTAAATGTATGGTGATATCCCACCTACAGCCATGTCTGAATGCAAATAAAAACATTCCCTGAGGATTATATTGAACCCGCAGTAACTCTTTCTTTCAATGTGTTTTCTTGCTTTAATAGTAACCTCCTAATCAGCTCTTCAAGTTATTTCTGTTGCTGCTAATCTCTTTTAAAGACCAATAAAAGTATGAAACAAATCCTCTGAAACGTTCTAGGGATTTTTTAAACAAAATAAAATAATGAAAATCCTTAAATACCAAAGTACTGAAGTAGCTGAACAAGCTGATTTATACCATTCCTGCTCAGTGATTCATGGCTATTTTCTTTATGGGGTGATAAATTTAAACACAATTGAAATTGCACAGTAAGGACTTCATTTGACTGGAATTAAAGTGAATCCCTTTCCACAAAAGAATCATGGTGACTTAATAGACTTGTACTTACCATTAAGGTTGCATAGTGGGTAAGAATTAATTCTTACCTCCTTTGCTATCTCTCATCAGGAAAAAAAAAAACAAAGAAAAGGAGAATTAAAGAATATTACAACTTTCTTGTATGAAAGAGCTACTGGGTCTGTGCCACTTGAACCATGGCAATAATAGCCACAGGGGGAGGACAGTGGGCCACTTAGTCAGTGTCTTGGCCTCTATAATGCCAAAAGCAGGTGCTAGGAAATAGTATAGAAACAAAGCAGTTGCATATGCTGCTTCCTTCCAGATACAAATAAGTGTTCTCCCAGTCCTTGTGCTCAAGGACATCCTGCGCCAGGTGTGGTTTCTGTGTATTTGGGAGCTGTCAGTGGTTATCTCTGAATCTGAATAACTTCCTCCCAGATCCTTGCACAATTCCAGTCTGTGCAATATCCTTAGTGAGTAGATCTGCAGCCCGGCCAGATACTGTATGAAAAACTACAACTTTCTAGTACTCTTCCAACTTGCCAATTGTTGACTGTTCTCTGTCCCTCTGTTTATTAACTCAACACTCACTCTGCCCCGTTGACAGCTCGTGTGCCCTGATCTGACAGTGGAATTGATCTGGCTGCTGTGGCACCCCCCTCATGACTGTTAACGTTTCAAATAGTTGTTTTTGGCAGGGGGTGGTTTCCCACATGCATCCCTTTACATTCATCAATGCAGAAAGCAATCTGTTCTGTGGTGGTTATTTTTCCAAGTCAAAGCAAGAGCACAATTAGTCTGCTGCACTAAAAAGCTGGTGTGCTTTGGTACTTAGATGAAAATATGGCTGATACTACACTACCTGCTCTAGTTCATGAGCCATATAACGTTTAGCTACAGTATCTGCTATTCCTTCCCTTAGAGCCCACTGCTCTGGTTTTATGGCAGAAGCATAAATCAGGTGTTGCAGAATCTGATGTTTTCATCTGCTCTGTCATCAGTTTATGTGACTAGATAGCACTCATCACTTGTAAACCTGACAGGAGCCAAGAGAGCCACTGCAGTTTTAAAATGCTGAATGGCTTGTTAAAAAAAAAGTCATTTGTGTAGTTAAAGCCAGGGTCTTCTAGAGAGTGAGGCAGGGAAAGTACCTTAGAATTGTCACTTTGGAATGTGTGATCTCAATGTCTTAGACTACAAAGGAAAAACTCACTCTGAGAGGTTTCAAGACATCTTTCATGCTTCAGTTTCACTTTTTCCACTTCTGTTTTTGGGACAGCATTTCCAGTCGTCATTTGTCCACAAATACAAGAGAAATAAAACATTACATCTTTCTAAGACAGATCACTCCAATCACTGGTCTGGAGTATCCCCGTTTGAAGGTTCGAAAGAGGAAGTTTTAAAATCAGTCTCTTTTGTATGGGGGTTCTTTGAAGATGGCTTTGTTAGTTGAATTGCCCACTCAGGGGGTGCCAACTTGTAAAGAAGGGAGTAGTACAGAGCAGGATTTATTAAAAGGCAAGTGGAGTAATCACAGCGGAGGAGGAATCACAATGTAAAACATCAGGACTGTTCTCAGAGCAGTAAACAACCTCATCTGATTGTTGATTTTATGTCTATATCTGTCAATCACAATGGTTTTGATAGGTTTGATTCCCTCATAGAAGGAATATTCTTGAAAACATTCCTTTGAAAGTTCCTTTGTGTGTAAGTCTGGCTTGTCAGAGGGAAAGAAAGCAGTAAAATGTTTCTTTCTTTAAATGGAAAAATTGAAGTTCTTCTTGGCTCTCATGTACAATTGTTGGCTTCAAGGTGGTACTGAAAGTTCCCTTTGGATCAGATTCAAGGACTGAAAAAAGGCTGCCCAGGGTGGAGCTCAAAAGTGCCACCTTTATGCACAAGCATTTGGGTTATAAACACTTTCTCAGCAGGAAATACTGCAGAACATTCACTAGGGAAAGCAAATTATGGGAGTTTTTATTTCAGACTGGACTTTCCTTCTGTTCAAGCATTTTCCACTTAGATTTTTGTCACTTAGAAGGTGGCAGAATTAGAGAAGCAAAACAAAGGTCCAACACATTCAAAGTAGGCAAGGGATCCTTTAGTCAACTGTGCACAAACTCAGGACACTCTTGAGTCTGACAGAGCAGAGAATGTCGGTTTCCCAGTCACTGCTGCTGTGTGACAGAATCGTTTTGACTCCCTCTGCCCCCTCAGGGCAGTTGTGGCTGCTGGGTACTCTCCTGGCACATGTTACCTTGACTTGCTCTCTGCTACTGCCTTGTGTATGTGGGCAATACAGCAGGATCTCAATAATGAGGCATAAGGAGTTGTCTAGTAATTTGATATCACAACAAGCATTTTCAGAGTCTCTACTGTGTGCTCAACTGTTCTCAGTGAGCTGAAGGCTCATGAGACATGAGAATTTAAATCAAACTGTGGAGAGAGCTTCCCACAGGAACCTTTGGGCAAGCCTAATCATACCTCCTGAACTATGCTGAGCTAAAATGTATGCACAAGCTGTATCCAAACATAGTTCCTTCCAGTGCTGGATCTGGGTTTATTATATTAAAAAATCTGGATATTTTTTTATTCTCCTGTTCAACAACATACTTCTCTGAAGTCTTTGCCACTTAACAACTGCAGATGACATCTTTGGGTATTCCTTCATATTAACAACTAGATTTGCCTGTGTGAGACGAGTACTGTGATGTTCTCAGTCCTTTGTTTTGTTTTCAAAACCAGTTCTAATTGAGATTATACCTTCCTGGCCCTTGCAAAAAAAGGTAGTGCTTCCTTACAACAAGGGGTTGTGTCTTCTTGTTAACTGGGGGAAGCTCTTGGAGCCACTTCTCATTGCTGTAGCTTGTCTGTGTTCTCAGTCCCTGTGGCGTTGGTGTCTCTTTCTACTGTTTAGCTCAATGGAATTTACTTTAATTTAATCATTCATTTGCAGCATGTCAGTGGAAAATCAGAGGTACCTGCCATTGAATTGTAAAGAATTCACAGGGACAGTCAGCTCTTGGTATGTTTTTATTTGCTGAAAGAAGTCACCAAGGGGCTCCTGAAATAAGTATGCCATTAATAATGACCTGCTGTCTGATCTGAAAGTCAGCCTGTAGGGAATGGGAATGTAAAATGGTGTTTTCTTTAAGCATTGTTGTGGTCAGTGTAGTAATTCAGGACTCACATAACAAGACTGTAAAATACATGTCAGGTTCTTATGCTGTCTTGTGGCAACTGTTTGCCATTAGCAGTCTGCCTGAATATTTGAAGTGGTAGCTCTTTTTAAGGAATTTTTGCATTCCTTAATATTTCTATATTACGTTACACATGGCATTGTAGAACTGGAAGGAAAAATGACCTTTGACTCTAAATAAGTTCATTTTCAAACTGATACAGACCAGGATAAATGGAGTTAGAGAGGGAGGCAAGACTCCCTTCTGTGGCTTGGGAAAAGCTCCCTTTTGGTGAGTTATAGACTCCTTTTGCTGATTGTTACCATAAGACATTTCAGAAGAGGGGAATAAACAGGAGTTTATACTTAAAGCAGCAAAAATCCTGCACTAGTCATTTCTCTAAGAGACCTGATCTGTATTTTTAAAATACTGCCAAAGTAGGTCTAATCAGCAATTAATATTTTTAATATTAGGAGGTAGCAATTAATCTTATAATGTTTCCCTACTGCATGAATATCTACAATTATTCTGCTTCAAGGGATGATGGTGAGAAACCATTGGTCCTTTTAAGATCATGTTGGTTTGTGTCTGTTACAGGTATCACAGACAGGTCACCTGAGAGGTCACAGCGTTAGGGCTAGGCCGGTTTGCAGCACAAAGCTCTAAAGAGATGGTGAAGAATCTTCCTTTAAAAAGCATAATATATAACAAGGCCATATGGTTTATGCCTACAAAGCAGGTTTTGTGAGCAGCAGCATGCAGTGGGGTTGAGCATGCTCTGAGCTGACCTTGGACCCCTCCTATGTTCCTCTTAGACACAAGCACTGACCAAAATTTCCTCTCCCTATTGTGCAGGATGACATTCATCTTCAAAAAAATTAGCATTGTAAGTGTTTTCCTGAGGCTGCTGTGTTTCCTTCAGGAAAGTCTCTTTTTACTGGAAATGTTACATTATATGGAAGATGTTAAAATTAATAAATTAAATAAAAATAGATGCTCTCCAAACAGTTTTCTTCTGAGCTTTTCCAGTGGTAACTGTCAAGTTCAAAGAAACTCGAAAGAGCATTTGGCTAGTCTGGCTAACCACTCGTGGTGGGGCAGATGTCTTGGGAGCTTTTGTTTATATGATCTCAAATTTGAAAAGCTGTTGCCCTGCAGTCTCATGCTGCAAGCCTGCTCTCCAGGGGCTATGCAGGGTGCTCTGCAACTCTTAGAGCACACAGAAAAATTCATAAATAAATGAAAACGAGATCCCGACCTTAACAGTTGCAGACCTTGTGCTGTAATATAATTCTGCAACCTGATGCTTTAGCTGAGGGTTCTGGTGTGTGGCTTGGGATGTGTCACACTGCACATGCTGCACTGCTCAAATATCTGCCTTCCAAACAGAGCTGGAGCTTGGTTAGTGCATTTACACTGTCCATGTCTGACTGCCTCAGCCAGATGTTCCTTGCTTAGTAGGTGCAATCAATATTCAGGTTTAATTTAATCTAAAATTGAGGGGTCAGATAATTAGTACTAAGCCAGTTCAACACTCAGTACTGATAGTGTTCTCTTCCTTAGGAAGTTTAAGTTGTTAAAGGCAGTATCTGTAATTTCAAGCTTCATTTTCTCATTTGCCAAAATCTTCATGACTGAAAACATTTTCTACTTTAAAAACACAAACCCCAGTAGGTTCTTCAGTATTTATAGTTGTCAGTAAAATGCATTACTCCTTAGGGTTAATGGCACTGCAAGTGTGTGCTATCAGAGCAGCACCACTTCTGGACTGTGTAAAAGCTACATTTTGAAAAATTACGCACAAGCCTTTAAAGACCTTGTAAAGCACTCATGGTATTTCCCAGACAAGTCTGTTCTAGGGAGGGAAATACTGTCTCCCTAAAACATTCTGAGGAAAAGACAAACCATCCTGCACTTTCCCTCTCTGCCTGCCTGCTTTCTCTCCTCCTGAGGTTTTTCTACCTATGTGTTATCTGTCTCTAAACTTAAGCTAAACTGCCTCCCTTTCTTTTCACCAAAGGGCTGAATCTCCCTTAGTGTTTAGGTTTCTTTTCCTGTTATTTGGCTGTAGTTTGTTCACACCCACAAAAACAGCATTTGCTCATGCAGGGCTGCTGGATAGGGTTACCTGCTTTGCAAATCCCGTCTGTGCTGCTTCATGAACATGAAGAAGGGGAAGAGTATTGTTGTTTCAGCTGGTTCCACTTGCAGTGTAGCTGTGTAAGTAGATTAGCTAGCTGATATCAGTGTTCAGGACAGAGTAGTTAAAACAATAACTTAATGAACATATTCTTTTTATGAGACTTTTTCCTCGCAAAAGCTACTGAATTCTGACTCATTTTTCTGACTCACACTGAGTTGCTGGCTCCTGTTGCAGAACATCCCCCAGCACACTCCCTGAGCAGAGCATGCTGTGTCAAAGGGACAGGGCTTTCCAACTGTTGCATACAAAACTGAGAAGGGAACCTGAAAAGGACTGAAAATGACAGGGTGAAGTACAAAAATGGAAAATAAAGAACTCACAGGAAAAGAGAGACTGAGTAACAATAGAGGGTAAGCAGTAAATCCGGTTTGCCTTTCTAGCTCAGGAAGGTGTCTTGGAATCTGTATTTCAGGGCACCCACTGGGTGGTCACCAGAGCTCTTTGAGTGTGTGAAATGAAATGGAAAACAATAGCTCAGCAGCAATTGCTTTTTTCCCTCTGATGAGGTGTTCCTTGAATTGCCAGCACGACTCCTGCTTGATTTAGCAGTGAATACAGCCAGGCATTTCCTGAAACGACAGCCCTACATGGCGCTATTAGAAATGCTAAGTGAAGGGTTCTGCTGTGAATAACGAAGGAAAGGCAATGGGAGAGGGGAGTGTGTCCCACTGAACTGCCTCTGCAATAAACGGGGGAACGAAATGTAGCACAGCTGCACAGGGGCCATCTACCCAGGCTGAAAACCCTCATCTCCTTGCACAAATGGATGATAGGATCTCTTTTTGGAGGAGGTGTATCTTTTTGGAATGGTTAGAAGCTGATGCCAGCATTGTTCGTCTTAATAGCTTGTCTTTTATTTTTTTCTCGTATTATTTAATAAACTCATAACTCTCTTCTTCCTTGGGGAATTTTTGCCAGTAAATGTAGATATTGTTTGTGCTCTTGGCCAATGTCCCATTCTGACAAGTATGTATTTATCTGCTCAATCATCTGTTCCACTATCTCCAAATAACCAAGAAATGATTCCTTTTTAGAAAGGGTATCTTGTCTGAGCTGTTCCAAGAGAGCAATACAGTGCATGGCTCCAGGAGTACTGCACTGACTTGGCAGAAACTATTTAAGAATTGCTGCTACTCCTCCTCCCTGATTACAGCCCTTCGGAAAAAAATGTGATGACCCCTCATTTTTCCTTATTCAGCACATATTTGTGGTATTTTATTTCATTAAACCTCAAACTGTTTTTATTTCCTCTTTGCCTCACTTTCTTCCTCCATCAGGGTGAGTGTTAGAGAGCACCTCATTCAAAAGGACAGGGAGACTCAAAAGGACATTACTGTGACAGATCAATTAGTTATTAGCTAAGCAGTATCAAGTCTCATGTCATGCCATCTGTATTGAGTAACTTGTGCTGGTTTTTATCCAGTGTCCAATCACTTATATTAGTTCTATTGTTTTTAGAACAAAAAACTTGTACATTGCTGATATCAGTCTTAAAGCCCTGTCACTGTCCAGGACACTCACTTCCCTACCTACACAGGTGTTATATGTACTGCTTTCTAGTCCACTGAGTTAAGACCCTTCTGTTTGATTCAAACTCACTTGAAGGTCCTAAAGGGAAGTTTCACAGCAGTTTAAATGCTCCTGTGTCCTGCCTGCCCATGTTCCTGTGTGGAGTGGTGAGATGGTGGCTAGACTAAGAAAACAATTGCTTATTTTTCTGCTGGATTTGCTCTCAGCCAGCAGGTCTCCTTAACCAGGCCCCTCCTCACACCTTGTGTGCCAGTGCAAGGGAAGGGACTGAATGTGGCTGGTCCATGATTAACCCTATTAGACCTGTTCCCTTGGGTTTCAGCATTTGTTTCTTTGCTTACTGTCACATCTTTTTTGAGTTGATTGTGCTTTAGTTCTGTCTGGAGCCTTCTCTGTAGTTTTGTTGTTCTTGTGATTCTAGATTTTTCCAGGGTAGTTGGGGTGTCTGGTCTGCATGTGTTTGATATGCCCGTCCCTATCCTTTCCTTACAGGAGGGACAAAATGCAGTATCAAGTCAGGACAGGCCTAAGACATTTTGGTTCAGGAGGATTGCAGTTTGTCCTTTTCTTTATCATACAAATTCCCGTGTATCAACAGGTACTAAATGTGAAATTCTCAATCCCATATTGTGACATGGTTCAGACCTCAGCAACTCTATTAAGGAGACAAACTTTGTCTTACAATTTATTGCCCCCTCCCACCCTTCCTTTGGTGTTTTCCTACACCAGTGGAGCTCAATACTTGCATTGCAATCTGCCAAAAGCCATTTCTGCAAGGCTATGAATACATCTTGCAGACAGCAAGCAAAAACATCAACCCTGTGAGAGAGACAGGAGACAAAGGGATTGTCCTTCCCACCACTGATGATCAGCCTTTAGGACAGACAGCAGTAACAGCTTCAGAGCATGAAATGAGCTCATCCAGTGTCCAGGTATGAAGTCAGGATTGGTGGACTGAACTAAAAGTGCAGGTTATAAAGAATGTAATCAGCTCTGGAGGAATCTGGGCAGGATGCCATGGATAATAGCTTTCCTTTTAGGAGGGACACTATAGTGATGATATGGATGGCTTGGATAGTTGTGGTCATTAATAAGCACAAGTAGAAAAAGGGTCTCGTTTAATATTATCCAAATAACAGCATCTTACCCTTTTGGTACAGTTTTGGCTTCTGGGGAAATCCAGTATCAATTTAACAATGCCTTTGTCTAGTTTCTTCCAAAACCACTCAATGGAAATATCTTTTTTTTCTAAACTGCTGCTCAATCCACATCATTACATGTACACAAAGGTGATATGAGAAATTATTTCCATATATCTGAAAAGTGGCATCAACATCTTACACCTTTTGGAACAACAGAAACTCCTCTTCCATGGCACAATCTGTGGGAGTTAAGGCTTTTACAAAATTGGGGGGTATTGGGGCACATAGATGTTCTCAAATGGATAAGACAAAAAAATCAGGAGAAAATGGGACAGCTCAAAAATAACTTGAGGGTCCGAGAACAAAATGTGCTTCAAATAGATGCTAAATTTTTAAAACTTCAGTCTTGCACGTCAACATTTTAAAATGTCAACAATATAACAAAAATAAAGTAAATGTAAACAGCTAAATGTATTATGTTGCTTGGATCTTGGCAGTCACCTCCAATGAAATAATTGCAGGAAACTATAGAGGAAAAAAAAATGGTGAAATCATTCTGCAGTCATTGGATATTCTTGTGAGTCTTCTGTGCTGAGATAACACTTTGGTTTATTTGTATTATAGAATGAAAGATTGCTGTTATAATTGGAAACTGTTAAAGGTTTTGTAGCTCAGGCTAAAGGTTATCCAGGCTGCTTCTGCAGATATCCTAATTCTAACAAAAGATACACAGTAAGGACAGAACACTACAACTGGAAGAGTAATCTAAAAATATACATAGTGCAAGAATTCTGCCGTGCTAGGCACTTGTTAGACCTGATAAGAATTGTGATTGTTGGTTTTTTTCCCCAGTCCCTCAACTATGTGAAGCTGTATTGAAACTGAATCATACCATTTTGAGATTTCACATATGCTCTTGTCAAGGAATGCCTATTTTGCTTTCTTTTCTCTCCTGAGTGATCTTTTGTGCCCAAGCCTAAAATTCTCTTAAGGTTTAGCCTTCTGTGGAAATGTTCTGGTAACAAATACAATTAATGGTAATGAGTTATGTGTGAGTTTAATAGAGGGGGATCCATTCAGCTCAGAATGTGTTTGAGAGTGAGAACAAAGCCCACAGGTACCCACATATGGTTTGATTAATTGTCATAGGACCTGGCATGAGATCAAGAGGAATGTCACTCAGAGCTCTGCCTGATAACCTGTTTGGTTGAAACTGTAGGAACACATACAGCTGAAATCCAAAATGCATCTAACATTGCAAACTACTTTTGCTACCAGATTAAAATTATTGTTGCAGGATCTTGTTTTGTGCATCTCCTGGCTTTCAGTGCATTTGCTCAACCCATGGAAATCTTCTGCTTATCTTTAAAAAAAAAAGTCCCACAGCCACCACTGTTGGTGCTAGAAGGTGTAAGATCTAAATTGTGCACACATGTAACTCACCTCCTGGCAGGACATAGCCAGTGATGCACAGGGGGTTACAACTGGCACAGAGCTCACAGCTTGCTCACTGGATCAGAGTCACTTTTGAGAGGGTTATCTGTTGTTTGCGTGGAAAAATCAGCTATTTTAAACATTTACTTTTGTTCTCCACTGTAAATAAACATGAGCTGGCCTGATCTCATCTGCTGTTTGTGTACAGCACAGCACCTCCCTGAGTCATGCAAACCCTGCCTGTCTGGTATAGCCTGGGGGATCCACCATCAGGGAACCTCCCTGGATTTGGAGCTGAGGTGTAGTAAGGAATGGATCCACCACTATTGCTGTACATAATAGCACTGAGACACTTCAGCCTGCCTAAACTGAGGCTGTTTTTCCCAAAGGAAATAGTAACTTGTGTGAAGGACATATCAGCTGGGCTTCAGGAACACCTTGCACCTGCTATGGATACCCTGCCAGCTGCTGCCAGGGCTTTACTCAATGTGAGTGGCCTTTGCCATTCAAGATGCTCTGAGGAGTATCAAATACAAGATGCAGCTCACTTTATTTTCTGCCTGGTTTTCTGGTTGGTCAAAGTCCTTTTGTACTGCTCTGTACTGGGTATTGGAGGTGCTCTTGTCATTTGCTCTCCATCATTAATGTAATGAGATTTGTGTCCCTTGTTGAAAAGGCTGTAGGTTGTGGAGAGAGGTGTTTTTTTCCCTTTCTTCCTTCTGTACACTGAAACCAGAACAGGTAGATAGTAGTTTCAAGGCTTGTTCTTTCGCTGTATGTACAGTTCCCCATGCTGTATGATCCCATTGTTCTCAAATCAAAAAGCTAAAGACAGTAGTTCACTAAATGCTTCAGTTAACTCTATTCAGGATGCTTAACATCCAAGCTCAGTCACATTCATTTTTCTATGTAACTCTTAAACCAGACTGTGATGCTGATGAGTATTTTCACATTTTAAGTGGTAAAGTTTGTGTGATGTGCTCCCCCATTGTCCTGAGCTTATTTAGATAGGCTGGTCAGCAACCCAAACCATAGGTTCCAGTTTCAGTGAGGCAAAGCTCTACCTCAGGGCAATATATGAGTGGCCAGGGTGCAGCTGGACTCGGGCATGATGAGAACACTGGCAGATGCCTTCAGCATAACACTTGTGCTTCCATCTTAAGTCCTACTATTCACTACCTTGCCCTGCCAGATTCTGGCTTAAAGATACATGGTGAGCTTTGGAAGGAGGGGAAAACTCAGTGTTGTAAACAAAATCCCAAAATGCCACAGACAAAAGACACCGTTAAATTGATTCATCATGTCTCGATCTGTTTAAGGAAAAGAAAAGGTGAAGTAAGGCTTGTGTATCCAAGCAACTGTAAAGCCTTCAGCGTTGCCATGGGAGGTTTTATCAGTGACACAGTGGTTGAAACTGTCCTTCTCTTATAACTGAAGGTTGTAGTAGGAAGAAGGGGTTTTCTAGACAGAGAACCTACTCCTGCAGAGAGGCAGCAAGGAAGAGTCTGGAGCAGTCACACACACAGGCACACAAAGGTCTGATCTAAACAAGAATGATGGAATTAGTTATTTCCAAAATATAAATATGAGACCCTCTTGAGCCTCTGCTTTTGGACTGGTTTGTCCTATTACAATCAGGCTACAGGTAACAAATGCAATATTTGACCTGAATTCATCTGCTGACTCCCAATTAATCTGGTACAGCAGGAATATTTGCTGTGTCTTACCAAACAGACTTATAAAAGCAAATCCTCAAACACGTGTACTTAATTAATGATTTTCTTCTTCAGTACACACACAAAAAGGGATGCATTGTGGGTACCATCTGATGCTGAACACTGCATGAATATATATTGCTGAATATATACATGAATATGACACTTACAGGTGGCACATGGCTTCTGACAGGCAGGATTCTCTTTTAGCATTACAGATGTATGGATCAGTCTCAATTGGAGGAGACCTGCATTTGGGATTTGAAAGATGGCCAAGGGAAAAGAACAAATTCCCTGCAGAGTATTTGATCAGAGAATAGATTTAAAATAAAAATCTGGAGTTACACCATTCTCTCACTTCAAGGGTAAAATGTTTCAGTATGTTCCAAAGAGCAGATGCCCAACAAACATCTTTGTGCAGGAAAAGGAAATATTTCCTTAAACATCCTGCAGCAAACGTGACTGATTGAGCTTCCTTTTCCCTCTGCCTGTTGCATTTCCCTTCTTTGCAGACAGGATCTAACCAGATTTGCAGGGTATGAACTGCAGGTTACTTTCAAATTCATAACTATGAAATGGTTCGTTTAGCAGGACAAAGGCCAAGCCGACAGACACCCTTTTTCCAGCTCAGCATGTGCATAGCAATGGGAGGGTGGCAAGGAGCTTTTGTTAATCTCAACCCAGCTGGCAAGAATGCTGCAACATGAAGGCTTTGAAGATGTTTTTTCTTCATTTTTAAAGCTACAGTTTGTTAGAAAAGCTTGAAAATCTTGCAAAAAATTAGTCTGTAAAATATTGAAAATCCTCCCTGGCATTATGTAATTTAGGCAAATTTCTCCACTAGCAATTAGTTTCCTTAATCAGTCTTTTTTTTCCCTTTTTTTTTTTTTTTTTTTTTTTTTTTTTTTTTTTGCAGGTTCTGTTCTGCTGCATCTGTGAAAATGTTTTTCCCCAGCTTGAATACACTTTTCAAAAAAACCAACTGATTGGCAGAAAGGAATTAGGGTACTGGTCAGGTTGGGGCTGATCCAAGCAGCAGCAGGATTTTTTTCCCTTTTCGTTTAAATGTGTAGGAATTGAAAGCATAAAAAGCTTCATGCTTAGAACTGTTCTCAAAATAGCTGGGGCTCACACTCCACTTCCTAATGTGCTCACATCACAAGACCAACTGCTGCTACTTGCTCTCTTTTGTCTGAGGCTTCGGAGGAGAGCTGAGGTGCTGCCTGCTCTGCAAGGGAGCAGTCCTCCCTGCTCCCCCAGAGGTGGCCCAGCTCTCCCCCTCAAAGGCAGCCCAGGTAAAGGTTGCCCTTTGGCCACTGACACCACACCCCATCTTCCTGAGCCCAAACGATCCAGAGCCTTTCACAAAAGAACAGCAACCCTGCTCAGGGATTGGTTTACATGTTTTATTTTTATGCAAAATCATAAATACAAAATAAAAATAGTAAACAAGTGCTATAGATTTATCTTTTCGTTGGGGTGAGGTTCAGGCCTGCTCCTGAGCACTTCCCCGCTTTTAAGTTCAGGACTAAGTCTTTGCTCTTAGAAAACAAATCATAGTGAAAACCAACTTAGATGTTACCCTGAAGCCAGTGACATCAGTAACAGCGTTCTTTCGGGTTATCAGCACAGCAAGGACTAAGAAGGATGAGATTAAATACCAAAATATTTTTAAAAATGGGCCCCACTTCCTCCAAGTGTTGTTGGGTGCTGCCCCACTGACCTCGGCAAAATCTTGTTACCCCAGCAGCGAGCCGTGGTTTTGGTAGGATGATGCTGTGTGTAGTAGCAATGCACAGGTAGCACTGGCTTACTCCAAGAGGTCTTGTTGTGTACTTGTTTCGGATTTTGGTCATAAGAGGATGCAGCTCTGCTGCTACACAAAGCAACGTATCAAGAAGTTTGGCTTATTCAAAAAATTCCCTTCTAAGGTGTAGGTTTCCCTCCCTCTACTAAAGACACCAGTTTTGACTTCATTTGAAATTCCATTGCTGCACTGTCTAGAAAGATCTAATGTGTTAGTCAGACCCCAGATTCTAAAACACTTCTGAGGGCTCTACTGTACAGAGATGTGCAGACATCTCTGTCAGAGGGGCTCTTGTTCTTTAATTTGAGACAAAAGAGTGAGGCCGAGGATTTGGGCTAATATCTGTGGACTCATTTGCTAGACACCAGAGAAGTGAGTGAGTCTGGAGTGCGTCTATGGGCTGAGTGACAAATACAATTGGACATTGTCTAAAATAAAAAAGTAATCATGAAACAAATAAAGGCACCAAACCATATAGCAATCCAACTTTGGTAGATTTCTTGCAAAATATATGCATTTAAATACATTTTTACAAGGTTACACTGTTTAAAAAAGTTGCAATGATGAAACACAGAATATTTCATTCTTGTACCAAAACTACATATCACATCATAACAAAAATATTACAGCTTTTATTTAAATGCAGACAGTATAAGAACTGCACCTCTTTATAGAACAAAACTAACTGTAGACATATTGCTCTGCTTTTGTATTCTCTGATGGGCTCAGACCCTGCTATTTATGTGTTTAAAAAACGAAAGCAGTTATATTTAAAAGGGTAAATCATGTACAAATATATTCAACGTCAAAATTTGCAGGGGCAAGGCTTTAGTCTCTCATTCCAGTCTGTGTTGATACTCCCAGGGTTTTAAGTTTGCTAAGCAGGGCAAGAACACAGTCACTGTAAATCTGTCACAGCCCCCCAGGTACTGTTAGTCCATAAGTCTTGGCGTTACCACAAAGCTGTAAGAGTTAATGCTCAGGTTCGGTGTGCACTGTACTGCTACATGACTGGGAGGGACCCGTGAGGTCGGAGTGTTATGCTCTGAGGAATATAAACAGCACATTTCCTCGCTGACTCTTGGCAGAAATCTCCTTATGGCAATACAGATGCTGCCACAGTCGGTAGCAGGATCCTGTGTTGATTTACGAGTAATTCATGTGGAGGAGTATCACACCATCCACTAAACCCCTCCCTTAAAAAAAGTTTGTCTCTGCAGTGTAAAATGGAAAAGTGGACGCTGACATTCCAGGCTGTGGTGAATTTCAGCAGGTGTTGAGCTCAGAAAATTAGTTATGTTGCCCAAATCATCATCCTTCCAGTCTGCAGTGTTACCAGGGCAATGTGGAGGAGCTGAGAGCTGTTCGAGCCAGGACTTCACATCTCCTGATCAGCTGACAAAGTCTCAGTCAAGATATTTTTGGTAAAATTCTTCTAGCAATTTTTTGCTTGATTTGGTAAATGAAGGAAAGCACGTGTTACAAAATCATGGTGGGGAGCCAACCAAGTGCACGTCCAACTGAGCACACAATTCAAAATTGGCAGCAAGCAGGGCTTGGCAAGAAGGCCACAAAACCATCATCCTCTCCAACCATCAGTATCTGGGGCAATTTTTATGCTTCCAATCTCCTGTAGTGCAGACGAGAGGAGCAGAGGCCCTGCTGGAGCCAGGACATACAATGATCTCCCAGATCTCTGAATCTAGGCCTCAGATAATTCTGGCAACAAGTTCATATTCAAGTAAAAATACAGCATGAGATGATGAAGGAGAGGGGATGAAGAACCTCAAGGGGCACCCTGGTGTAATCTGGTTTGTACTCCACTAAAGGACAGCAACTACCTGAAATCTCTTTCAAGGTCTCAAAGACACACAGACCAATGCACTTCGCTGAGGGACTGAAACAACTGAAGAAAGCCAAATACCTTTCTCCAAACAGTTACTGTCTGAGGGATTAAGGACCGAGGTTAGTGGCACGCTTTGGGCAGGATCCCTACTTTAGTTGCTCAAACAGAAGATCAAAAACCCCCTGATCTGTAACTTCGGGAGAGAGAACGAAGATGGGGCGCTCCTCCTCAGCGACAGCGCAGAGCCGCCCGGTGCCAGAGGCAGGCGGCGCCCCGAGGGGCGGCGGCGGGAGCGGGCGGTGAAGTACTCACGGGTCTCGGGGTAACGCCGGGGAGGGGCCGGGGGCTGCGGGAGCCGGGCGGGCAGGCGGCGGAGCCCGGACGGGGCGTCCCGGTGGATGCCACCGTGTCTCGCCCGGGCTCTCGGCTCCCCCGGCCGGGGACACGCCGGTTCGGCTGCGCCCGAGCCCGCGGCCGGTCCGTGCCGGGGCCCGGCGGCGCTGCCCTGCCTAGGGCCGCCGCTTCACGGGGGTCCCCGTTCAGAAGAGCCTCGAGGCAGGGGAGCGCTGGAGCTCCCCGCAGGCGCTCCCGGCCCGCAGCCGTCTGTCCGTGCCCCCGCGGGGCAGCCCCGCTCACACGTAGTTCTTCTTGTCGTACTCGCCGTTCGACGTGGGCCGCCGCGGCGCAGAGTACTTGACCGGGAAGGAGGTCTCATCGCGCTGGGAGCAGGAGCAGCAGCAGATGAGGCAGCCCCCGAAGAGCAGCAGCGCCGTGGCCGCCCAGCCGATGTAGAGAGCGGCCCCCATCTCCCGCTTCTGGGACGGCGGCACGGTGGGGTCGTAGAAGTCGCTGATAACGATGTTGGCGAACCAACAGAGCGGGACGAGGACCAGGACCCCGCAGAGGATGTAGATGGCTCCGCCGGCGATCACGATGCGGGACTTCATCTTGCCGGGCCGGATGCAGTTGGTGCACTGCGCGCCCACCACGGTCACCATCAGTGCCACCAGCCCCAGCAGCGCCACGATGACGGTGAGAGCCCGGCCCGCCTGCACCTCGGGCGGCAGCGCCAGGATGGAGTCGTACACCTTGCACTGCATCTGCCCCGTGCTCTGCACCACGCAGTTCATCCACAGCCCTTCCCAGATGGTCTGCGCCACCACGATGTTCACGTCGATGAAGGCCGACACCTGCCACATGGGCAGCCCGCAGGCCAGGATCACCCCCACCCAGCCCAGGATGCCGAGCCCCAGCCCCAAAATCTCCACTGCCGCCGAAGTCATGCTGCTGCCGGCGCTGTCCCCGGGGCTCCGCAGGAAGGACGGGACGGGTCGGGCTGGGTCGGGAGGGCGCTGCGGTGCGATACGCTACCCCGGGGCGGCTGCCGAGCCGGCTCTAAGCGCCGCGGCCGCGGGCAGCGCTATATGAGGAGCCGCGGGGCGCCCGCCCTCCGCCCCCAGCACAGCCCAGCCCTGCCCTGCCCTGCCCTGCCCTGCCGCGCAGGACCGCCCGCCGCTGGCCGCGGGCACGGGTGGATGTGCGGCCATCCCTCCTGCTCGGGGGGTCCCGCCCGAGCCGGGAAAACATCCCCCTTCTCGCCCCGGCACCCTGCTCCGGGAGGAGCTCGCAGGGACGCCCCCTGCCCCCAGTTAAGCGTGGGGCTGCAGGCATTCCATCCCGGATTTCGTCTGCTCAGATTCCTTTTAGCGCCGTTATCTGTGTATTTCCTATTTACTGATAAAGTCCGCAGCCAGTGTTGCCCAATACAGGCACCCAGCAGTGTGCAAGTCCTGGTCATGGGAGTCTAATTGATTATTTCCCAGAACACCAAGTGTACTGATGGATCTGCACAGCTCTCTCTCCTGCACACTGTGACAGGCAAAAGTTAAAAAAGCACCACCAGACAGATTTTACAGATTTCACAGATTATTCAGATTTGGAAGGGATCCACAAGGATCATCAAGTCCAACTCTTAAGTGAATGGCCCCTACAGGGATTGAACCTGCAACCATGGTGCTATCAGATGCCTGTACTTGAAGACAGACAAGACCGATTAATCCTGACAGAAAAGAACACCTTCAAAATACATTTTTTAAAACTAATTAGTCTCATATTTTCTATTTAAGTCAGACTGAAATAGATATCTAAAATATTGTGGCATTTGCCCACACATCTGCTCATATTTCTAAAGTTGTTATTCCTGAATAAAATACTCACAATGCTTGGGAACCACCCAGAAAATGGAAGAGCTTTGAACATGGGATCTGCACGTCACTTGTCAGTACCTGTGTACAGATTCTCAGTTTGGTCCAGGAAGAATAATTGCTCTTAGCTTACACCATGTGTGAAAGTTTGTTCTGATACTGGAGCCAAGAGGAAAGCATACTATTTAAATATGTCATCACAAAGACTCCAACTTGATTTTGCTGTTTTGAATATTTGAATACATTTTGAATCTCTATGGTATGTTAAGGAGTTATGTGCCCATATCAAAAAGGGTTTGTTTACAAGAGGTTTCATCATCGGGCTGTGCAGAGATTGTAATTGCTGCAGTCTCTTTCAGGACCACTGGTGTTTTGCATTGTTCTTGCAAAAGTAGCCGTGGTTCAGTCCCTGCAGGCAAGAGCAGCTCACAGTCCCTCAGGCTGGTAGATGCAATGAGTGCTTGTGGTGCGAACGCTGCTGTTACGGTTCAGCAGAAAGAGAACAGACTCCACCAGCTGCCTCGCAGCACTCACAAGGAGCTGTGCCCCAGTGCCTTTCCACCGGGTGCCCTGAGAAAGGCTTGCTTTGATTGCAATAAATTTTAGACAAAGTTGAAAGCTATGTCCACACTGACTTTTGAATTGGTTTGGCTGGATTTAGTTTCAGTTAGGCTGAAGTATCCTTCTAGTGTAGTGGAGATGGCAGAGTGTGAAAATGACATCATTTCTGCCCCTACTTAAGTGGTTTTCTCTGTTGTACAGTAACTTGCAGCACATATTGTGGCATGCAGAGGTTTGTGATGGAAATCTTAAAGACTTAAAGATATTATCTTATTAAGACATCTTAAAGATATGAATGTAGCATGAATGGAAAAGTCCATGTGTGAAGCAGAAGCAGAAGAAGAAAGGATAAGCAAAGGTTACGGGAATCACATGGACTGACAGCCACAGATGTGACTGCCGAGGTGACACGGAGCAGGGCCCTGCGCACATCCTGACTGGTGACTCTTCTGCAGAAGACCCTGGTACAGTAACAGGAGGATGACAACAAGGTCACAGTACACTGGATGTGGCCTTTCACTTCCTTATTTTTTTTCCAACCAGAAGAGAAACTTTAGCCGCAAGACACCCAAAAGAAGAAAACAAAGAAACATCAGGAGCTTGTGGACTGTCATGGTGTAGGGCATGCTGACACATGATGACTGCAGTCTTCCATTGATTATCTCTGCCTGAGGAGCTGTAAACATTTCTAGCATGGAAAATGTCTTCCTAACAAAGACTGCCTGGTAAATGGAGTTCAGAGGATTTATCTCCTCTTCCAGCTGCATATGAAATACATACAGTTTACTTCAATTACTCAAAACTGCAAATTCCAGCATGCAAGTCCAGGAGGAATGTGTGACTGGGGCTGTGCAGTCTGTCAAACTAAGGCTGCTTACAATCACCCAGAAGAGTCCCTGGTGTCAGGGAGAGAATGTGCAAAAAGAACCATCCACAGAGACAGAGATATCTCAGAGGTGAACAGGAAGAAACCCAGAACACAGACCGAAACTGAGTAACAAATGTATTTATGATGATAATAATGATTATATAGAAAACAGCACAGAAGAACAATTAAGAAAGGGGGGAGAAATGCCAGTTATCTTAGCCCATAAGCACAGGAAAGCCCCACCCTTGCCATTTACCCGGGAGCACGGAACTCTGAGTTTCCTCCGACAAATGGCCTGTGCCGGCCAGGAGGCACTCACGGGGCCAGCACAGCTGCCCCAGCCTTTGGGCTCAGAAGGGAAACCAGTGTATGGCTGTTTTACCTCTGCAGCCCTCACCCCACCTTTCCTTGCTACCTGTAACCCAGCAACTGATTCCTACAAATCACTTAATCCAACGCAATTATTTCTCTGGGGAAATGCATGCTTAATAATCGCACAGCAACGGGACCTTTCTGCTTAGAGGCATTTCCAGTTCTGGTATTTCACCTTTGTCTGTTTGTTGCTTTTCCTTACACCAGATATTAGCTTTTATCCTGGTTACTGGCAAGAGCCTCCATTTTTAATTACTCTATTCCCTGATCCTAAAAGTCTGTTGCACAGACTACCTTTAATGAGACCATCAAGGTGCTCACAGGTCTGCTTACTCACCTTATTGGTATCTTGACTGACTCAGCTGCTGGGGGGGGGCTGAGGACCCCATCAGCTTCAGCACCTTGTGGTTTCTGATGGGTCTTAATGTCACAACACTGGAAATTAAACTCCCACAAATGAAAAGGTTCTATTTTCTTAAAAGGAAACACAAATCAGCATGACGTTTTACTTGGGATGTTAAGTAAAGAAAATCGCTGCTTGTAAGTTAAATCCTCCCTGGAAAAGTCTGGATTCCTTTAAACTCCAAGGCACAGTGTTCGTGCAACAAGGTAACTCTAACAAATGGCCATTCGTGTCATTACATCTATTTCTGCTCCAGCTGTGTATTAATTACATTATTCTAGGGGGATGTATAGGGGGGCTTTACAGCCCGTGAAAATGGGCGGAAGTGGTATTCAAGCTGAGAACAATTGCACAGGAGCCATACTATAGCAAGAGGGGCTTTGGGATTAGAGGTGATTGTGTTTTTGCTCTTTTCCTGACATAATCCGGACAAATACCAGGCACAGAGCTACTGGGAGGGCTGCAAAGGGGGGGTCCAGGCTCTCACCAGCACTCCTTGTTCTGGCAAGTGAACCTTGTCCCATGGCACAGAACTGCTGTGCCCAGCCCGCTGGTCTTGCCAAGGCTGTGCTCAGCCCCAAAGCAACCCACCAGCAGTGTTTGGATAGATGTGCCTTTGGGCACCTGAAACTTAGTCTGCAGAGCACTCTTGGTTAGTAACTTGTGGAGTGTTCCTTACCTAAGTGATTCTGCTCTTTCTCATCCCTAAAATATTAAGCATCTGGAAGACAGAGAGGAAAATGACATTTAGGATCAATCTTCTGTACAAACCTGGTATTGTTTGTGTGAATAAGATGGAGTATGAGTCAAAGGATTAATTAAAACCCCAGTGATCTCGAGACAGCTTACCATAACTTTTGGATCAGACATAAGCAAAGGTGAAGAATTAGGAATCCTATTAGAGATTGATTTTGTGCCATGTTTTGTATTCTAATTAATGCTGAAAGAAAGGCAAGGAGATTTACAAATACAGAGTAGTTAGGCAAGTGGTTCTTTATTTAGAAAGCTTGAGGTTTCTCAGTGAAGATTACTCCTTTCTGAATTATGCTTTAAACTGTAACTCTTTTTCCCAAGAGAAGAGATTTAGTTGCAGTTTGAGTGCACAAACTGAGGTAAGACAGGGCTCCGCTCCAGGAAGTTCTTCCATGTCAGCAGTGCTAATGCGTCTTCAGACCAGTGTTAGAAATCAGCAGACTGGCACACAGGAATGAGTCCTTGTCAAATGAGCAGGTTACTACAAAATGTAAGTGCACAATTTCACTATAGGACTTATTTAAAGATTGGTTTATTTTAGAAACAAGCAGAAGTGGTTAACATGAAATTGTTACTTCCTCTCTTAAACAATCTTCTGAGCAAAGAGAAACTATGATTTAAAAGCCAGACCAGAATTTTGCAAGAGGCATCAGTGGTGCTCAATGACTGGTGCTAATGATGCAGGATCAAGCACTTTTTTTAGCACAAGTGTTGCTGCTGCCCTTCAGGATTGAGAAGTGGATGCCCATGCTGCTGTTCCCCTCAGTGGTGATGTGACAAGATGCAGGTGAAAGAAAAGAAGGAAATGGATATATATAGTTGGAAAAATTGTGAAAGAGGTTATATATCTGCTTCCAGCCTTCATGTGTCTTGTGTATATCCCTTTCCAAACAGAGTTTCCCTATCCTGTATCAGTCTCTGTGTTTCACACCCCCCCCTCTACCTGGAGGCAACCAGGAGCCAGGGGCTGGCTTGGCTACACAGGGTGGGAACACTGAGACAGTTACAAACGCTTTCCTCACATAATGAGGAAATTAATGGTGCTAAACCATCATTAGAACCAAGTTCCACATCCTCCTACTTGAATTCCTCTACACACAAACTTCTTGATCAACATTTGAAGCTTCCCAGTGTTGTTTGAGTATCCTGCTCATCAAAAGATCACTCTGAATACATGTTTAGACCGTGCCACTTCCAATACCTCTCTTTAATGCTATAGACAGATCTTGAGAATGTATTATGGCTTGGATAGGCAGGACGGGGTGGGGGAAGCTATAGGAAATATATATTGTTTCATGCCTAATGGTCCCTTCTACGTCATGTTTCCTTCAGGAGAACTATAGTTTAATTTTGTCCTCCTCCAGAGTTAGCCTCCTTCCACAGATTGTGGTGTACCAGGATCCTGGAAGATCTCTTTCCCGTGTAATTCCTGGGAAGTCAGGTCTGTAAACAACAGCATCAGCAAGGACAACTGCCATTGTTTTAAATATATATTGCAAATGCTGAAAGTAATTAGTAAAGATATGACCATGAAGTTACCGAAAACTATTCCGGGTTAGTGATGGGAAATGTATTACGTTTATCTGGTGTCCCGGGAAATTTGCATTCCTTAAAACACATGGGAGGTTTGGGACACCTCCTCTGCCTGTGAGAGTGATTAACTCTCAGCAGTGCTGTCCCTATTCTTAACAAGGTGCATCTGAGACAAGCCCTGTTTTTAGGAAAAAAGTGCATCTGTCTTTTCAATCATGATTTCCTTCTTAAAAGTGAAGCTGGTTACCCCTAAGAGGAAAGTATGACTGTTATTGGTGATAAGATGCAAAATGTGTCTTTTACTGGAGAGTATTTGTAGGTTCTTTTCATTGCTTCTTCTTTGCCATAAGTAACATCTTGAAAAGGAGGGCTTGTAAATGCAAAAGAAACACTTCTGTCCCTGTGAGACTGTTATAACTCAAACATAACCTTCATTTCCTGTAGTGTGCCACTAAAAATGAAGGAGTTTTTTTGCGGCAAGGAAGAATACTCATCTGTTGCAGATATTCTTATAGATTTCTAAGTAACTTGTAAAGTAGCTAGTGTCAACAAATCCTGGTGCATCCAGAGATACTGGCTTCCTGTTTGTGCCCTGCCAGAGCTCCAGCTCTGAGCTGAGGACTTCAAAAGGGCTCAGCAGAGAGACCAGCTTTCTGTTAACCTGATACTTCCAATTCCTGAGGCAGCATGTCTGCAAAAACACAGCAAATTGGAAATACTAGCAAGATGCTATTAGTGATTCCATGGATAAAGCCCTACACAGATCCTATTTTGATCCAATCAGCAGTTTACCAAATACTATCAGACAATGGGAAGTTTGCCCTTAAATTTCTGCTTATCAGCACACCCAAACCCTAAAAATGAACCAAGGGAATATCTAAATTACAGTATCTGACATTCACACTATTTACATTCAAACTACTTTTTTCTCTGGTAATCCTTTAAAAGAGGATGTCACCCACAGTGTGCAGCTCTTGCATATTTTTTCTAAAAGGCTTGGATCTGGAGCCATGCACTGTAATTTGGCAGAGCACACACAGATATTCTGAATCAAACACAAACTGAAATCTTATGGAAATGAAAAGGATTTCTGCATCACAGCAACCGCACAGGATTTTAAGGTCAACTTCCAAACATTCAGCTATGTAAGGAACAGGCTGAATTAAAAGAAAATCAAGTTAAAAGGGATCCCACAACTGAAAAAAGACAGTTTTGTTTTGTCTAAGCAGTATATATACATTTTTTTTTAAATTTAGATTTAAAAGAAATAATGTCAAGGAATGTGGAGCTGTTTTATTTATTAAAGTTCAATTTAGTTTTCAGTTATATGGCTGTATTTATTATAATTAATAAGACAGAATTTTCTCTGGTAAGGACTGTAACACAAAGCACATAATGTATTTTGCTGAATGGATGAGGTATTTCTAACTTGCTAAGATGTGACTCCACACAAAGTTAACATTTGAATTCAAGGAAGCCCTCTAATTGTGCTTTTGATAATGTAAACCTAGATGTATCGGGAACTTTTATAAAAGGCATTGGAACTTCCAAGGGAAGAATTAAACAAAATTCTTTCAGAAAGAATAATTCTGGGAATGAGCAATTCACAGACTGCTGTTCACAGCATGAACTTTTCTAGACTGTTTAACCATTTAGGAGGAACAGTCTCCAATACAAGTATTTCTTCTGTGTGCACTCTGCTAATACTGGGGTGGGAAGCAACAAGCATGCAGGACGTGCTCTGTGGGCCTGCATTTGCTGTAGGTGTCTGCAATCCTCAGCACTTCTCAGTCACACACTCCAAACAGTTCCAGTTCTGCTCCCTGGAGTTGCTCTGAACTGCAGTTTCATAACGAGTCTCGTAACACGCACCGTGACGCTCACTGTCACAGGATGCTCTTTAATGCCAGAAGCTGAGATGGGTTCAAAAAGCAAGAAGAAAAATTCATGGAAGAGAGAACTACCAAGATAAAACTTTTGGCTCAGGAAGCTGCTGAGCTCCAGATTGCCGGAAACTGGGAGGATACACAGGCATGGTGCTGCTTTTATCTTTTCCTAAGCATCTGCTACTGGGCACTGCAGAGAAGGGCATTGGCTGGAACTGACCTCTGCTCTCACTCCAGGTGCCCTTTCTTATGTCACTCTCTGGCATAATGGGACTTTTTCTGGGAAGGATTGTGACTTCCCTGAAAGTTGTGTCACAGTTGGTCAGCGATCTGATTCAGCCCTGACTTGGGAGAACTACTGGTATGCCTCAATAATGGGTTGTTTGAAATTTCTGGAGGCTGTTTCACCCATTGCACTAAATCCTGCCAAAGGAAAGGAATGACAGTCATGGGAAGGTACTAACTTCTGCTTGACTCTCAGTTGTTTGCGTTGCCTGTGCTAATACCTTATAATTTCTTCGAATACTAAACAGTTACTTGTAAGAGCTGCATGTGTGCAAAATATTGTGTCCATCACAGTGTTCTAAATTAGTGAAAGAAAAAAACTGCCCTGCTTGTACCTTTAGTGATAGTACAAAACACCTATATGGAAATCCATGGAATAATTTCTAAAGAAGACTGAAATTCCATCTTTTAGCTCCTCCAAGGACAAACTGTGTAACAGATCTTTGTGTTATAACATTACACTTTGACCTAAGAAATGGAACTTGGTTGCACTTTCATTGGCTTTTATCTTGCTCAGTTGATAATACGAGCACAGTGTGAATTAGCAAATAATGCCTGTCTGCCTTCAGCAGCATTTGTTTCACTTCACATTTTCCTGCTGCGAGCTGCAACCCTGTTTGCTTTATGGATGGAAATGTAGGCAAAACAGAAATGTGCTCCTTGGTGTTCAGAACTGTAAGTCAAAAGGTTTTCTGCTGTCACACCTATGAACTGCCCTCTGCATGCACGGATTGCCAGGAACTTTCCTGGACACCGTTCTTGCAGCTGGAAGGTTGGGAAAAGCCTTCCCTGAGCTCCTGCTGGCAGTGTTTTGGCTCGGACAGTGTCGCCTTGAGTGTCCGAGCTGTGTGACAGTTTCCCCCCGAGAAAGCGATGTGTTCCTGTAACCTGGCGTGTAACCTGTGGCTATCGTTTACCCTGCAGGTGTGCCTGCTGGAGTCCCTCAGGGAGCTGCGGGGAGGATCCCACCGCCCCTGCCGCGGTGACACCGGGGGAGGAGAAGGACTAAAGTAAGTAAAGTTGTAGAGTAAACCGAGTACACCGGGATTCTTGCACAGTGCCTGGGAGAGAAATGTCCTTCCCGTGGCAGGGAGTGTCACACCGTCCCGGCTGTCCCAGCAGGCGGTGTCCCAGCAGGCGGTGTCACAGGCTCAGGGCTCAGAGCTGAGCATTGCCCCTTGTCCGCCGCCCCCAGCTGCGAGCAGCACGGCCAGCCCTGCTGCGGGGCCGCGCCCCGCAGGGCCCCCGGGCACCGCCCGCACTCACAGCCGGCGCTGCGGGCCCGGCCCGGCCCCGCACGGGGCTTGCGGCCTCCCCTGAAGGTGGCAAACGCCTGCAAAGCCATTTGGGAAGCCCGTCCAGGGACCCCCGGGGGAGCTACAGGGACTCCCGTCGCTCAGGGGCACCAGAAAGACCCCCACGGACCACCAAGGGACGCCCAGGGACCCCCTAAGGGCCCCATGGACCCCCAGAGACTCCTCCAGACCCACATAACCCCCAGGGACNCGCTGAGGGCTCAGGGCTCGGGGCCGAGGTGAGCGCCGGGGACGGGCCGCGCTGCGGGCCCGCACCGCGCCCCGGGGGCTCTGCCCGTGCGGGGCCCCCCTCCCGGGGCCAGGTTCGTGCCGCCGGCGTGCGGGGAGGGGAGAGCGCCGCGGGGCAGGGCCCCCCGCGCCCCGTGTCCGAAGCACGGCAGCAGTCAGTGTGAGGTGCGGCCGAGGCCCCGGCGGCTGCTGCGGGGCCAGGATGGAGCAGGAAGCGCCGTGCCCGCTGGGCATTCCTGGGATGCCTCTGGAGTTGCGGGAGCCGGGAATGCTGCGGGAGGGAGGAGGCACCGAGCCGCGGGGGCCTGCGGGGCCACCGGCCCGGCCAGGGCTTTGCTGCTTCTTGGGGTTTTTTTCAGTCTTTAATTGTTGTTCACACGCAGGACAAAGACTTCCTGGTATCACGGGACTTAAGCGTTATTTGGAAGTGATTTAAAATACAAACTTAGCAGTTTTCTGTGCAATACCAGTATGCACACAATTATATTATTTATGCTCTGTGAGGCAGAGCTGCCTATTTCCTGATGAGTGATTGTGGCTAATGTCTTCAGCTTTTTAATTTGAGAAAAGCCCCTGCTTTTAATGTTTTCAGGTCTGTTTTACAGGATTTTTTCTGACACAGTAACTGCAAAAACACCATCCAAAGCTGTTTGCGTAGGAAGCACATCATCCCTAAAACTGCCCCTTAATGAGAACAGCATCACTGCCTCCTTTGTGCTTTTCATGTGACTGTATTCATTGAAATAATAGTAACAAAGGAGGTTATCTACAGTGATATGTTAGCGTTGAAATGGAACTTTAAATAAAATATTTAGGATTAGAGCTTTAGATTCATGCACTGCTTTTTCTTGGCCTTTTAAGAACAGTGCTTATACAGGTGGATCTCTCTTGCTTGCTTGATCCTTGCTCCTTTTGCTGTGCATTGATGTGCTCTGAAGTCTCAGACACGTTCCAGGTTTGATGCATTCTCAGTAATAATCTCTGTGGGGTGTCCTTGGTTCAAATACACCACCAGAATGAGATCTGTGGGACTTAAGAGCCCTGAACACACTAGTTCAGAGCCAAAGCAGTGGCTCACACTTGGTATGGTCTGTCTGCAAAGGTCACAGTGGGGTTATTGCATTTGAAGTGACTTTTTACTTTGGGGAAGTGACACAGTCATTTTCCTGAGTGAGAGTAATGCAGAATTGTTAGTGTTTAGAAGAGAATTCCTTCAATTAGTTACACCTGTTTCTAATGAGGAAAATGAAATCATCTGTGATTGTTGATACAGGGGATGTGATGGGAGGGGGTTTCCCACTGCAGGAATGAGGATGTGCCAGGAACAAGGCACACAGAGCAGGCTCTGCTGGACTCGCTTGCTTGATAGAATTCAGTGATTCACACATCTTGGAATGAGTAAGCTACCAAAAAAAAAAAAAAAAGAAAAAAAAGTTTGCTGCTTTATATGTGTGTATACCTGTATCCAGTTTGGAATACAGTGAGGAAATTTCTGATTTTCATGTAACTTGTTTCCCTGCATGCAAGACACTTGGCAAAATTGTAATTTTTTTTTTTTTTCATTATTGATGTGCCTCAGTACTTGACTCTGACATGTCTTCCTGGGATTTAGTAGTTCTTTTTGTGAGAAGCCACAAATATTGTCATTTCACTGATATTTTTGGTGTTTCTCTGTCTGCTTTAAGTCTGAAAAGTGACTTCAGGATGCTGATGTTGTTGAGACCATTTCCAGTACTGGGAAACCTCCTTAAGTTTGTATTGCCTTCTGTTGTTCTATGTTGGGTTATTAAATATTTCTAAAAAAGTACTAGAATTATATAGTCTCAGGAAGCCTCATTTGAGCAGTCAGGAGGGCTATTCTGCTTGTAGAGATGGTTTTAAGGTCCCTCTAAAGTGATTATTTTACAATGTTGTTTGATATCCTTATATGGAAACACTCTTTGTGCATGTTTCATGGAGCTTTCTTTGTGCTCGTTCCTATTAAGAAGCTCCCAGTCTGCCTGTTCTTAACAGTTTACTTCTTGCATCCTGACAGGAACAAAGGAAATGACCCATTTTCCTTCCCCTCTTTTTCTCTCTCACCGGAACGCTCTTCTTAGCAGAAGAGGGAGGGATGGCACGTTCCAGCCTCTGTGTTTGCAGAGCAGGAGCTGTGACTGAGTTGGCCAGCAATTTGCTCCCTTCGATTGCCAGGCATCACATTGTTCAGGACAGGAATTTGTTGGGTTCCGAAATGAAACTTTGCTACATCATCCCGTGTTCAGAAGCTGATCTGGACATTCCCGTGCTGTAGCACAGTGTCCTTTTAATGCTAGGCCTGCTAGATAGGGCTCAGAATTACTTACAAATATCACTGCGTTTTGCAAGTTAATGCAATTGTATCTTACTTATTCCTTCCTCTGTATACTATTTTGCATGTGCTGCTTTGCTTATCTTGTACTGTACTTTGAAAATAGTACTTTGAAAATCTAAAGAAAACAGAACAGGCTCTGGTTTGCCTAAGTTATGGGGTTTTGTATGTTTTATTCTGGAAAATTGATGAGAACTTATATGCTACAATTTCCAGCTGTAGGACTTCCCAGAGTTGTCAGAGGCTCAGCTTCACATTATTTATCTGTTTGACTCAGACAGAATCCTGGGTTTCAGTGGTCATTGATGTGCAGCACAAGCTGGTTCAGTGCCAAGTTCTCACTTGTAGCAGTGCTGTGAATGCTGCAGTTGTTTGGTGCTGGAAGAAGATTTAACTTGTGGCATTTTACTAATTAGGAGGTTTTGATTTGTACTGTATGGTAGAGCTTCGGGAAGACAGCACATGGTCATCCGGGGAAGTTGGTTGGTTGATTTTCCAGGAAACCTCATGAGGGCAGTATTAGGAGTTGGAAAGAGCATCGTGGCTGAGTAACTGAGCTCCCAAATGAACCTTAATAAGTGTTGTGCCCTAATAAGTGTTGTGGAACAGCAGATGTGTTTTTGTTGGTTGTTGTTGAGGTAACTTTTAATTAAGATATTTCTATTCTAACAGAACACAGTGGGAAATGACCAACTGGATGCCTGTTGCTGGAAGCACATGCAGCAGTTGTGTCACTGTAACTGTGCAGCAGCTTTGGCTACAGTGACTTTTTGGTCAGAGGAAGACACAAGATGAATATGGTTTGCCTTGTAGGAAACAGTTTTTGTAATATTTGTGGAACAAATTATTGTAAATTTAGCTTTTTATGACAGACTGATTTTAAAGCCAGATGTGTGACAGTCAGCTGACTCTTCTGCTTCTTAATCAAGTAACTTGAGTGATGCCACAATGGATGTGACTATACTGTCAGTTTAAAGCAGAAGCATTAGACAGTTTGCCACACATACTGAAACCTGAATTGTCCCATGTCCTGTCCCTCCCCCATCTATAGACAGCATTGGGTGGCTTCTTATCTGGCATCCCTGTGAGAAGTGGGCCACATCTATTTACATTAGCACTCACTGACTATTTGTTAACTCTTTTAAGCTCCTGAATTATGTTACCGATTTTATAGACAAGGTTACAACAGAGGCTTCCAAATGAGAAGCGAGATGTGGACAGAGCAGTGAGTTACATCTGTCAGTGAGACTCTGTCTTGAAGGATCTGTAGCAGTGGTTGGCTGAAGGCTGGAATGAGTCCTTGCATATTGGTAAAAGAAAAATAAGCTCTGCTTTTTCAAAACCATTCTTAAGGAATGTTTTTTGAGGAATACTCAATTAGAGGCTGTCAGAAAATGGTTAGGATTAGGACCTCCTTGTTTTCCGGGCAGTGGATGTATTAGGCTTTCATTAGCAAGGAAATGAGCTGTGTATGGGGGAAAAGTAGTTGGGGGAGAAAAGACTTTCTTTGCTTACAGGGTGGCTGGTATCTGCACAGCTGCCAGGACTTTAAATGCCTGCTGAAGGGCAAATGAAATGCCATGGGAGCTGAAGACATGTTTCCTTTAAAACTCCAAGTAGCAATTATGCTAACTTTGCTTTGCCTTCGGTCCAAAGCTTAGTGTGTCTCTGCTAGGATTTGACTGTCAAGCTGCCAGTGCCAGAACCTGGACTGTATCCTGCTAAAATGACTCCTGCTGCCCAACAGGAAAGCATTTCTGTCTGAACACACAGGTGCCTGCATAGGTCACTTCCCTGCCTTCCCAGGCCAGGAGCTGCACTGTCAACAAACCAAGCTGTGAGGTGCTCCTGCCACTTCTGCATTTCCTGCCCCTGCTCGGGGCTGCTTTAAATGAAAAGGCCTTGCTGCTGCTGTGATAACTAATCTATAGCACAACTAACATCCTTGAGTAAAGAGATAAGGGCTTGCCAAAAGCCAGCTGTTCTGAGTGTCTGGAACTAAAGAGCAAATCTTTTTCTGATAGTCCTTCACATCAGGGTGAGTTCTCATGTCCAACATGGGTTAGCCAAGTGTAGTGCCCTATTCAGCAACAGGACTTTGAAGTGACTGAAAATATTGTGTTCTGACCCTTACCTGGGAATCATGTGGGTGTCCTGTTCTCATGAGAATTTTTGTGTGTGGTAATAATTCTCAAATACAGTTTTTGGACAACAGTTACATTACATTCACCTGATTGTAAACCATATTTAAGAGAAATATAATAAGTCAAAAGAGTAAAAACTGAAAGAAAAAGGACATCCTTATGCTTTTATATCCCAGCCATGGTTGGGAACAGAGACTATTTGAATTTCAGGTGTAGCTAATTAAGAATCAGAGAACTTAAAACCCCATTGCAATCAGGAGTACCACGCATAGTCAGCATTAGCTTTCAGTAGATGATTTTCCTTCTTTAAAGAAAGGGTGGATGAAAGTTCATTATGATACTGAATTCTAATATTTTGCATTTTAAAGGAACATTTCTGTTTTGAAACTTTCATATATTTAAATGAAGCATTCTGTTTTTTCTGTGTAATTTCTTTCAGAAGCAGACATTTTGATTGTGGCCTGTTTATTGTGGTAATCCCTGAGTATGTGACATTTCATTCTACTAGAATAAAATGTGATTATTACTATGTGCAGTTGATGAGTTCAGAATGAAAATTATGTAATCTTCAAGTCAGCTAACATGCACTATGGCTTTTTTTTTTTCCAGTGTCTGAAACTTGCAGTGACGAAACATGTCTCAGTCAGGTGAAAAAGTAAAGGTAAAGAGATGGCTGTGTAGCCAAAATTTGGTTTAGAATCTGTTCAACTTCTGAAAATACTCATGATTTTAATGAAGTGGTAAAATTGTGAATAAATGATACCTTATCACTTCAGGTGTGTTCCTTAAAAGGAGCTGCTTAGTAGAAATAAAGCTTGCATGTGATTCTGGTAATAGGCCTTCTGGTGTTTGCCAGTGTTTGCTTACACAGTTAAAACTGTACCACTACCTAAGGAAATTTCATTTGACAAGCCTTAATTTCTAATGTTATACCCACCTGGGTGGGCTTTAAGAGGAGCATTACCAAATAAATAATTACCTTTTGAAGCTGTATCCCCCTGCCCCACTGGAAGTGTATGGCATTGTATGAGAACCATTCTTATCATAAATTCATCTGTGAAGAAAACACTGGATTCCAGGTAGTTCATGGGTCCCTAAATAAAGTGGCTGCAGTTCTTGTTTAGCTCCTTGTAGGTTTTCAGTCAATGGGTAACAGATGGTGAAGCAGCCTGCCCTGTTTATAGTCTAAATCTCTTTGATAAGTTTTTCAGGCATGTTTCTTTTTCCTGCTTTTGTGTTAGAAGCTAAAGATTGTGTAGATAGGTGAGCAACTTAACAAGCAAAAGATACATCTGTATGTGATTGTATCTTGCTAATCCCTATGTTAGTGCAATGTTCCTGGTTTTTACATGTAAGCATATGTGTTATTTTTATAGAAGACAGTAGCATATAGAAGATAGCAGATACTAAATTTTAGCAGATTTTTTTTTGATTTTTAGCTATATTTACATCTTAAGATTAATAATATTGTGTTCTTGCAAGCTTGCAAGTTTTTGTTTCATCCAAGGGGAGACTTTTGTTTATGTGTGGCCAAGGTTATCTGATTTCTGTTTATATCAGCCTGCTTGGTAAATGGGCCTGTCTGCCTTGCTTTGGGAGTGAAAACTTGTTTCATTCTCTATTTTTCCATGTGCTTTATTACCTCTGCACTTTCTGGTGTAGAGTCAGTTGAACTTGTTTTCAACCTTTTAGGAGTAAAAGGATCTCGTTTATACCTAGCCTTTGTTTTCTTGTCAGTTTTCCGACTCGGCAGGCTATGTGGGATTTGCTAATCTGCCCAACCAGGTTCACAGGAAATCTGTGAAGAAGGGCTTTGAATTCACACTGATGGTGGTTGGTAAGTGACTTCTTTAAGTGTTTTGATTGTTGTACAAGAACAAAATTTATTTCACATAGATGTATCTGTTTTTCTACTTAGCAATTGACTGTTACACAGAAGAAGAAGCTTTGAACTTCTATGCGCTTTCTAATTAAGTCTCTCACCATTTTGCCATGTTTAGTGGGAGGGAGTATTTATAGTGGTTAAAGATGATGACTTTGAGCCAACAGGACATTTTTGTATTCCTGACTCATTGTCAGATGATAGGGATAGTTGTTTCATCTTTCTTTGACTTGTTTCCCTGACTCAAAGCATGAATGCCCATGGTGAATGATCTTGCTGTTGAAATGGTGATGCTGCTGTTGTGTTTTCTGCTGTTCTGTGCTGGCTCGTTCCAGTGTCAGATAAACCTGTAATTTGCCTGTTCTGTCAATGAGCACCTGTGCTCTGGTGGAGAGTCCTTTAGGTACAAACCTCTTCCAAGTGACATGTTGAATTATATTTGCATTGATTCAGTTTAATGTTATACCAGTGCAAAGGGAGTCCATGGTACTGTCACTTTTCTGTAGCAATTACTGGAAAATGAAAATAAAAAGAGATGCATAACACTTCCATATTAGTCTCTGTGCACTGGAGTACCATTTAGGATTATTTGGTGACACTGTTCAGCAGTTTTGTGAGATAAGTAGGTAGTTTGTGTCAAGTGTAGAGTTCTTGTTTCATGTAGTTTGTGATGATGAATACAGATAACTTTGCCATCTCTAAGATCAGGTTAGTAGCATCTAAAATATGGCTAATTGTTCCATGTGCTGACTCCTGGTTCCTTGGGTTAGGAGAAAAGTGATTTCTTTGATGCTCACATTTAGTAGTTAATTTACAAGTTTAGCATATATAGGCTTAACTGTAAGGGTGCAAAACTTGACTGTTAGTTTGGGATTGCTTTACTCATTCTCCTTCCTAACACTGCTCCAGGTCCAGTTTCTAGTTTAGGAAAACCATAAAGCTCTCAGAAATTTTCAGCAGGAGAGTTACAGCTCCTGATTTTGTAAGTTCAAATAAAAAGTTTTAATTTCCCTTAAGTAACTGAACTATCTCTAGATCTATTGCCAAAGCACTATATGACCTTTCAGCTTTTATTGTGACATCTATTACAGCAAACTTAAAATTTTCATGTAACATTTATGAAAACACTGGAGGCTTGTTTTTCCGGTGTTCTCAAAGTGCTTAGCTGAACCTTTGATGTTTTTGTATCAAAAGCTAGGGTGGATCCTGATGAACAAATTATTTTCCCTTCATAGTGTGCACTTGGAGAAGGATGAGGTGTTTTAAAAAGCTTGGAGTAAGAAGTTTATGTGCTTAATAACCTGAATTATTTTGTTTGTAGGTGAGTCTGGCTTAGGAAAATCCACTTTAATTAACAGTCTGTTCCTGACTGATCTTTATCCAGAACGTTATATTCCTGGAGCTGCAGGTAAATGTGGTTTTGCAGTTCCTCCAGCACATATCCTATAAAATTTCATGTTCTTTCAGTTAACATTGCTTCATTCTGATAACTTCACCCATGGCACCCTTTCTTCATGCTGTCTAGATGTATTTTAATCCTCCAAATTATATTTTGTCGTCGTTTTCTCATTTATATTTTCTTTCAAAGACTCAGCTTTTGTTTCTTTATCAGTTGCTATTAAAAAGCCAACGCACAACCCTTGTAGGTGTCAGTACCTAAATGTGGCTTTGCTCTAATCCCCATTTTCTTCTATTGCTTTTTGCCTGTAATGCCTAAAATCCTGCTTGGAGGTATAGCTACCTTTTGACAGAGTTTAGCATGCTTTTGAGTATTACAATTTTATTTTTGCACATTGTCATGAGTAACCCCTCTTTTAGTTCATTGCTGCCATTTTATTTGGCAAAAATGTGTTAAATTCTCCCTACTAGGTTGTTTTGTTCTTTAAAATATTTTATGTTGTGTAGGTTACAGTACACTTCAGATGTCAGTTCCTCCTCTATTGCTCTCTCCTGGAGGGGTTTCTGCAGCAATTGATAGGCATAATAACAATGCAAATGTTCCTTTATTTTAGAGAAAATAGAGAGAACAGTTCAAATCGAAGCTTCTACAGTAGAGATAGAGGAGCGAGGGGTGAAGCTGCGTTTAACAGTAGTTGACACACCAGGATATGGAGATGCCATTAACAGCCAGGACTGGTATGTGTGGAAATGCTGCTTTGTTAACAGAGTGTGTGTCGTACACAAACTCTACTCCAGTGTCTCTGTTGTCTTCTACAACTTCCAGTTTCCATTTTCTAACCGCTTCCTGATGTTTTTAAGAGGTTTGGTTGGAGTTCTGCAGGCTGTTCGTGATTCTGCCTCAGAATTAACAGCCTCTCCTCCATTGGCTTCCTATTGGCCATTCCAATAGGGTGGAATTCTGGTAGGAGGGGGGGTAACTTTTTGTTTGTCTTTTACTTTCTGTGTCTCTGGCTCATCCAGTTTCCATGTTTTTAAGACAGTACTTTTCATTCCCTGTCCTTTATATGTACTTTATAGCCCCTAGTTTTTTTTATGATGAAGTTACTACCTAGCTCTCTCTGGCCTAAATATTACTGATAGTCTTTAATGGATGAAGTAGTTGTCAGCAGATACATTACACAACATACATAATTGCTTTAGCATAAAGATGGTGAAAAAAGACAGTGGTAAAATAGCTAGGAAGGAACTGGGCAGTTCATAACAAAATTAGAATTAATAAATTCATACATGTAATTTCCAAATAATCATACTCAGTCAATTCTCTTTAGCTGTGGAAAACTTTTCAAATGAAGATGAGATATATTAATGTGCTTAAGAGGATGCCTGAATTACTCCAGTGCAACGAGAAGCTAAATTTTCAATGTCTCCATGATTATCTTTTAAGAAGTGCTAACAGTATTTATTTTGCTTAGCTGTTAATTTTGTTGACACATCTTTTTTTGTAATGGTGATAATCCAAAGGCAAACAAAGTGTCACTGTGCAGAGAAAGGAAGCATAAAACCAGTGCAAATTGATTTGAGTCCTTCAGTATGAGATAAAATCAGGAAAGGGACAAATAGCTGATAAAGTAAACATCTGTAATGCTAATAGAATATTTTGTAGTCTCTCACTGACATAATGCTGTGTTACCTGGAGTGTTCTGAAGAACATTGGTATCAGACAGGGTTTTTCTCTTCTTTCCATGGTGTGCATGTAGGAACACAGCAAAAGTGAAGCAGTGAAGTCCTTAATACACTAAATGAAAGTTTGAAAGTGAAGCTCCAGTGAGATTTTTATTTTCCTTCCACTTTTCCTACTTCACTAAGTTGAAAAAAAAAAAAAAAGTGGACTTTTGGAATAACACAAAGGCATCTTTCTGGGCTGCACCATGGTCTTGCTTATTTTGTGCACTGTTGACTAGAGCTTCCTTCCGCTGGAGCCGAGAGCTCTGCAGCCTGTGTATTGTGTTACTGAGAGCTCTTCCTGTTGATTGTGTTCTAATGCCCTTTGTTTATTCTCTTAAGATGTTTCTTAGAGACCTACGTGTTCAGATTTTCCCCCTTTCTTCTTGGAGGCTTGCTGAATAGAGTCATTCCATGGTGATTCAGACCCGGTAGACAAATGTGCTGGATTGTACGTGGTTTTCTGGGACCAATCTGAAACATCAAAATACATCACAGGAACAAATAGTACTTACATGCTACAGAACAAAAAGATGCAGTTAGTGATACCTCTTTAGTCTCATTTTCTTATGTCATACAAAAAGACTGTTAGTCATGGTGAGTGTCACTTTGACAAAGTTTGTTACTCTTTACAGGATGTCACAGGGAATTGGATGGACAGAGTCTTTGTTTTGAACTGTAGTGAGGACGAACACAGTGCAACCACCTTCCGTCCTTGGTAGTTCAGAGGAAGGAGCAAGTTTGTGTTCTTGAACTTAAGTTTGTGTTCAGGAGCATTTCCTGCAGTCATGGTTAAATGGTTGATGGTACTGATCATGATCCAGGATTTATAAAGCCCTGTTTTGGGGAAGGCTGCAATTTGTGCAGACTACTTGTTTTTCAGGGTGATGAATTTTACTAAGGCTGTTTCAGAACAGAGGTAAACCAAACTGGCACGGTGTCTCCCGGAGGCAGCAGTCACTGGTAGTGTTCTAAATATCTTCCTCCTGAATAGGTTTCCTAGTGGCTTTTGTTCTCTGTGCCTTGATGAAAGGGCTAAATTTTAGAATTTGACTTTCATGGATGGGAGCTGAGGTAAATTTTTATCCATTCTGTGTCACAGAAGAAGGACTAGTAAGGATTATGTGCTATCAGGAGGTCTTCTGGATTGGAAGAACTTCAGTGTTGGATTGGGAAATGAGTTGTTACAGATTTAGTATAACACATTTTCTAACGTAGAGCCTTTCTTTTTTCCAAATGCCATTGTACTTTAAACTGTAAGTAAAGGTGGAGGTGAACCACAGTTAACCACAGTGATATTTTGGTTTCTATGTGCAGCTTTAGTGCTAGCTGGAGTTCTGTTTTCTACAGTCAAACCACACCTAGGATTGCTCATGGCAGCAGTCCGGGTGTGTTACGGTGGGAAGTTTGACACATTCAACATTTTTCCATGCATAAGTACATTGGGATCATGAGAGGAGCGTGTCCTTGAAGTAACATCTCTCATGAGACACAAGAGAAAGGGCCTAATCAGGAGAGGAAAAAAACTGCTTGATGCACCGATTTTGTGTGAAATCTGGCCTCGAGTGTAGTTGACAAAAGCAGTCTGCAGATGAACGTGTTAGATACTGCTGATCCTATGCTTAGTTCCATCTTGCTTGCAGTGTCATGGGTCATTCTTTGAGAGCTGCTCTCTGGCTGCTGTTAATTTTTTTTTTTTTAAAGCTGGCTTAAGTTATATTCTGTGGGTTTTGGCAGCTTCATAATACTGTTAATTTTCCCCCAGTGGGCTTAAATGCAATAGTGGTGTTGTTTGCTGTTACAATACAGGATGTGCTATCTCCTAAGTAATGACAGCACTGTGGTATAAGCCAGGTGTTTCCCGGAAGTCAGGAGGTACAGGACACTAACACCGCGTTTATAGGGAAAATTATAGCTGTTAGAGCTAGAAAACTGCACGTAAACTAATTGCATTGCCAGAGAAATGGGTGATAGTTCTTTCCCATTGTTAGTGCTTGGTTTCTGACCTAATATTTGTATGTCTTCAGTCCCGTTACCTTTCACCAGCCAAGAGAAGTATCAAGGATCAACAGGAACATAAACCATGTTGTTGTATTTCAACCTGTTTAGGTATAAAGGTACTGGCTCTTAAAAGAGCATCACTAAGGTGAAAACCCCATAAATCCCATGTTTTGCTGAGTTGTCTTCTGTAGGACGACTTAGAACAGCCAGATCTCTCAAAGATGTAAATGTGTGTATATGTGTGCTTCTGTGGATTTATTCCTTCTCAGTCTGAATGCTTACTCAACTCTGGAAAATCAAATTTCCTCCAGGATCTCTTCCATCATTCTTACTACTTTCTTTTATTATGTTCTTTACAGCCATGCAGCCCTGGGTTGAAGGTTCTGCTGTTGCAGTATTTGCCAACGTTCTGTGTTCATTTTCCAGATTACAAATTTTTTTTTCTGTTATCTTGTCTGTTTCCTCCCTTAATGTCTCTAGTCAAATTTGTGCTTTCTCAGCAACAGAAATATGAATGTTCCTATTTTTCAAGTTAAGCTTTCTACGTAGTTTTTCCCCAAGTAGTTTAAGTCATGTTCATGACACAATCGTCTGCCTAATCTTATCTACATCAGTGTGTTCATTTCCCTTGCCCTGCAGTACTTAATATAAAGTGTCCTTTTGTATTAATGATGTTTGCAGGTGTCTGCACGCTCTGGAATAGCTTAAAATGATCTTCTTAGTAATGCATTGTGTTTTCTCTCTCGAGTCACTGCTCAGTAATCAGTGTGATCAGATTTTATATTCCTTTCCTTCTTTGTAGGGAATATTTTAAATTGCCTTGAACTAAGTAGGAATTATTCTTCTTTGTCAACAGAAAAGGATTCTGTAAGGTAACAAAAATAGCTTAATAAATCATGTGACGCTTAAATGCATGACTTGCAAATTATTTGTACTTAATTCAAACAGACCAGAATACCGGAATTTTCATAGGTAACTATAGAAACCTGGCTCTGGGGTCAGGGTTGTAAATCAAGAGGATATCCAGGATATGTCATTTGTCAGCTGGTTTAAAAACAAACCCCCACCCCCTACCCCCAGAAAAATCCTCAATCTTCTGTTCCTGTCTGTGTTGTCTCAGCACTGAGTGCTTTTTTTCTGTGCTTACACTTGAACTTTTTATCCAGTGAACAAAGTAACACTTGAAGGTGGCCCAAGGCATAAGTAGACACTTGGTGGTTGTTAGGAAAATATCTTTTGGCATTATCAAAATATTTTTCCTTGGTACTGGATACAATGCTAGGAAGTTGGATTTTTTTGTAACAGGAATGTTTTTAATAAAAGTGTGATTCTCATTCTGTTCTTATCCTCTCATGGTTCTTCTTTTATTATTTTAAAGCTGATGTAAGGTGCCTCTCTTTCTCCCCCCTCCCATGCCACAGCTTCAAAACCATTATCCAGTACATTGACAACCAGTTTGAACGATACCTGCACGATGAGAGTGGTCTGAACAGGCGCCACATCATAGACAACAGAGTCCACTGCTGCTTTTACTTCATCTCTCCTTTTGGGCATGGGTAAGAAAACACTCTTGAGCTTTTGTATTTTAGGGTGTTACAGCTTGTTCATAAGTCTGTTCATTACTTGAACTGGTAACTTAGCTGTAATGTTAATTGAGTTGCTTCCCAACCCTGTCAGTTAGCCAATCCAATTAAAATGGTCTTTTGGGGATTAATGCTCTCCTCTGCTTTGTCCTCTTTTTGGCACTGAATATTGTTTTAAAGCACTCAGTATTAATGTTGTTTATCACACAGAAACATAAGTGCTTTTAATATCCAATTTAATATATAGTGACAAGTTTAATTACAACTCAAACTTTACACAACCAAGCTAATAAGCAGATGCTTTGACTTAATTTATTATGGAAATAATATTTATGTAGATGCTTGAAATAAATAATTTTTAATACATTTGGTTTGTTAAAAAGCAAACAGCACAAAACTCCATGCCTTTTTTTTAAATCTTTGTTTTCCTCTACGTGTTGGCAGGCTGAAGCCATTGGATGTAGAGTTCATGAAGGCTCTCCATGGAAAAGTCAACATTGTCCCTGTGATTGCCAAGGCTGACACGCTGACACTGAAGGAGAGAGAGAGGCTGAAGAGAAGAGTAGGTCTAACACTTGATCATGAGAGCAGAGCAACCCATACAATGTTAAAGCCAAATATAATTTCTGTCTGAAGAGGGGTGAATAATATTGGCCAAGGACATAATCTTCAGGAAGTGTGTGGTGGGAGATCTTCACTGAAGTCTGATGTGCCTCATCAGTTCCTGAGAATGTGGCCATTCTTGGCTTCATCCATCTGAGCAAGCAGCACTCCCAACAGAGCAGGTTTTGAGCAAAATGGTTTGTAAGAAGGGCTCAGATAATCCTGAAGGGTGCTCATCTAGACTGGCCCTCACCTAGAGCAGTGCCCTGAATGCCCATCAGTGGTGGGAGTGCATCAGATACGTTCTGAGAGTTTGTTCAGGCTTAGTTTCATCTGAAACACACTTGGTTTGCCTGCTCTGCTGCATGGTTTGTGGCAAACTGTGGTTAAATTGGGGTGATTGGAAGCTTGTTTAATATGTGCACCCATGATACAAACTAAAACACTTAATATAGAGACAGGACAATGGGGCTAATAAATTAGAGGGATGCTTTTTGTAGCTCTGTTCTTAGGGAAAAATGTATGTTGCTGCATATGGTTTTCTTGCTAGATTGTTCATCTGAAACAGCAGGCTGTACTCAGGGTTGCAGTGGAGACAGTCTTTCCAGGAAAGACAGTGGTACTGAAATAAGTAATTTTTTGGATTGGAAGATTTACATGCTGTCTTGAATATTTTTTATTTTGCCAAACCTTTTCAAGACAGCTCAGCCTGTGCCAAATATGACATTGTAGAATTTAAAGGAATAATGCAGATATTTGTGGTTGTGCAAATCTTTCACCTAAAATCTAGTTTCCATTTTATATTGTCGTAGAATAATTTGACCAATTCATCTAAATATTTAATCTTTTCTGGTTCATCCTCTTTGATTGGGAATGGCTTCATGAACCTTGTTAAAGAAAGAAATGGGGAGGTGGTGAGATTATATTATGTTGAGGTGGCCCAGTAAAATTTATTGAGATCACAAGCTTTTTTCAGGTTCAATTGACTCAAACCCAGTACATAAATTGGTAAAGTCTAACGGTTTGAAACCTACAGAGCCTGTGAATTTGTTCAAGTTTAATAACTTACCCCTTGAGCAGTGTAGAGATAATTAGTACTTCTAAAATGCAGTCTGTATTTTACACCAGAGTAAACCTTTTTGTGGCAAGATTATATCTTAATCTATTATATTGCATTTTCATGACAGTTGTTTTGATTGTGATCCCCTGGCTTCCCATAGGCCTTTGGAATGGTTATTGGATCTTTATCCCAAGGGCTTTCCTGTGGGAGTACTTTTCTGTTTTCTTGGAGAGACTACAGTTTTATGTAACTGGGAAAATAGTATAGTTAAAATCATGCTTGCAAAGCAGCAAATTAGCTGAATTCAACCTAAATTAGAGGATTTGTTTGGGGCTCTTTTGGGTGAACCAGTGGCAGGTGTGGCCATGGTTTGTGTGGGCATGTAAACAGCTGCAGTTTGGCAGGGTGAGGTGCTGCTGGCCTTGCTGTTGTGCTCAGTGATGTAAGAGAACTTCCCCAAGAAATGCAAAAAATCCTCTATCTGAGGAAGTTAAAAGTGGGGACAGTTGTAACTGTGTGAACCTTGTCTGCAAAGGCGAACCTCCACTGAAGGGAGGGAGAGGTGTTTAGAGAGAAGTGAGCAGCTTTATGGGGAACTAGGTGAAAGGAAGAAGGAAATTCAAAAAAGACCATTCATTGAGATAAAAAGGACCTCTAGATCTTGCTGGGAGAAACTCTGTCCAGGCTCGAGCTTCAATTTTGTTCCTCCACAAATGCTGTAAGGAGATGGCAGGTGCACTGTGTGCAAATTGAAAGCAGTCAGAGGGAAATAATAAAGCAGAAATGTGGCTGATTATGCTGGTTTTATTGCTTCTCTTTTTCTGTGACTGTTCTGACACAGTGAAAGATTTTTATCTCCTAGTAATATTGTTTGTGGAGCTGTTACTTTTTATAAAGAAACTGTCTTTGGTCTTTCAGCAGCGTACTTCAGCTCAGTTTTTATGGCTGCTCACTTGTTAGCTCAACATTTGGGACCAGAATGATGTTGGAAGATTTTAAGGAGGCATTTAAGTGGAATGTTAATAATTTTACAGTGTAGTTCACTGGGAGTTTGAATGTTCTGCTTTGTCAGTTCAAATACACAAAATAAACTGATATAAAACAGGTTCTAGCTATAGTCATCTTTCACAAAAGCAGTTCTAAGGTGAAATGAAGAGGAACATAGTGTTGCCGGGTTTCAGTACTTGCTGTAATTGTTTGGGGACTCTCATCTATGCTTTTTTATCTGCTGCTTGATGGTTTGTCTTGGAGTCAAGCAGAGCACAGTGCATGGGCTGTTTGACAGTCACTTCTCTGCATTGTTAACAGTGGATTTTAGCTAAAACATAGCAGTAGTACAAGCAAATGTTTCCCAGTGTGAATTGAGAATTGCTTATTTTTCAATGCAGTTCTGTAAGTAACGTTAGGTTGAAGGTTTGTGGTGTATATTTATTGTGGAAGATGGAGATGAATCCCAGTTTACAAATCCTGTGATAAACAGAATTGGTTTAAAGGCAACTTTTTGTGACTTTATTCAGTGCTAATCCATGTCCAGCTCCTTCTAGTTTGAGCAAAGTTACTTTTAACTAATTAATCTTTAAAACAGTCTTGACTTAGACATATGGACACCACATTTATGCATTGTCTGAGTACAACGAAATGAATGGCATCTGTAGTCTGAGGGAGTGGTTAGGAAACAGGTAAACAAGTTTTCATTATTTTTATACTGCTGGCAAAGGTCACTCTGCAAACTGAGTTTATATTAAGTCAAATGTATAATGTGGTTCCAAAGCTTTGAAAGTCAGGGCTACTGTATATTGTTCTAACTCAAAGCATCTTGGCCAACAGAGTCTCTAATCAAGAATAGGAATCAAAGTCTTGCTTTGCTGACGCAGCTTGAAGTCTTACTTTTTTTAGATGTTTCTGCCATTTGGCCGTCAATCTGAAGTAAAATGTTTTTGTTTTGCCGCTCTGGACTAAGCAGCAAGATTAGCTTATGGTGCTTGCAAAGGAAACCCAGCTTGGAGTAATTCCTGTTTGCTCTTTCTGGAATTCAAAGTTATTTTTTAAAACTCTTGAGTGGGAAGAAATGCAAGGCAGTTTCACAAGCTGTGCCATGCAAGGCTGCTAAGGAAACCTGCTCAAAAGAATGACTTCATGAGAGGGGAACTAATATTTTGACTTTTTTTTTGATTTCCCATGGGAAGGCTAATCTTTAAGAACACAGAATCCTCTGAGGCCAATAAAATTCAGATTTGAAGAAGCAAAATGCTGTTTCATTGTTAGGACCATAAAATACAGTTTGTTTTTATTGCAATTCTTTTTCCTTTCAGGAAAGCACTAGGTTTAACAGCTGTAATATATTATTCTAGCACCCCTTGCTGTCGGCTTTCCCGTTATTGTTTCACATGCATTTTATCTTCAAGATCTCTGCCAGGTTAAATGTGCTTTCGTGTTTTATGCAGCCACTAAAAGGCATCACACTGCAGCACTGCCCCACCTATCCCAGCTGTGCATCTTTTACTATCATTGGGTGACAATTTAGCTCTCTTCCATTTTGCAAAAAAGTAACAACATGCGTTGAGCTAAATGCCATTCTGTCAGTGTAACTTAATTGCTTATTGCCAACACTTATTCCCAGATTTCTTTCTTTAAAAGAATACTGCTCTCTGTGTAGGTGGGGGCTCATAATGTTGTATTTAGTGGGAGCACGTGTGTGAGTGCGGGGGATGTTTATATACCTGGCAGGGAAACATTGTCAGGGGAATAGCTGCAGTTCCTACATGGTCTTTCCTCTTCCAGTGGTCTGGAGAATTGTTTTGTTTTAAACAGCTGTTTGATAATCAAGTTCTGGTTGGACAAGTTTCATTTATACCGTGGCTGTCAGTTGCCATCGCGGCAGAGGGTCGAGGAACCCAACAATACCCAGAGAAGGCTCGTTAAGACCTCTCCTCTGTTTGAGTCCACTTGTATTTGTGTTACTGAGTTAATCTCCAGTTACACACACAGTAATGGTGTCACAGGTCCTGGCACAGAGTTTTCTGAGTATTTTTACAATTGCCTCTTAATCCTCCCTGATTTGGCCCACCTGTGCCCACCCCCAGAGTTCATTGGTGCAGCTGCCTGGTTTGGGTGCTCTTCCAGTTGCAGCTCGTTAGGGGAGAGTGGTCTAGGAAGTTTGCACAGTTCACCCTTTTCTGCTGAAACATCTCCTTTTCAGGAGAGAGTCAATGTGGAATCTCAGCCTTCTTCGTGCTCTCCTCACACCACCATGATCCCTCTACTGAAAGAAAACGTTGTCAGTGCATTTGTTGCAGGGACTTGAGCTGAGTGTAGTATTTTGGGGCTATAGCAGTAGAAGCATTCTCTTCAGTTTTGAAGAAAAAATTTACTTGTTTCACTTCTGAAACTACCAAAGGACTGGAGTTGTGCAGGCTGCTCACCCCCATGGTGATTTCATTGGGAAAAGAATGTACAGGGAATATATATACTGTATTTTTTACATACATCTCAGACATTGCTGACAGTAAAGAAAGCTGTTCAAGAACAGGGTTTTTTTCCTTAGTGGATTTTTAATTACTTTCTCCAGTTTTAAGTGGATAATAAGCTTTTGTCTTTTTTGATTCAAGAGGCAATATGCACTGTCCTTTAAGTTTTTGTATACATCAAATGCACAAAAATATACTTTGACATGGAGTAAATGGTTTTGAGACTGTAACTAATGAATCCCTTCTCCAAGGTCATTGCCTTTACTCTTTTTTTCTTATTAATCTTGCTTTGATTTTGTCTGCTCTGTATGATGTACCATGGAAATCTTCGGGTATTTTTTAATTATTTACTTGCTATGTTTTCTAAAAATGTATTTATCTTCTGTTACTTTTTAAAAAACCTTCAAGCCTGTGTTATTTGGCACTTTGGACACTGAGTCAGGTGCATATTTGTGACAGACTAGTAAATCAATTGATACATATTTTTAACTGAATATCTCTTCCTAAAAGAAGACTTTATTATTCTTCCTTTTTTGTGAACTTTCAGGTTCTGGATGAGATTTCTGAACATGGCATTAGGATTTATCAACTCCCTGATGCAGATTCAGATGAAGATGAGGAGTTTAAAGAACAGACCAGAGTTTTAAAGGCAAGTTTCACTTCTCATTTATTATTTTGCTGCTGTGCTTCTTCAGTCTACAATATGCCTAAAGGTGCTTTATTCCTATTACAAGGTGTTGAAAATTCCAATTTTCTTTGGATGTTAACTTTGAATTATAATCCTTTTTTACTCCTGTCTTTGTTTCATCAGAATTCTGAATGTAGTGTGTTTTGACTTAGACTTCAAGGAAAAAAGAAGATAAAACCACTGTTTACCAAGAACTATTATTTGCAGTCTGTTTTCTGACTCAAACTTTTTAACATGCACGCAAGGGGGAGAGTGTGTATTATGGTTGTTGTACTAATTAACAACTTTCCTCCTGTTAGATCAGATAATAAAGGTTTTACTGAAGTAATTTCCTCTTTGTGCTGTGATACATGCAAAGGTGCTTGAAGAATGTATCTGAAATTCTCTCTCTAGCTACTTCAGTCTGTATCTGAAATATGTTTCTGTTGGCTGTTCTCCATGCATGATGTTATGTCAGATGACACATTATGCCCAAACTGTACTTGAACAACAGTCAGGTGTTCCTAAAGCAAAGCGTCATTTCCTTCTGTGCCTCTGTTAAGACAGACTGATCCTAACAAAGCTACAGGTGTTCACTAGGAGAGGTTGCATGGCCTGGAACAGCATTTGTTGCTTTTCTGATAGGGAAGGATTTTAGTCAACATTTCTTTCCCCTCTCCCCTGCCTGTTACCAAAGTCTTTAAAAAAAAAAAAAAGACAAAAACCAAACCAGTAACTTCTTTTTCTGTCTCAACTAGGCAAGCATTCCCTTTGCTGTTATTGGATCCAATCAACTTATCGAGGTGAAGGGGAAAAAAATCCGAGGCCGCCTGTATCCCTGGGGAGTTGTTGAAGTTGAAAACCCAGAGCACAATGATTTCCTCAAGCTGCGCACAATGCTCGTGTGAGTAACGGCACGGCGATTCCGTCCCTGCTGCTGGCGTCACTGTGACAGTGGCTGAGGGCTTCGAAGAACATGGACTCCTTAATTCAGAACTAGTTCTCCTGGCAGCGTAGAGTAACATTTATAGCCCCCTGCAGTTTGTTTTGCTGCTGTGTCCTCTCAGCTCTGACTTCAGAAAATACTTTCTTGTGTTTTACGTTGCCACATGTACGTGGGTTTATGCTTTTATGTGGAGTGATTTGATGGGTTTACATTTCAACTGAAGTTTTGTTACAGTGCAGATGGTGGGGCTGGGAGGCTTTTAAAATATTATTCCAAGTGAAAAGTGTTCTAAAAGCAAAGTGCAATTTCCTTGGCAGTATAGTTAGCCCTTTGTTAAATATGATGCCCCGCCCTTTCACGATTTTGGTTGATACAGATATTCTGCCTGCGTAAATGGGTTTAAGTAATTTTTTAAAGAACGATGTTTTGCTCTTTTTGGACATGGAATTCCATTGTGTTGCTCCAAATTCAGTCTCTGCTGGGCAGGGATTGCCCTCTGCTGGGCATTGGAAGCAAGTGGGTTTTCCTTTTCCTTGACAATTGGAAATTTTTAGGCAGTGTCAGCTGTTGGGTGAGCCAAGGAGCTCCACCTAGTTCTCAGTTATAAATTATACTTAACAGCATAAAAAGAACAATAAAATGCTTTAAGAATTAAAGTGGTTTTGCAAGATTCTTAACACTGCAAGGGCTGGTTTAAACAACTAATCTAAAACAATTAGTGAGCAAGAGGAGGGCAGTATACTTTGAGTCTTGGAAGAATCGTGATGGGGACACTTAAGTATGAATTCAAGACAGCATGAAAGAGTTCTGGCTGGCTTTATGGCAGGCTTGGTCTGTAAGGATTTACTTTTCTGCCAAATGTGCATCCATTATACAAAACAGCAGTAGAAGATAGAATGGTGTTTGTCTTTTCTTTGGTGAGAAGCACAGTGTGTTCAATAGCCCTTTGCATGTTCCAGAACACACATGCAGGACCTGCAGGAGGTGACCCAAGACTTGCACTACGAGAACTTCCGTTCAGAGAGGCTAAAACGCACTGGCAAGTAAGTGGGTGCTGCTTGGGAGTCTCCTTTTCCACTGGGACACTGACCTGCTCTTCCTCCTGACTATTCCCACCTGTCACTGATTGTATCTGATGAGATCTCCATCTATGGAATTAATGAACTATGGAATTACTGAAATTTGTATGAAACACTCTTCTGGAAGAGGCGTAATTATTGCAAAAAAATCTCTGTAGCAGCGAAGAAATTGAATGTTAAGAAATGAAGAGTGAATAGCTGGAGCTTGTGAGTTAAAGATGGCCTTTTTCAAAAGGGAAGCATGAGTTTAAGAATGTTCTAATTTCCCCTGTGCAGAAGCATGTAGGCTTTGTTAATGTGCTATTAATTGAAATATAAGCCTTGAATCTGTTCTTGGAGATTTTTACTTCTGTATTTTATACATTTATACATTTTATGCATTCTTTTCTTCAATAGGCCTGTTGAAGAGGAAGTGGTAGACAAGGATAGAATCCTCCAGCAGAAAGAGGCTGAGGTAAGAGGGAGCTTCTAAAACTCTTGTTCTTTAATACAACATGCTATGTTCCAGTTTCAGTGTTCTGCTGACAGTGTGTGTGACTGGAGTTGTGGAACATGACAGACCCAGTCTGAACACTGGAGCTGCCCATGCAGTGCTTGTTTATGGTCACTTGTATTGTGGATGGGCAGTAGCATGTGGACTCTTGGTTGTAGGCAGGTTATCACTTCCCATTTGTATGCTAGTTATCCATAAGCATATTTGCTATTTTAAGTAGTGAAATCAATCAATGTTTGCCAGCTATGTATGCTGCTTTAAACATAGTGTGTTGGGGTAGTCTGACATTCTAATGTCATTTCAGATGGGCGTGTGCTCACTGTAAGCATGTTACCAGTACACTTTTTCTTATGGCTATGGGGTAGAAAAAGGCTGTTGAGTCTTAAAAATCCCATGATATAGTTAATGTGTATGTTTTTACATCTTAATCTTAATTAGTAGTATTTCTGTTGCACCTGTCAACTTAGAGCTTGAAAACACCAAGTCCATGATTTCTCATTCTGCTTCCAAGTTATTGTTAGACCTTTCAACTTAGTATTTTTGTGCTACGGTTGTAAGGACTCAAATTTTTAGCCTCATATTTAAATTCAAGGCATACACTCATTGCCGGTGCTTATGAGTGCTTGCAATGTGAAAACTGAAGGCTTTCTGCCAATTGCAAAACAGTGGGGTGTTTTTAATATTTATTCTTTATCCAATTCAGCTTGGATCCAACTCCATAAATGCAGGAAGGCGTGATTTAAAAGATCAGTGCATATGTGCAGTGATTTGGAGTAAGAAATAAAGAGCTACAAGCAGTTTTGTGTGTTTCTGAGGTGAAGGATTGACTCCCATAGATGGAATTTTTTGAAATGTTGTTACTTTGGTCTGTGCATTTCCCTCTTCCTTTATAGCATCCATATTTAAAAATAGCTAACCCTGGTTTGCTATTGGCTAACCGTGCCACATTGACATAAACAGTGAAAAAATTTCCTAAAAGGAAATGCAGAAGCAGCTCATTATCACCATAATCAGCATTTAATAATATGAATTACTGAAGATTGAACGAGCTGCATATTCATCACTGTATAACTTCATTTCAGCAGCACAAGCACACTTGATGGCTGTGCACTTACAAGAGAGGAGCTTCTGCAAGTGTTCTGTACACAAATCAGCTGCCTCCCGTTCACTGATGCGTGTGCAGAGCAGCAGCAGCTCATCAGCCCGTGGCCAGCAGTCCTGGGGGCTTTCAAACTGCCAAGGGCATTTTTTGAAAATGCTTATTTTCTTCTTTTCTCCTTAATGCTTCCAAGAGTCAGGCAATAGACTTACAGATTTTAAGTCATGACTGTCCTGTTATTTGAAGTATTTAAATTGTACACGTCCAATAGTTAAGTAGAAAATTGGGTATCCTTGTAGAACTATTTGTATTAAGACTTATGCCTGAAAAAAATTCTCCTATAACCTTTTCCCCTGGAAACTGTGATAGGGCAGGCACATTATTATATACTGGTCTATTCTGATCACTCTCTGAATGTATAGATAGAAATTTATATGTATATACGGACACTTATACATAGTATGTTTGTGTCTTTTATGTAACATGGCTAAAGGGCTGAAATTTTGAATTTCTTGGAGGACAGTCTTTGGAAGTTTCCTCTGGGGCTAATCATCTCTGAATAATTGCTGCTGAAGTTGCAGAGGATTAGGCTAGAACTTGAAAAAACAAATACATTTTTAACTTGTGCATTCTATTGTCCCAAAGAGATCAAGAGGCTTTGTTGAATCCTCTGTAGATAAGCCGGTATGAAGTCCCTTCATCTCAAAATCACCCCTAAGGTTCAAACTGGGAAAAATCTGTGGAGGAAAGAGGCACAGAGGAAATGGGCTTGCATTCCATGGCCTTCACAGAGAAAACAAATATCCATTTCCCCTCCTATTTTGCATTCCCATCAGTAACGGTGCTTGAAGTTCTATTTACAGTTTTGTGAGGTTTATATAACCTTGGAAGGAATGAATGCTTGGGCAAGTGCCAGGATCATCTTTTTCAAGGCATCACTTTTGCTAAATGATCTTTTATTATGCCAAAGGATGTGGTCCCCAGTTCAGCGATTTGGAATTGCTAATCTATCATTTTGTATTTATTGCTCGGTCTGGTCGTGCTTTTGCTCACTTGCAAGTGATGACCTGTTTTTCTGAGATGGGAAGTGAAAATAAGAATAAAGATACTCATGTTCCTTACTGTAAATGTGCTGCTGGGCTGCCAGGCTGGGGGCCAGCCAGGTGAGGGTGTGAGAGTGTGTGCAGGTAACTGCCTGGAATTGCTGGGATGTGTGGAAGTATTTTCCTGAAAGATAAGGTGGAAATTTTTATGTGAAGTGGCAGCATGACTGCTGATGAAGACCTGCAGGCCTGAGGGAAATAAAAGCAGGTCTAAAGTTTAATTTGTTTGTGGGATGTTACTGCCCAGTGCAGGGGAGCAGAATACTTCAGCCTTGCTCTGTGAAGTGCTGTAGTCTTAGTCCTGGAGAAATTAATAAGAAGAAAACTGTTAGTAAGTGATTAGCAATGGGAATCCTGTAGGAATTTGAGCAAAAAAGAACTTTTTTTCCTTTTGAACCTTTTTTTTGGCCCATATGAGTTGTTTTTTGGAGGAACTGTGCATGCTGCCCATGTACTGTGATGGCTGTGGCCATAGTGACTTCTGCTCTGTATGCCAACATGTCCTATGAAAGACTTTTACCTCAAAGAAAGCCCCATTTCCAATGTTGTAAATTTATCAGTGGTATTTTGCTTGTCTTCAGTTACCAAGATTATTTGTATTCTTTGATATTGGAAGTATTTTTAGTCAATAGCAACTATCATGGGAGCATCCACTAGATAAATCCATTGTCCTCAGTTTTTCATCTTGCCTTATTCTTGCAGCCTCTTCCCTTATGAGCTTTCATATGTAAAGACATGGGCAGAAATAATCAGACTTGATGTGGGGAGGGGAAACATAGCATTGGGAAGTAAATATTGTCTGGTTTTTAACACTTCTTTTCCTGTGATGTCTGTAGGGTGATCAGTGAAAAGCTGCTCACCTGTTCAAACAGTATTTGTTGGTATTGTGATGAAATCGTGTGGGTAAAGCAGAGCTGTGGTATCCATGATTTCTGTTAGGGGGCGTGGAAACCATTAAGGAGGTGCATGGTTCACTTTTAACTCTGTAACCTTAACTCTCCTTTTAAATGTTTGTTTCCTTTCTGTGTTGCTGCAGTAGTTACATGGCAGTTTGAACTAAATTTTAGTCATGACATAAGTAAACTAAGCAGCGTTTATGCTAAGGTTAAGTTTATTCTTCTGCCTTTTGTTATGTGAGGATTCACAGGAATTATTTGTTTTAACAGATTTCCAAACATTGTTTCCTAGCTTCCTTTTCGTGGTGTACATTGGCCCTATGCTGTCATGTTGTAACATCTGTTCTTTAGGGGATGAATGTGGCTGTATTACTTGAGCACAATACAATTGGATTCTCTTGTTTTACTCTTGAGCTGCCAGAATTCCTGCTGGGCAAACCATGTCCTGCCCAAGGTATTGGTGTGCAACCTCCCCAAGTTCACTTATTACCCCTGACTTCATCACTTTAGCCCTGTAGTTACATGATCAGGTTTTATTGTGGTAACTCTCATTGCTCACAGTTTGTCTGCTAAGAATACTGTTGTGAAACTGATACTTGTGAGTTTGATTAGAGCTGGAGAGCCACAGTCTCACAGCAAAAAGCCATTATTTGCATAGCAAATTCTCAGTGAAAACCAAGTCAAGTTGCTGGTTCAGCCCAGGATGCAGTGACAAAGAGGTGTGCTTGAGTATCTTTTTGGTTTTATTTTCTTTTTTTGGCCAGCTTCCTTATGAAAATAACACTTCACTAATTTGCTACATACCAATGGCCATGGGAAACAACAATCTGCCCTGTTTTGCCTAGTTTTTCCACAGGCTCTGTGCCTGGAAGTTTTTCTACTGAGTTACACTAAAATAGCTTCAGAAACTTGCCATTACTAAGCTAATGGATGAGACTGAGATTTCACCAGTAGGTCTCAAAAACACCCCATGAGAATGGAAGAGGAAAGTCTTGTTACAGTATTAGTGTTAGAGCAGAGCAGGTCTCCCAAGGCTTTTGTGCTACCTTACATGTCATGGTATGGGCATATTTTTATCAATTAAGGTTAAGAAAATGTGAGTCTTAATGGTGTATTTAAGTCTTAAAGTACGATGTTGGCTATTAGCAGAATTCTGTGTTTGAGCAATCACCATAATACATGTGCAGCAACATCTTCCCCTGTCATTACTGAGCAGTTTCTATTCTGGGAATGTTTCATGGCTCAGCTTGGAGTGCTCTTGGGAAAGCTCAAGTAGGAGAGCTTCTAAAAAGCTAGTTTTGTTCTGGTGGTAAATCTGCAGAGGCAGTTCAAAAGACCAGGTGTCTTAAATTTTACAAGTGCATATTTGAAACTTTTCTCTTTTATTGTATCATGGAATCAATGCAGCTCTCATTTCTGAAACTTTCTGCTTTTTTCCTCCTCCTTCCTGCAGCATTATGCCATCTTTTTGATCAGGAGCTTTTGGTTTTAAGTATTTAGTAGAAAGATGTAGATGGGTTTATAATAATCCCTGCAGTCTTAGCTGTATCTCATGCTGTTGATTTGCGAATCTGCTTTTGTCAGAGTGCATCTCTGCTGCAGTCACAGGAACCTGAATTAGCCTCTCCTGAGCCCTGTGCTGCTGCAGCAGGAGGATAAGAACATAAGCCAGCTAGTTCTAGGCAAGCTCTGGTACTGCTGGCTGTGCTGCAATCTGTTTTTCACTCTTTAGATAATCTTCAGTTTCTTACTATTTCCTAGATCTGTATCTGAGCATGGGCAAAAAAACCAAAGTGATACAGGCACCTGCAATTCATTTTTCCTGTTCCATGATATTTCTTTCTGGTTGTTGTTGGTTTTTTTTTGTTTGTTTGGTTTTTTTTATTTATTTTTTTAAAAACCAACCCAAAACAACAGCTCAACACCACACACATGGAGTCAAGTATTTGTCTCGGATTCTTTTGTATTGACTCTGCTGCAGTAATGAGTGTCACAATAGTTAATGTGGCTGACTGGATGAAAGTACAACATAGTTGTTTTAGTATTGTTGGGTTTGAGTTAGAATTCCCCTCGACCTCCTTGAAAATAAATGGAAGCAATTGTCTAACTACTTAAAGAAGATGAAAACTTGTTATGCAAGCCTCAGATTTTTACATGACCTGCAGTTTGAGATGGATTCATACTTTATACAACGTGCATGGAAATAGTAACCTGTTTCCTTCCCAGTTTATAAGATAGGGCACTTGTAGTTCTGTATGTGGAACTTCCCCACCTGCATTTGGAAGGAAGTACCCAGTCATTTGTGAACCAAATTAGAGGTATTTGCATATGGATTTTGAAAATCTCTATTGATGTTCTTTCTTAGAAACATTTGTTCCAATTAATGTTATTAAAAAAAACCCAACATAGCACCAAAACCAAACAACAACTTATAAGTGTTATAAAAAAATGCTTTAAGAAAACAGTTGTTTCCAGGAAAAATCATTGTTTAGATGTAAAAAATATTGGTGCTTATTTTGTTTAGTCTGGCTTTCCAAATTTTATAAACATCTTTATCTTTTGGAGTAGTTTTTAAATCCTGTCTGCATGTTCAGCTGTTACTGTTGCTAAAAATTTGCAGAGATGTGTGATGGCCACAAGATGAATGTTGGTACCTGGTGTTGTGCTTTGAACACTTGTATCAGAACAAAGCCGCTGCAGCTCACTCACATGTGTCTTTGTGCACACCTAAAGGACATGGCTTTCTTACTGTACATTAAATGTGGATTCACAGGTCTGCAAACAGCAAAAGATTTGGACTTTATTGCTTGATTTCCTTTATAAGTATGCTTACAAGTCTTGTGGTAGTTAGATATAATGAACTGAAGAATATGAGATGGGGAAAACCAGAGTATTCAATTATGTGAATTACTGAACATTTCCAGTTTGTGAAGAAGAAAACAGGATCTGCATTCTACCATGGAAGAAAAATATTTATGGTTTCCTGGATTTTTGGACTTCTCATGAAATTGTTTTAAACACATGGGTGTCTCTCTGTTGCAGCTGCGCCGCATGCAGGAGATGATTGCCCAGATGCAAGCCCAAATGAGGATGAAGCCTGGTGATGACTAGGATCTTTAACATCTGGATGCATCAGGTACTACTTCTCTGACTCATTTACTCCTCTTATGTGAGATTTTTCACAATGATTGCTGTTGATTTTGCACTTTGGACTTGCTTTTACAGTACTTACAGAAAAGAAATGAGTGATGTTCTGAGCAGACTAGAAAAGATCTGTGCAAATGTTACCTTTCCAGCTGTTTTTAAGACCTGTAAATGCTCATCTTCAGTGCCTTATTTTTGGATCATCTGGCTTTGTTTCTGCTAGCACAAGCTGCCCAGAAAATTAATTTGTTTATAAGTGGTCAAAAGTTAGGGTGTTTTGGGGCATGTAGGCTGCTGAATTTATAGCAGTTTTCTCAAAGAACCAAACAAAATTTTACAAACTGGGTCATATGTCATGAATAGAGACTCCCCTGATGGTGTGTGTGATGTATTAGATGGCATGAGAGTGAGTGAAGAAAAAACTCTTGTAGCAAATATTAATTCTTTCTTCAGAATGCAGCCCTTCTTATAAAATTTTTCTTTCAAATGCAAGAACAAAAAATAGAAGGATATGAAGAGTCTTATTGCTTAATACTTCAGTTTAATACTCTAGTTGTGATTGCTGGTCTTGTGGAATGTAAAGCTTGAATAAAATGGATTATATTATCCCTTATGACCTTGTGGCAGCTGCCAACATTCCAAGCCTAAAATAAGGAGATTTTTTTGTTGCCTTTATTTGAACCTTCAGTCTTCCTGTTTACATAAAGAAAGAAGAGAAAAAAGTTTAAGAAATAAACTTATTCACTGGATTCTAATTTAAGCAGAAGTTGATGGTTTTACTGGTATGTTCACTGTGATCTTTGAGTGAAGTAGTTAAAGGGAAATAAGTAATTCAATCTCAGGTTTCTTACTGTCACTGTTCCAACTGTTACAGAGGAGTCTTCACATCATGTCTTCCAACTTCCACCTAAGATGTGTTTTCCCAGAGTTGAAAAACTAAACACTGAGGATAATTTCGTGGGTGACCATGCAGTGTTTGCAGTAGCACTGTCTGACAGACAGCTCTCATTCCCTGGACAGGCTGGTCATTAGGCAGCCTGTTCAATACTGTTAAATATTTTAGTCTGAACTGAAGGTTCCAAGTTTTCATGGTGACTTTGTTTTGTTTTCATATGGTCAAACTCTGACCACTTGTGAAAATGGCTGTTTGATGCAAGAAAGCTGGTGTAGCATAAATGATGGTACTGTTTCTTTTGAAGGAGCTTAATTATTTGCAAATTACAAATCATATTTAATCACATGGCACCCTTAAACTGTATTCAGTAAGAAAAAAAACACCTTAAATCTCAGGTGGTGAAGGGCCTTGAGGGGAAGCTATAAGAGCAGCTGAGGGCACTTGGTGTGTTCAGCTGGAGAAGAGGAGGGACCTCATTGCAGTTACAGCTTCCTTGGGAGGGGCAGACACTGATCTCTGCTCTGTGGGGAGCAGGGACAGGACCCAAGGGAATGGCCTGAAGTTGTGTCAGGAAAGGTTTAAGTTGGGTATCAGGAAAAGATTCTTCCCCCAGAGGGTGCTTGGGCACTGAACAGGCTCCCCAGGGCAGTGGGCACAGCACCAAGGCTGCCAGAGCTCGAGGAGCATTTGGATGATGTTCTCGGGCACTTGGTGTGCTCTTGGGGATGATCCTGTGCAGGGCTGAGGGCTGGACTCGATGATCCTTGTGGGTCCCTTCCAGCTCAGCATGTTCTGTGGTTCTGTAATAACCTTGTCTGTAGCTGTTTGCAGAGCAGAGGGTGGGAATTGGTACAAATATATCCAGAGTTCTTTCTTCAGTTGCTAGATACTGGCTTTGCTGTGCAATCAGGATCTGAGGGCTGATGGGATGTAGTATTCCCACTAACGGTTAGCCAGTAATGGCCCCAGATTCCCTGTGTTGTGCAGGTTCTGGCAGTACTGCATGTTGTATTTATAAAAATGGACTGGAGCATGGTTTGTCCCAGGCTGAATTTGCAGCCATGGCTACGTAAGCAAACAGCGTTCCCCTGTGTGTCCAGGGGAAATGTTATTCTGTAGATGCCTCACATTGCTAATCTGGAGTGCATCTTGGGCCAGCAAGCGTGCTAAGCAGGAGAGCTTTGCAGGTTTAACTGAGTATTCCCATGATCTCGTTGTGATTCAGCTGGAACTAAATCTCGAGGAAGTTAATTGGTCTGAAATAACGAGTGTGGACAAATTTGAGAAGGATTTGAATGAGATCTTCATACGTGGAGGTCCTGCTGTTTCTTTGGAATTTGCTAAGCTCCGTTTCTGCAGCTGCTGTGGAAATCATGTTTGACAGATTGCTTTCAGGAAGGGCTTTTGAACTTCTGTTTTGTTACCCTGGAGGTACTGATAGATAGATAGACTTTTAGTGTAATTTGCTGGTCAGAATGCACAGTTGGAACTGCAGTCACAGTCCTGCTAAACCAGGGCATTGCTGCATGATCCTGGCAGCATGTTGGAAGTGAATCCTCACCCAGAACTTACCCTTGGGGAAATTTCCCTCATGCACGTTAACTGACTTTGCAGTTTAGGAGGAGTGATGAGTTCAGCCTCCAGCATTCCCATCAGATTTATTTGCTGTATTTTATTTAACTCACTATTTCTAGAGAAACCAGGAAACTTCTGGTTATCACAGTGGTTAACAGAACCAAACTGCCAACGAATTTAAATATACTTGATATCAATCTTTTTGTTCTATCACAGCTTATCTTGAATATCTCTCGGGTTCTAGTTCTACAAGAATTTTAAAGGATCAGCCTGTCCTCCAGTTGCCCTTTGCACCCTTACTTGTCTTTGTGCTGAGAAAAATATGTGACTCTATAGCCAGTTTATGTTAAAAAACCTAACATTTTCACTCCTTTTTATTTTGGATGCATACATATTTTTCTATTTTCTTCAAAAGTCCCTTAAAATATTTCTCCCTACATAAAGCACAGATATAAGGATGTTTTCAGGTATTTTGGGAAAAGAAAAGTGTGGTGTAAACACCTTCACAGGTAAGAGCTGGAGAATGAACAGTAGAGTAATGAAATATACTAATATCCAAATATGGGAAATAGCCACTTCTGGTTTCAGCTGTATTTTGGGCTGGGGAGGAGGTTGCTGGATGCTTTGGGGTTTTCTGGAAGGAGTCTAGCAGTGCATAATGATTAAAATGGTTGATCTCAAGTCCTTGCCAGAAAGACTGACAAGTCTGTATTACCATAAAATGCTACACAGATGGGATGACTGGAAGGTCTGGTTTGCCTGATCCCTTTTGAGTAGGGGCATCTTTAAAGGTTTTATGGAAAGAGCAAAGGGAGAATTTACTTCAAGCAGTTTCCTTTCAAGGCTAGAGTATGAGAAGCATAAGGGGAGTGACAGAGGCAAAGATTATACACAGGGAATACGCTCCAGGCTTCCAAAGAGGATGGACAGATGTCTTTGTGTGGAGAAGTAGGATCCTGACAGGGAATGAAAATGAACACTGGTGGAGACTGGGTTAGAGGTAGGAGGGGAAGATGATTTTGGCACACTGGTCGTTCCTGTTTCCAACTGCAGTTTTTGACAGAAGCCTGGGAATACAGGCAATGGTGATTCAGATCTTTTGAGTGCAGCCCTAACAAAGGTGAGTTGACCTGCACTTCTCTCTGTTTCCTCTAAATGTTTCATAGCCTCTGTGTACAAACAGAGCATGTGGAGTAGATTGTAGCAGACCATGAAAGCACAGCTGGACACCAAAATATTCTTGAAATAAGCAGTATCAAATTTTTTCCCCTAACTTTTCACAGATTCACTAATCTTTATTAGGTTTTGTTTTCTTCTAAAACACAAGACTGTTCTAAAGTGTAGAAGCTTATTGCTTCTTGTATTTGGCAGTTCAGATAAAGTTTGGAAGAGAAACATGCAAAGGGGAATAAGTTCTCAAAACCTAAAACAGGTTTAGTTTTATTTGGGTGCTCCAATACGAAATGCTTTTGAAATAAACCTGCAGTAATTCCAGTAGCATATTTACTAGTTTCTGAACTTGTCCATCTCAGATGAGCAATTACTATGAAAAACTGGAATTATTTTGTCAAATGAAATGATTGTTGGTGGATGTTTCTTCTTTCTTTCTCTGTTTTTGAAAGTGTATCTCTTTGCAATCTGTTTTCCTCTTGTTATTGTTGCAAATCTGGATTGTCTGTCTTCACTCAGCTTCACGAACACACTGGGGCAAGCCAGTGACAGTAGCCAGGCTATTGAAACCTAATATGGCCATCTGGAAATATAGTTAGGGAAATATGTTCAGATAAAAAAGAAACCCAGGCATCTTGCACTTAAAATATCTGTAGGATGTTAAAAATTCTTTTCAGTATGGCTTATAATTTCCACAACTATTTGAAAGCCTCCTGGGCTCACTAACACTGTTCTGATTCTTGATAAGAACAGTGCTAAAGACACCAAACAGCTTCTTCTTTCTACCAATGAACTGACATCATTTAACAGAACAACACAAAAGCATTGTCATGGCAACCAGCCTTCTAGAAAGATGCTGTTGAATGCTGAATTTGATCTGATGAGAAATGTCATTTGGGGATGTAGAGATCATGTTGTAGTTTTTGGCAGCTGAAATTGAGAGCCTCGAGAATGTGAAGCTTGGGCAAATTTGTAGTATTTGGAACAACTGCCTCGCAGTGCCAGTGGGTGTTTCTCTGGCTGGAAACCAGACCAGGAGAGCACCGTCGTTCTCCAGCTCTTCTGACTGTGGAGTTCTTCAGCAAACCCTGTGTTGATGGGCTGGCACAAGTTTTTGTCTCCTTTAGAGAACAGAATTCTGATGGAAATTGTTGTTGTCAGGGGTGAATGGAAATACATCTATTTGCTTTCACTGGTGTGTCAGTGCCTTGGGAAAGCTGAAATCCACAGCGTGGTGGCTGCAGTGGCATTCCCAATTCTTGTGAATATCTGCAGCAGCACCTTGCACTCTGCCTCTTACAGGCTTGATTGCCCAGGAAGGTTACAACTGACATATTCCACCTCTTCCTGTGTCCCAGTGACACACTGCTGAATCCACTGCAGCTCTTGGATCCATGGGCTGATGGCTTCAGGCTTGCTTCCAGAGTTGGGCCTTTAGCGTGCCTGAGGTGTGGAGTACACAGACCTACCAGGTCCATGCCAAAGCATGGTATCATGGGGAACCTGAAAGTGCTGCAGGGCCACCTTTTGCTAAAGAAAGAGAGGAACATTTCTTACAGTTCTGAAGCTTGGAGCCTGGTGTGTGTATGTGACTCATGGGGATATCAGTATCAGCATATTTAACTGGTGAACATTAGAAGGCAGTTCAAAGGCCAGTCCTGTAACTGCATGTGAACCTGGCTGATGATGTTTGCTGTGGGGAAGAATAAGGGGTTGTACAGACTAGCAAAGCAAGGGGAACAAACTTGAAGCAGTGAAGTCAACAGAGGGTGACTGAAATAGCAGAAATTCAAAATATTTGGGGTGCAGGTAACAAAATGAGTCAAAACCACCTACAGCAGGGCATTGGTGTCATCCAGTACTCCTCTGCCTCGTGGAAAGATGCCATTTCTCAAAGTTCCTGCTGATGATGGAACACTCAAAGGGGTGTAGCTACAATATGAAATGAGTGCTATTTGAGGAAAACCAATTTAGGTCAGTGAGAAAAATGTAGCTGCTCATGAAGCAGATTTCTCTCATTGGGAATTCAGAAGTCAACACATGGAGATGTCGAGTTGCCCTGCCTTGTAGTGGTGTTCTTGGAAACAGCTGGGGGGGGGGGGGGGGCAAACCCATTCCTTCCCAAGGATTTTGACATCTTTACAAATACAGGATTCTGAGCGGTGTGACCACGTGCATTGGGCTGCAGGTGTATGTAGTGCTTGCTAGTTACTCTGCTTACTGAGAAAGTCTTGTTTTAATGGCACACTGGAGAAATGTGTCCTCTTTCTTAAATGATGGTATGAATTCATATTGCAGGTGGAGGCATTTATTAATGTGTAATGGTGAAAGGAGCACGGGGGACTGTGAAGTCAGACTAATAAAGCTGGAGGTCAAGCTTGTCAAGAACAATACCAAACTAATTGTATCATAAAATACTGTCTCACACAGATGAGGAAGAAAGAGCAGTGAAGCAATCCACACTGGAACTGCACAAACGTACTTTGCCCAAGTGTGTTCCACAACCACATAAAATGTGTGTATCGTGTAGCCAGTGCTGGTAACATCAATGCACAGCTGTGCTTATAACCCGAGCCTTCATGTTTATTGGAAATTCCAGTCTTTTTGTGAGTCTGAAACACCAGTTATGGTTTCCTCCTGAGGTACCTTCTGTAACAGATTAGAGTTACACAGGCAGTGGCAGAAATGAAGTTTCTCTTTCTTGCTTGAAGTAGCAGAGTAGCACAATAGTTAATTTTGAATTTGCTTAGCAATTTCTGGACTCTGACTTTAAAGCCTTATTGCTGGCCTGCTTGTTCTAGTTGTTATGGGAAGTGATGGACTTCTTAAAATGTGAAGTAATTGTGTATTGAACAGAATTCCTGTAGTGAGAAGGGCAGAGAGCAAAGCACTTTGTTGTCAGCTTTCCTTGCTCCTTATCCTGGCTGTAGTCTGGATGACTGTTGGACTGTATTTTATAAGTGAGCTGACACAACTGTGTTTTCTAGGATATTTCTGTTTTTCCATCCACATGAATGTTTTAGCTATTTTTTCCTGTCAGGAACTAGTATTTTTGGGACTGGAGAATTTGAGGTGTTTCCCTGATTTCCAAATCTGGCACATCTTCCTAAGAAGGCCTGATTTTCAGGGAAAGCTGGCTTCCTGCTTTCTTTGTAGCAGCCTTTTCGATTGGCAAATAACTGTAGAAATATCCAAAACTGGTAGTTGATTTTGAAATGACAGACCAGTATCCCCTTTTTTTCAGCCACAGAAATACTGCTGTACAAATACTTGGAAAAAAAGTCTTTCCTGGTTTGCCTAAGGAGTGTTGCAGGAGTGTTGGTGCCTGACATCAGACTTGCTGCTTACTTGTAGCCCTGTCTCTCTGAGTGGTTTGTTTCCTCCAGCAGCAGTAATGCCTCACATAACAGGCCGAGGTCGGTGCCTGGTGTGCAGTACTTTTGAGATGAGCTGTAACACACTTCTGGTGCTCTTGCAGGCAGAGAGAGGGTGTGGGTGCTTAAGAAAGTATGTGGCTAAAAATAAGTTCTCATTTGTTAGCCCTTATTAGACATTTGTGATAAACATTTGGGGCCAAACTGCTCGGCTGATCTCATTCTAATGCAGGTCCCTGCGATGCAGGGATTGAAACTCCCTTTTCCCTGGATTATGCTGCTTTGCTGGGAGGGGCTCAGACTGCCCCAAATGCTCTGACAGTGCTGAGAGTTTGTCCTTTCTAATGCTCTTTGTTTTCCACTTTTGTTCCCAGCAGCAAACGGTTCTCTAAGTGGATGGGTGCTCTGTTTTCTTTGCCCGAATGGTTACCGTTCAAATGCAAAAGCTGGATGCCACAGACCAAGACCTGCGTTAAAACAAACACAAAGTCTGAAGATCCTTGTTGTAAACCGGCTTGTTTTATATAATCAATGTTATACAACTTATAGTGTATCTTTTTTTGATTCTTTTGGTAACGCTGTCTTCCTACTTATAAATGTGGGTTTATTATCCCTCCTGTATCTTTTTATCAGAAGCTGATAAGAGCACGCTGTATGGACTAGTCCTTGTGGTGGGTTTAAGGAGTTAATCATATATCTGATAGGTTGTTCTGAACAGTATCGTGTTTAATACTAAGACTTTGTGGCCTGTTTACAGTAAACGTATGTGTTTGCACAGTATCATAACTTTCACCTGCCATTTTAAGTCATTATGTATCACATCAGTTTTTTTCAGAACTTTCTCTCTGCTTTTGTTGCTTTTGAAGCTTCATCTCTGGTGATTGGCATTTCTGTGACGGATGAGAAAATGCACAAAACACTGATGATTCACCAGTGATGCAAAAAAGCTGACTTTTCTAAATCGTCGTGCCTTACCACACCGTAAACGTTGCGCACGCCAACAACTTGTGTGATGCCTTTGGGGCTTTGTCTTCAGGTCTCAAGTATTGATGACAAGAATTTGTCACAGGCATTTCTGTCAGCTGAGCAATGGCATGTACTGAATCTTTTATATACCATGACACTAATTTTCATTGAAGTTTTGTAATAAATTGTATGAATGTGGAAAACGTTGATTTTTGGGGTGGTTTTTGTTGGTTTTATTTTATTTTGGCTTTTTCAAGCTAAGCTATGAAATGCTGTAATGGTGTTGTGCACGTTGTGTATTCAAAGGAATTGTGATGTTTACCCCTGGGAATGAAGGCATTTTCTAAAATTTGTCTGCATACAAACTGCCTTGATTTCATTTCAAAACAACTTTAAAAGTGTTTTACCTGGAAGTTAGGTAGCAAGATTTTGCATCCACTTTTTCTCTGAAGTTCATTAGGCTCCTACTGACGTCTTTTAGGTGGGTAAATACCTTGGAAAATCTGTTTGCACATCTTAGCAACATTCATGAATTTATGAAGTATTTCCTTTATGTCATTACTGAGTGTATAGCTCTCTTCTGCATGCTTTTGTAGTCTTGTGTGCTTTATATATGCATAAGTGTAAATTACTTTGCAAATATGGGATTGAGACGCTTTGTCTTCTGTACTAAATTGTGGTGTCTGTCATGTAATGATTAGCCCTAATTTTGCTGTCTAGCAATGGATGTTTAATCAGGATAGGATTCACAAATGATTGGCATCACAGGGATGCATATTTGGCTTGTTTGGAGTTGAACTGCATAAAATGGACATTGTTACCTCAGTGGCTGTGATAATGAAGTTGAAAGAAGAAATTGAGTAACAGATTCACATTCACACAAAGTCTCTTCAGGTTTTATGAAGATTTGAATTTAAGCATGTCTGTCCAGACTTCATCTCATCAATGCTTTGCTATTACCTGCACCTTTCTTACTGTTTTTCTTCCAGCATTTTGCATCATATTTTGACAATGTTCTTAAAACGATATGCTGTCCATTTGTGCTTGTGAAAGTCAGGACAGCCACACCCTCGTGAGAAACCCAGACTTCAGTTACAGACGTTGGTTATGAGCTGGATTAGCCCTCTGAGCAAAGGTAACATGAAAGCTTCATCTTTCAAAGCCAACTAGGACAATGGGGAAGCAGACTTTCAAAAGCATCTAGTCTTTAATTTTATTAAAAACAGAAGGTTTTTCCTCCCTCTTTTCCAAGCAAGACGCCTAAAGTCAACTGTCACAGTTCTTCTGTGGGAAGCCTCAGTGAACAGATTTTTACTCGTGGATAGTGATTATCAGTTGATACTCTTTACCTCCTTTGGGATTCCAGATGGAGCATTTTGGCTCAAAATCTGAGACCTGTTTTAATAACACCCCAAGAAGGACTTGCAGTACTGCTGATCCCATGTGCTTTTTACCACTTCTTTCATGTTGTGTGATGTTAGTTTTCAGTTATATTTGAAATTGGTTTTGTTAAAATACTTCACAGCTTACTGGGGGAATGTATAGTTGTTAAGCCAAGTCTTTGCTAGTGTGAAGATCTCTGGATAGAGAACACTGGCTAGAACCTACTTTTCTGGCCTTGCATTTCCACTCCCCTTGGTGTTGGCAGTGCCAGGGCCATGGAAGACAAGTCCCTTCCTCTGAATTCCACCCTGGCCTTCCCCAGGCTGACATTTCCCAGCACTGGGACAAAGTACCCACATATAACTATTTTAATGACTATTCATCAAGGGCGAGGACAGTTGTCTGCAGTCCTTTCAGTCTTCTTTAGCTTTAAAACACTGTGGCAGTCTATAAAACAACTTATGAAAGGCTGATTGGCTCATTGGTGCCTTTAATTGTGGTGCAGTCTCTAATGGTCTGTGGCTCTCTAGTGTTTAAAAACAAGGAAATTTGCTGACAATTACCTGAATTATTTTTTTTCTGGTGCGCTGGATCAATGGCTAAAAGTGAACTCAGAATGAGCTAATGGGATTTTAAAATGTATGTGCCTGGGATTTACAGTCTCTGGTCTTGGAAGTATCTCCTTGTTTTGATGTGAGGGATGTTTTGAATGAGAAGGTGGAAGAAATGCCAAGATAAATGCTGTGATGACTACAGGGATTTGAAAAGTTAGTATTGTAGCAGATTTGTTCCAAGGCAGGGCAGTGCCCTTGCACTTGTGCAGCCATTGGCCTGCCAGGCTTATCCTGTACTGTATTCAGAAGTTTCAGGTCTGATAATTTACCTGTCCTTGAGATGTGGAACACTTGACCCCTTCGGTGCAGCCATGGAAGTCAGGGCAAGAATCTGGGTGTCCCAAATCTTCATGGCCCACTGTCCTGTCTCTGCTGTTGAGTTGAGGTTTATGTGAGCTGTTCTCAAGTCATGTGCAACTGCTGCTTTTCATTTGAGTTCTCTCTTGCCTTTTGTTTAAGAGTTATACTGACAGCTTTTACCTAAAATAACTTTCCATATAACCTCTTTAAAAATTTTTTAATGGAAACAGAGCACGCATTCTTACTTCACACAGCATGGTTGCAGTATGATTCAGGACTTCCCACTGTATTTCGGAATGCTAAATCTGGAAACATATTTCCTATTTATTCCATTTGTGTTTGGGTTTTGTATTTATTTATTTATTTTAAATGCCGTATTCCTCCTCCTGGCTGTTGTGTTTCTGTGGAGAGCAGCGAGTGCTGCCTTTTATAGTGTTTAAACCCTCGTGGAGGTGTACCCATGCACGGGCAGCTGCAGCGGGGTTATCCCTGCTCATCACACCGGCCCGGCGCTGTGCTCGCCTCCCGCTGGCACAGGGCTGGGCTAGGGGTCGGTCCGGGTGGTCTGGCTGTCACAGGGAGGGGGCTGGGGTCGGGCCGGTGCTCCGGGCGGGTCCCCCTGCCCGCCTCCTGCAGCCCCCGCTCCGGTTGGCACCCGGGGGCGCTGAGCAGGGGTCGCACCGATGTTCCAGCTGGGGGGTCCCTCTGCCCTGCCCGGCCTCGCTGTCACCCGGCTGGCAGGGAGGGCAGGGGTCTGTGCGGTGCCCCGGCCCCGCTGTCACCCGGCGGGGGCGGGCCCGGGGCGGGCTCGGCTCCCGGGATTGGCGGCCCCGGGCGGCCNTACCTGGGCACAGCGGCTCGCCTGGATCCATCCGGGAAATAGGCGCTTTGCCTGCCGCATCCCCTCGGGTTCTGGGTTGGGTTTCTTTTTTTTTCTCGCTGCCTTTGGGTGTGTCGAGCGGGTTCGGATGGAGAAAGGCAGCGCAGGGGCTGGCAGAGGCGTTTCGGTATTGGGAGCACGTCTCCCATCCGTCTCCCCTCCGCAGCACAGATGCGCAGACACAGCCCCAGTCCTGCCGCTCCTTGGTGCTGCAGCCCATCGGCACCTCGCTGGCGGCCAGGATTTGGGTGTTAAGGAACGTTTGTTTTGCTTTGCAAAGCTAATAGCTGTTTGGAGACATGCCTTTGAGTCCTGGAGAGCGAGGAGGGGTGATGCAATCAGATGACATACACAGGGTTTTTTTGTTCTCTATTTGGTATTTGGAGGGGTTTAGGGTATTTGAAAGGAAGAAGAATCCTTTTCTGCAGAGCTTGAATGCTTAGGTAAGGGGTTATCAGAGTCCTGTGTGTTATATAGCACCCATCATCACGATGTACGCAAGAGCTTTTTTTTGTGATGATGAAAGAGCTTTTGTGTCTCCCAAGGGTGGGGATGGAGACGATGGTTAACACAGCAGGGCAGCGCATGGGGAGAACCTACCCATTCCCAGCCTGGCTTACACTTGCCTTTGGGTCCGCTCTGTCTCTGAGGCTCCAATTCCATCTGAAGCAAACACCTTGCCTGCTGAGACCCTCGTACTGCACTGCTTTTCTGAGCCACAGAAAAGCAAACTGGCATTGTAGCTGCTCGGGCATTCACCTGGCCCTGGCAAGAGATGGTGTTTCCCAATATAGTGCAGATTTGGGTACTGTGAAAAGATACGTGTGCTTTTTTGTGAGCTGCTCATGGCAGTGATGAGAAGAACAAAGTAAATCCAGGGGTAATAGGATAATGGGATCACCAGACACATTTTTCCCAAGCTACTTAAAGTTTTGCTAGTATTTTGTAGTTATTTGTGAGTATTGCTGCTAATTCTTATTTTATTTCTGGAGGAAAACACTCCAGAATGCACTCTGAAACTGCAGAACATTTAGTTTAAGCTGTGAACTGGAGAGCAGCTTTGTGACCCACATGCTGTTCTTTAGTTCATTTGTTTTTAAATGAAGAGGGAAGCAGGTTCTGTATAAAGCTCCGTTCTGCTCATTCCTCAGGGGAAAAAAGCAAGGTAGAGATCAGAGGAGTCTTTTGTAGATATTATCATATCTCCTGAAGGCTCTTGTCACACTGCATAGTCAAGAGGGGGCTGCAGTCTGTACCCCAAAGAGAGGCCATGTGAGCAGGACAGGGCAGTGTTCTGCTGGGGCAGAGAAGGGCTTTCCTCAAATGCAGAGGTGTGTCCGTGTATCTTGCCCTGAGTGTGGACTTGCATGACAGAGCACAGTTCATTATGGGTTTGAGCCAGCCATGTTACTTGTGGATGGTGGAGGGAAAATGAGCTGTGAACACAAAGCAATCTGTTAATTTGTGGTTTTGTATGCTCACTTCAATTTTATCTTTATTTAGCATCCTTTAAGAGCAGGAATTTTTTCCTGTGGCACCTTTTTTTTTTTTTTTCCCCATTCTGCTCACATCTGGCAGCAGGTAATGATTTAAAAGCTGTACTAAAGCTGTGATTCTTGTCTGAACCAATTTTTCAAAATTTTTTATATAAGCTGTTTTTTGTAAATAGTTGGGAAATGAAGTGAGCTTCTGAGAGGGCAGTACAATAGATTGCATGTAAGTAAGGTAGCCTTTGGTAAAGTCTTCATAATATTCATGACTTACTAAGTCCAAAGAATGGAACAATGTAGTGTCAACATGTCTTCATCCTCCTTCACAGCACAGTCAGGGCTGATGCATTGTCTGGGTACAGGGGACTCTGATTTGCAGGTTGGGCTCCTAATTATTACCATTTATGAAGCAAAAATAACGGTAGATTCTCCACCTCTCTGCTTTCCAAGGAATGACCTCTTATTTGATTAATTAGACAGTGAACTCCCGTGCTGTTGAAGTTCGTGGAGGTTTGATACTCGTCTCTGTGTGCGGAGCATCCAGCTTGCCAAGGGGAAGGGTTGTGGTCTTAAGAGCCTGGGCTGGGGGGATCCAGTTTCTGGTGTGAAGCTCTACAGCTGGTTGCCTGGTGAGACCAGGCTCCTTAGTCTCATTTTACCTCAGTTCAGCACCTCCTGGAGAGGGATGGCTTCTCTCCTAGCCCCTTATATACCGCTGGATCACCATGAGGGATGCTCCTGATGAGGTGGGTAGGCAATTGAAGCCATGACTAAAGTCCCAAGTGCGTAGGCCCCGTGTGAGGGAAACCTTTCAATGTGTCAGGAGTGTTGACCTGAGAACCAAACAGGGCAAGTGCAGCGGGTGGCTGCTCTGCCAAAGCCCGGGGTGTTGCTGTGGGAGGAGTACAGGTGAAACCACCCAAGTACCCAGTTAAACTGGAGTCTCCTGGCACGCTCCTGCAGAACATGCCTCCTAGCTCGTGGTGTTGGCGTGTGTGTGTGTTTGGGGTGTTACCTTGCCCTGTCTCTGAAGCTGGCTCTTGCTCATTCAAGCCCATGTCTCTAATGTTCTTTGAGGTAATTGTTTCTTTTTAAATCAGGAGGATGGGAACCTCTTCTTCCCAAGCTGATCTCTCCCCACCCCATCAATTTGCAAAGTTGTTTGGGTGTGGGAGCAGAGACTATCTGGTGGATCCAGTTCTTTCAGTGGGTTTGAAATTACAGGGCTGTGCCTTTTGTATTCAGCTTGGTCCTTTTTTCTACTTGAACATATTTTGAAGTGGTCTGCTTGTCAGTAAAATATATATGGGGGGCTGTGTATAGAGAAGATGCTATGCAAAAGGTAGTTTGACTGGAGGAGTGGTTTCAGTGCGAGGCACTGAGAACTGAATTTATTGCATTTGTGTTTCAGTTTTTGGGAATCTGGGTTTTATACCTAAAGAAATTGTATTCAGACTGCATTGGGTTTTTTGTATTAAAAAAAAAAAAAGGGGGGGTAGATTTTTATCTTTCCTGGAATGGTTGGTATTGCAACAGCAGAGATGTCTTCTGTCTAAAATAGCAACTGTGCCAACACAGTGCATCATTTTAAGGTCAACCTCCAACCCCAGCCTTGCCTACCAGAGAACACTGGCTGATAGAAGTCCCCCAGTTCCCTGTTAACATGTGCTGAACTGTTGTCTCCTTTTCTCTACTGTGCTTATGGAAAAATAGGACCAGGTGGGCTTACAAGAAAGTTTATGCCCTGAAAAGCTACACCCTGCAGAGGCACCTGAGGTAGTTGTAGATACTGCCCTTGGCACACTGAGGACAGCTCCAGTGCAGGCAGCTGCTGGTGACCAAGAGCAGATTAAGAGGAGGGAGGAGAGGAGATTCCTGTGTCTGGTTGAGGATGACCTAATGTGACCCTCAGTTTCTATGTGGCAAAAATTGATTAGCTGAATTTTGTGAAATACGTGATGAGAAGTATCATGTGAGTGCAAGGTCCTTGTACAGCAACTGTACAGGAAAGACCAGAAGCAGAGCTTGGTCTTTACAGAATCTCCCCAAAGTCTCTGCTGGAGCAGTTTGGAGGATTTGTACCTGCCCTGTACCTTTGAGGCATTGCTGTCTTTCACCTAAGTGTTTTCCTTACAATAACAGTTCTTGTAGTCTTGTGACTAGAGGAAAGGTCCTCTTGCTTTTGCAGAAAACATGGAACTTGGAAGGAGAACAGAGCACCACTGGCTTTTTTAATTTTCTCAAAGTTAAACCAATTATTTGATAATTGTAATTCTTTGAGTCATTGGAGCAGCAATATGGATCTGTGTTCCTGTGCTGTCTGTCATGCTCAGCATCAATTCAGGGCAGTTGTCATGAGGTGGTTTTTGTTTTCTTTTTCCTCAGAGAAAGCAAAATTATGTTTGCAGCTGTCTAGTGGGATATTTCAGCACAGCTGGATAGTCTCTCACTGTGTTATAGCTCGCCCTGGGTGAGGCTGTTTCTCTTTGACTCCCCACATTAATGTCTCTTCCAACCTCTGTGTTTTCCAACCCTGGTCTTGCATCCTGGCTACCAAGATGCGCCTGCCAGAAAGGGAGTAGCAAATTAGTCACAGAATCTGGAGGTAAATACTGGAAACACTCTTAAAGCAGTATATCCCTGCTTGTTTTTCTGATAGCCCAGCGTATCTTGGCCAGATGTAGCATAGGAGTGGAAGCTTTTACTTCTATGTGAAAAGCCTTCTGTGGTTCCTTAATTTTTTTTGGCCCATTTCAAAAGCCAGTGTCAGTCCTTTGCCCTCCAAGCTGGGCAAGGGCTCAGTGCTCAGAACAGCGTGTTGGGATCTGGGTGGAACTGCAGCAGGTCGGGAGGTCCAGCCCTGCCTGTCCCTCTGCTGTGCATCTGTTTCAGCAGCGCTGCTGCAGGAGGCTCTGTGTCACACACATGGCTGTTCTGGGCTGGGCAGGGAAGCTGGTCCTGGGCACTTGGACTTTTTTTTTTTCATTCCCCCCCCCCCCCCCCC
>VXBX01007956.1:406851-590555 GCA_013400415.1 Scytalopus superciliaris | reverse complement strand
GTCCCCGCCCCTTCTTTGTCTGCTTGGCTTCTTGGAAAAGGGCTGTAAAAAGAGGTCAGCACATGGACTTCGTGGTGAAACGGAACTGCTGGAGAGCTGGGCACAGAATCTGCCTCCTGCTGCTGCTGATGTCTCTCTTCAATTATTTATGCTCCAAATGGTTGAAACGGTTGTGAGGGCAGGGCAGGGGAGAGGTTCAGCCCTCGGTGCAAGTAGCAATCTGCAGTTTATGGAAAGGAGAAGTAAGTGTTTCCTGCACAGGGGTTTTTGTCCCTTGAATTCCCCCGCCCAGCTACTTGTGTGCAAATCCAAAATTCTGCTGCTCTTGTGTGAGCTGTGCAGGGCTGTTCCAGGGACATGAACCAAATGTGTAAGTTTGACAGATGTTAGGGTCTGATCCTTGCTGACATTAAGGAAGTAGGAACAACCTTCACTTAACCCCAAGAGATGCTTGTGACACTTGCTCAGCTGTGGGGTTTCAGGCTGCTGGGGCTTTGCGAAAGGCAGCTCACAACTGCAGAGGGGAAAATGCTGCTGCCATCTGAATGAAGGAGAAACAGTCCCTGGGTGCCTTTAATCTTCAGTCGGAGTCTCTTACAACCACTTATGCTCTCAGAAATGTTACTGTCTTCATGCTGATGCTATTCTTCATTTGGTGGTTCTAGCAATAAATGTAAGGGGGTTATGTTATGACAGTTCCCCGGAAAAGCTGAGGAAAGGTAAGTCAGAGAAACAATTGGTGAAGTTTAGTGTCTTCTAGAAGCTGTATCTCCCAGTCTCAGTCGCTGTTCGTTAAATACCCAATCAAATGGATATCTTGGGACTTCAGGGGAGATTCCTCCTCAGCCAGCTGGTTGTTCTCTGTGCCAGGCCAGGCTGGGTCCCTGCTGTGTGTCTCTAGAGCTTTGCCAAATTAATTTTAAATGTTCAGTCCAAGGGGTTTCCCTGGCAGTTTTGGGACACCCCACTGCCCACAGTGGTGGCTCCTGTAACCATGCTGCAGTTACTCTCATATGTGCTGAAACCAAGCCTTGAGAGCTCCGCTACATCTTTAGTACTTGAGGCACTTCTTGCTGAGATAGCTCTTGGCTAAGCCAAGAGGTTCTTCTGCTGTTGTTCCTCTTCTAGTTTAGTGGCCTCTGTCGTGGTTTTTTTTTTTTTTCCTGGAGAGCAGAACATGAACTGGAGGGCATATTCTTTGCTTACCTGTAGAGCTTTCCTTGCCTGACCAACACTAAGCCTTTGTCCTCTTCTTGCCCAAAGCAGATTTCCCTGAGACAGCGAAACCACAAGAATAAACCTCTAATACTCATGAAAGAGTGTGGCATCTCTAATGATGTGTGACTTCAGATTTTTGTGAAGTGTATGCAAGTTGTTTCACAGCATACTGGAATAATTCCCATAAGGGCTGGATTTTGTGTGTGTGCGGGCGTGTGTGTGTCTACAGTGTGGTTAGCCTTGAAGCACAGGAAAAATTGTTTGTCTGCTGTTAAGCATTCCTTTACTCCCAGAGAATTGTCCCCAGAGCTATGAAGAGGTTTGCAGTCATCTTGTTCCCACAAAAGTGTTCAGGAGCTGGATTTGTGTGTGGTGCATCAGAAGAGCTGGGATCAGATGCCAGAGCACATGGTCCTCATCAGTATGTATGTGGGCTGCTGTTCATCCAGGACTTGGTCTTCCAGTAACACCATTCAGCATGAGCAATGAAAGGTGGCTCTGAGGGTGCCAAGGGGAAGGATTTGGGGTATGGGCTGCCCACAGGGGCTGGGCTGCATGAAGTGGAGCAGATCTGTCACTCTTCACTTAAGCAAGAGTCTTCTTTGTTTTGAGGGCTGAATGGGCTGATAATAACCTCTCTTTAGTATTTCCAGTACATTAAGTGAAATCTCTTAGAGCCTACTAACATTCACCTCTAGACTCCCCTCAGTCATCACTCCCAGCCACTGCCCATGTGCTTGGTACCCCAGCAGCACCACAGCAGCCATGTGCCAGGGGTGGCTGGGGGAAGGTTGTGCTGGAAGGATGCAGGGGCTGGCTTGCTAATGAGCAGAGCTTGGCTAAGTGTTGGCCAAGAGCTGAAGAGGAAGTAAAACCCTGCACAAGCATCTGCAAGGGTGTAATGCCAAGAGAAGGGGGAGAATTGTTTAGTTGCTGGCATTAATACAACTGTCCACTCCTAAAAGAAAAAAGAGAAGTTGAGACTGAAGTTGAGCTCTAAAAGAGGGATGTAGCTATGTTGTGCAGGGGTGCTCAGGATGGCAAAACCTCTCTGGACGCAGCTGTGCAGCCCCCAGACTGCCCCAGCCTGCCCTGCATGGCAGCCAGGGCTGAGGGAGGCTCAGGGCTAATGCTGGAGGGTCTTGGGCTGTGGTTCAGGCTAGCCCAGGGCTCTCTGGGGTGAGAGCCAGTGTTAGTTGTAAGTCAGTCAGCAGTGGGGAGCCCTTAATAGAAGTTAACTCCAGTTTTTCACTCAGCTCTTAAGTCTGGGCTGTCTCTCTGCACAGTGGCACTGGCTGATGGCAGGAACAGGACCATGTGCTCACCCTGGCATGACTCCTGATGGAGAGAGGGGCAGTGCAGTGGCTGACCTGGCCCTGTGCTATGGGAGACCTGAGCTTTGTGCAGCTCAGCCCTTTGCACTTCCCTGGGATCTTTGGGAGTGCCCTGTTTGTCTTGAAGCACGTTATCAAGTGTGTCCAGGGTGTGTGTGTGTGTGGAGCTGGGATGGCCCGTGTCTGTCTGACCCCACCCGAGGCAGTTGGTGCCGTTCTCCCGGAATGACTCCTGGCTGGGAAACTGGGATCTGGGAGCACAGGCTGAGCAAATAAACCACAGGATCATGAGTGCTAGCTCCTGGAGACTGGCCATGAGGAGCAAGCCCATCCCACTGACCTCTGGACATTCTCAGTGCAGAAGCAAGGGAGAGGAAAGAGGGATCCACTCAGTTAGTTTGTGGGAAAAGAGTCTCCAAGGGCTTAATGTCTTCCTTCTGCTCTCTGTGAGGCAAAGCCTGTGGCAGTGCAGATGTGGTCACAGCTCCAGCGACTACATTTCATTCTTCCTTGCATTTCCCTGGTGCTTGAAGCTGTGTGAACAGATACATGAGAGCACAGGCCAGGTCTTTTACTGCTTTGGTTCGTATTGCAATTATTTTTAAGATCACTTCCCAGGCAAGTTGCTTTGCGTTCAGCCTCCTGTAATGTCTCCTGGCTATTTCCTCAGTGTGGGAACTGTTTTAATCCCGCCTGACACACTGGGCTCATTCTTGCTGTGATACGTACACACATGTAGTGTCTTTAGATCCTGCAGTCTTACAGCCACTTTTATTTTCAAATAAATTACATACTACATTAATTATATATTCAGGTGAAATGTGAGTCACAAAGACATCTGCTCTCTGCCTGCCATACATGCATGGCCCCCTTGGCTGTGCTTTCTCTTTGGTTTAAAGCTCTCCTGAGTCTCTGCATTAAGTATTAAGTGATGTGAAGTCCTGGAAATGTGGATAAGCAATATTTGAAATACCCATCTGGACCAACAGTAATTTCCCTCTGCCCAAGGCCTGCTGTAAAAAATGTCAGGAAGATTTATGGCTTTTAGGATCCTATAGATTCTCAGAGAGAGGTTCCTGCTGCTTAGAGGGTCTGGTGCCAGCTGGAATCAGACAGTAATGGAAGAAGCATCAGAGCTCAGGAGCTGGTATTTGCCCTGTTTTGTAGGCATCAGGAGTTAAAATTCGAGTGATGCAGCTGGCCTGCAGCAAGGCCTTGCTGCTGTGATTGCACAGTGCTGAGATGAGCAGGAGTGTGTCGTCAGGATGGTGGAGTTGCTGCCGATCTCTCATCTCCCAGTGGTTGTTCTTGCAGCCCTGACCCTGATAGATGGATTCTATGATGCAGCTGGAGCACACAGGAGGGAAAGTGCTCGTGTCTCACTCCCAAGGTTAATACCTGAGCTGTTTGTCTGCTCACTTTAAAGAGCTCTTCTCCTCTTGAAAGGAGCCCTTGGCAGAGTGCATATTTATGAGGGAAGTGGATGTCAGAGAGGACAGTTATTTAAAAGGACTTGGTGCTTTTAGCAAGCAGTTAATCCAGGCACATGCTTGGGAAGCACTCCAGGTTCACTGAGCAACTGAACACTCTGGATCAGCTCTAGTCTGCTGGCAGCCTTGGGGCTGACACTTCAGAGGCTCACCCAGCCCCACGCGGATCAGTGAGTTCGAGCCCTGTTTGTTGTGTGCACCCCAGCAGTGTCACGTGGGTCTGTTTGGGACCCTGCTCACCATCACTGTGCAGCAGGAGTGTGCTCTCTTGTCACCTGGATGAGCCTCATCTGCCCTGCCCCACCACTCTGGGCTCATACCAGGTTCACAGCACTGGACTTCGCAGCAGTTTGAGTAAACCAGAAGCGACTGGATGGAGCCCCACACTCCTCAGTGCCTGCTCTGTTCAGCCTGCCAGTCCCCGAACAGAGAGGCTGCATGCCATCTCTGAGCTGTGGGATGGCATTATTTGCAGCAGCTCTCATGAATGTCAGTGAAAGCCTTTCTGTTTGAGGTGGTAGGGCTGGTGCTCAGCAGCTGCTCGGAGGTTCCAGCCAGTGCCAGGCGTTTTGCTGCCTCCTCTGAATGCCCAGTGTCATCTGAACATCTCCCTGCTCCTCCCGTGGTTGCACTGTCATGGGCAGGTGTCAGGCAATAGCAGAATTGTTCTCTTGGTAAACAAGGGATGGTGTTATTGGAGCTGCCCTTCATGTGGCAGCAGTGCAGGGCGTGCATGGGGTTGCTAATGAGGGATATCATGGGACTTGTCAGTCTAAAAGCTTAATGACCCGTCTTCTGGTTCTTTGTGAGGTGTGGGGATGCTTCTTCCCCTATGTTGTTCCTGTGCTGCATCTTGCACTTGGCTGGGCTTGGTACTGAAGCATGTCCCTGCAAGGTAGAGCTCACAGCACAGATATGGGCACTTTGGAGGACTCAGATCCCATTTATCCTGACATTAATGACAGTGGACATCCAGGAAATGTCTGGATGAGACCACTGCTCTTGCTTCCTCAGACATCCTGCATATGCCTGAGGGCTGAGCTAATTTGTGGCTCCAGTGAATCCATGTATATTGGCTACCTACAGCTTGTCCCTTAAGGGTTTAGGGATTTTCCTTCATGACCATTTTCCTTTATTATTTTTCAAAAAATAAAATAATTAGGGCATCCACCCACCTCTTGGCTGGCATCCTGCAGTAATAGGCCAGCATGTGTTTTGTCCAGCAGAGGAAGCAGATCCTGCTTTGTATTCGCAAGGCAATGGTTTATAAATGAGCCTGAAAAGAAAAACTGATTTCTCCACTTATGGCAGATTTACATCAGGAAAGAGTCCCATCAGAATTTCTTAAAACCGGGCCATGGATTTGGCCTGACACTGTTGATTTGGCTTTGTACCGTGGGATTAGTCTGTTTCAGAGGTGTGCAGGTGAGGGAGCATGTTCCCTTTTGCACATAAAACCAGACCTGCTTCATCCTTGCCCTGTCCCTCAGCACTGCAGGTTAGAAATCCTCATGTTATAGATGTTTCTTTCCTTTCTTACACCTTTGAAACTGGAGGTAAGAAGGGAAAGAACTTCGTATAGTCTAAGAGTGTGTGAGGGCTGCTGTGAACTGCAAGGGACAGCCACATCTCTGGGTTCAGTCAGGTTTTTAGGGGGCTGGGGACTCAGAGTTTGCCGAGTCTGGACAGTGTGGTGTGACAGTTAGCATGTCTGTGAGAGGGTGGCATGTTTCTGACAGGCCTGCAAGGGACAGTGGGACGAGATCCCATACAGAGAATAAATCCTAGAAAATAAATGCTGAGGGATTATTATCTTGGCCTGGCAAGTCAGAGCCCAGGCTGGGAGCTCAAGAAAACCCCTTCTCATTCTGCATGTGACATTGGTTCTGGGCTTTGCTTGGAGATAGTTATCCTCAGCTTCTTAAAACACATGAAGGTTTGACTTGCTGTGCTGCAAGTCCCCAGAGCTGTTCATGGGTAGCTAATCTGATTTTGCACCCTGTTCTTGTTGAAGGGCTGCGAGCGACAAGTTACTCCTGGCCTGCTGTGGCTGTCACTTGAGCTGACATTGCACGGGGCTGCTGGCTCTCCACTAACCTATTGACTGAGCTGAGCATTCCTCATCCTGCCTCACTCCTCTGCCTTACCTATGTGGCTGTTTCCATTTCCTTTGGGTTGCCTTGTAGGAAAACAGTCTAGCAAATGCAATTTTTTCCACTCCGTTGCTTCCAAGTTCTTTCTAACATTGCGTGTTGCTGCCCCTTGTGTGTCCAACAGCCACAGCGTTTACAGTCAAATGACTTTCTGTCTTGTCTAATATCTTCTTTAATCCAGTTTCATTCTGACTGCTAGAAATCCATTATAATCATTTCAAAGGTGACATTTTCATGAACTCTGCTATTCCAGTGCCTGCTGTGTTAGCATCTCCCATCTTACATCTCATGCACTTTACCACTTTTGTTATTTTTAGGAGGAACCCAGAAAGAGATTTATGAAATCAGCAATATCACTGAAAAATCCACAGGAGGGAATATTCCACAGTTATCTGTTCCTTCTGATCAGGATGGTATTAATGAGTTACTGATAACAGTTCTGCTACAGGGCAAGTAGAGACTATATTGATGACTCTGACTGGATAAATTTCCCAGTGGAAATTAAGACTGAAATAGCAGCAAAGACCAGTGCCACAGTGGTGCTATCTGCAGAGAACAGAGGATATGGAGAACCCAGTTTGCCCAGTGATTGAGCTTGTCCCTGATGCAGGGACATTAGTTATTCAGTTTGGGGCACTAACCTTTTGTTATTGCTTTCTCCTTCAGTTTTTCAGGGGAGAAATTGCTATCTTAAGGTGGAAAGGATTTTAGGAGGGATGGAGCAATATGATTTTGAATGTGTGTCTTTTAACGGCCCTCTGCAAGATTTAGGGTTTTAGTCTCTGTCTCCAGTCCAGTTGGATGCTAAGGTTTGTTCCTAAGCCTGTGAGTTTTGATGAGGAGAGGGGCAAAATGACAGTCTTGAATTTGGTAGAAAATACCATCCCTGAGACTTTGTCAGGACCATATTACTATTCCAGGTCTGTCCTGGTCAAACTGGGTGTCTGGTCTGGCCACAGTGTTTTAGACTGAATTATCAGTGATGAAATCTGCCAAAATGGCAGAGTTGGGTTGTAAACCCCATGCCTTTTCTTTGGAAGGTCACAGCAGCATCTCTGATCTTGTTTCTGGTATGGAGCTCAGTGGGGCCTTGTGACTCAGTGGCAGGGTTGAGTGTGTGTGTGGTGAAGGTGCCTGTGAAACCTCTCCTGGGCCACAGCTCTGCAGTTTCCCACTGTGCCAGCCCAGAGCTGTGGGCTGTCCCTGCCCTGCCCTAAGTGATACTCCTTGCAGTGCCTGGGACTGCTGGCACATTCTGGGTTAACCAAGGAGCGGACACATTTCTCTGGTCTGGGTTGGTGGTGTGAAGATGAAAGGCAATAGGCTGAAACATAAGCTTTTCCACAAAGGCCATTGCACAATATAGTTATTTTAATGGCAATTTTTTTAGTTTGCAATAATATGAACCAAAAGCCAGGGTTCTTTAAGTACAGATGAAAGTGCCCAAATCCTTTGAAACTGAGAGGAGCTAGATACCTCCCTTATTTTTATAAAATTGGCTCTGGTGAGCAGCCTTGCCACTGCCCTCCACCTCCATCCCTCTCGCTGATCCAAACTTCAGTGTAGCAAGAGCTCTCACCATCTCTCATGAGGAGGCTGCTGCTGTGGAATTTACACACCTGGTGCCAGGCTTACAGTTGCCTTTCATGTGTTGTGGTCCACGGATTAGGTCCAGGAAAGAGGTTGGTGAAGGAAAATAACTGTGAAAATACTGCAGGAGGTATGTTCCAGGCTGCTCTGAATGGCTCTTTCATCTTTGCCTCAAAAAAAAATCAGTGAGAGCTGTAGCTCTGTGAAAAGATTTGAGCCATCTAACACTTTGGTTTATTGAAACTGAAACTTTTACAATGCTGCTTCTTTTTTTAGGGACTTTGTTAGGCAGAAATGCTCCATTGTGAAGCAGTGCTCTTAACCTCATCCTACCTTGCTTCTTCTGAAAATGGTCCTCTTTATCTTCCCTCAAACTCTCCTTTAAGCTCCTTGCATGTCTTCCTGGCAGCAGCTGGCTGGTGGGGAGCCACTGTTTATCACAGTGGCTGTGCTGCTCTCTGGCTGCTCTGTGTGCCTGGCAGTTGTGGTGTTTGCTTTGGAGCAGCAGCCCTTTGTGGCTGGGATCGCCTCTGTGCTCCGGCCCTGCAGGCTGAGGGAGGGATGTGCTCCCCGGGAGCGTGTGTGCCGATCACAGCGTGCTCTCTGGGTGACACAGCCAGGGCTGAGCAGAGAGGCAGTGCTTTGCCCTGAGGCTGGATGCTTCTGCATCCCACGTTCCTGTCTCTGCTTCACCCAGACTCACGCAGGGTTTGCTCCTGGAGGTCTCTTCTTACCTTCTGCAGTGTTGATAACTGAGGCCATTCCTGCCTGGTTGAAGTCCTGCTGGGCTCAGCTCTTTCTGGATGTGCCAGTGACAGCAGGGCAAAGAATTTGAGAGAAGTGCAGCGAAGCAGCTGTTTGCTGTAGCAAGAACATCTGTATTGACTGGGTTCCCTGCAGTTTGGGAGTGGGTGCTTTCACCTTTAAAGTCCAGCTCTAAGGCTCTTGCAGAAACAGTGAAATAAGATCTGCTCCCAGGGGAACAATTTGTATAGTTAAATCTAAGTATTACTGGAAAAGGAAAATAAAACCTCTGTTTCTGACTTGACTGGCACACCAATGTCCTTACGTCCGTGGAATTCCTTTGCATAGAGAAGTCCTGGGAAGAGAGATTTTTCTTGAATTAGGTTATTTAATGTTATTCTTAGTATAGTAATGTTTTCACAGCATCCCTTCCATATCCTCAAGTCTTGCTGCCGAGAACATTCAACAGTCCCTCAGTGGATCTTTCCAGCCTATAGTTTTGGAAAACACAAGGTGTGGTTTTGTATGTTTACCTGTACCTTACTTGTGAGTTCCTCACATAGAGTACAGTCAGGTTCTCTGCCCTGAGTGAAGCCTTTGCTTTCAGTCTGAATGGCTTTTGCCTCCATACTGAGCAATTTAAAAATAAAAAAGCCCACAGGAAAACTCCAACATATAGGAAAACTCTGTGTCAGCATTAGTGCACACCTGCTCTCACTTGCAGGATTATTCACCTACAGTTGTTTGTACACAAGGAGCAGTTGGGTATTGGAAGAGAGGAAACTGGTAGGAAGCAGGAATTTCCTACAAATGGTGTTGGTGAGGTGTTTTGGGGGACAGAGGACATTGCTCAGAGCTCCCCAGAGAGTGTGTGGGTGCAGGGTGAAGAGCACAACCCTTCCTTAAAGCCTTTAAGTTCTGGATCCTCAGGGGCTCGACAGGCACTGCTGGCCCAGCCAGGGCAGGTGTGGGTGCTTGCAGTGAAGTTCTCTCTGCTTTAGAGGTGACAGAACTGAAGCCCAGGATATAACAGCTCTGTCTAGAGGCACTTCTGTCTGGAGGCCATGATTTTTAGGGATACACAGCATTCTTTGATGAAGGAGTGGCTCTGCTCCCCTGTGAGTCAGTCACACCACAACTAAAGCTTCCCAGAGGTGCTTGAGCCTCAGGATTCCCCTTAGCCCAAATGTTCAGCTTCAGACCTGTGGTGGTTGGTGTTTCTCAGGGCAGTGGGTGTGAAGCATGCCCTGTTCCACTCATTGCTGTTGGAGCTCTTCCAGAGGGAACTCGCAGGCACTGCCATGTAGGAGGCCTCTGGCTTCTCATTTCCCCACCAAGGCAGCCTGTCTCTTGGGCAGTTGCTTCCTCACCAGGTCCTCACTGCTGGTAACTTCTGCTGGCATCTTACTAAGCCAAGGGCATGAAGGCAGAACTGGCAGAAGGAAGCTGGAGGAACACAGCCAGATGGGTACAGCCTCACGCTTCCTCTGCTGGGACCTGTTCCTCCCACAGCACAGTCATTCCTAGTCTGTGCTGAAGAGGAGTCACCTATACAGCCCAGGTCTGTGCCTGGTGCCAGGGGCTGAGAGAGGTTCCTTTCTCTGGTGCCCACTGCTCCTAGAAGTAAGCCCACAAGTAAGAAAGCTCCTGATTTCCTGGTGGCTATACTGATCATTGTCCAGGGCTGCCCTCTGGGAAAAGCAGTCATGCTGTACTTCTACTGCTCGGCCCCAGGGCTGTCCTGTGATCCAAAGAAACCAGCACAGGATTGGCAGAGCACAGTCCTGGGTTCCAGTCTTCCACGTGCTTGAAGGAAGTCCTAAAATGATGCAGCATGTGATCCATAGCTGCACTCAAGCATGCTCTGCCCCTTGCTCCTCTATCCACTGCACCTGCAATAGCTCCATCACCCTGTGGTGTTGTGCCCAGCATTGCTTTGTCCCACTACTGTGGCACCAGTGGGGCCAAGGCCATGTGTGTGGGCTGCAGCTGGACCGGGTCCAAACAGCATATGGATTGCAGCAGCTGCATTTGCTGGCAAAGTGGCCCCATCCAATGGCTGCTGTCATAATGAGACTGGGAATTTTGGAAGACCCACACAAAACCGTAGTGCCTTCCTGTGCTGAGCAAAATCTGGGCTGAGGGGGAAAACCCCATGACTGTGTAGGAGGGAGCTGTGTGCCAGTGATGTGTCTCGGCCGTTACTGCCCGAGGCGCTGCTGGGTGCTGTGGTCAGGTTAGAGCTTCCAGGCATGAGACACTGATTCATCTGTGGTCAATGTGTTTTTAAAATAATGCCACTAAACTCTCAGTCCGGTTTCTTCTGGCCAAGTGTGACCACTGCAAGGCTCTTTTCCTTAGGCTTCCCCCATTCTGGTGACCTGAATTTTCCTCTTCCTTTCTCAGTCTGTTTCCTCAGGCATTTGTACTGCCTCATCCAGGTGTGAGAACCCTGCTGCCACCAGTACAGCAGTGTGGCCACTTTTACAGTGGAGAATGTGGCTGTGCTGAAGAACAGCCACAGAGTTGTGGTGCTGGTGTTCGGTGCTCTGTTGCCAGTACAAACCATTTTCAACACTGTGTATGTGTGGAGAGAAGGAGCTGGGCTGCTGCAGTGGAGGGACAGCAGTCAGAGCTGGGCACAGGGACAATGTGGCTGAGCTTGTCTGACAGCACAAGATGTGATTTCTCCCCACTGCTCTGCTTGGGTTTGGATTTGGGAGCTGGGGGTTGAGTGTAGTCCCATGCAGCTTGTGCCATACCCTGCTGTTAACTCGAAGCAGTTCCTGCCAGGTTCGTTCTTGCAGGGGAAGGAGGGAGGGTGGAGGGTTCAGATGGCAGCCGACTGGGAGGCAGAAATAAATGAAGTGTTGAGCTCTTAATGGGGAACATGCTCTGTTGGTTTGGGTTTCCCTCCCCACCCATCCACTCTTTTTAATCTGTGGCACAGTCTTGAGAGCAGTTTGAGAACGGAAGTGATTTCAGACTGGAGAGATGACCTCATCTGTCTCCAGCTCTGAGGTGGAGCAGTATTTGGAGCCGCAGCTAGAGCTTACAATGCTCTTTGAACGACACAGATGAGGGGCTGGGGCTCCAGGAGAGCTCTGTGCCTCCTGCTGAGGGCTCTGTGGGATCTCACCCTGAGCCCTCCTGCGCTCTGCCAGCCCCCTGACTGTGGGTATTGGTATGATGCAGGTCCAGCCATGTGAGGTCCTGTCTGCCCCAGCATTTAGCACTGATTGTGATGTCTGAGATGTGCTGCTCTCTGCAATGGTTGTGACCTTTGCAGGGAGGGGGCAGGAGGTGTGATGTGGCACTTTTTGTACTGGTGGAGATAACAGCCCCATGGAGGAGCAGCCCCAGTGTTGGGAACCAGCCCTGTGTGCCTGCTTGAGGAAGGGGCTGTACCTGGGTGCTGTACCTGCATAGGTGGCTTAACATGGTGCTCCCAGGCCCTACCACAGAAGGTGTTCCCACTGTCAGGCAGTACAGCTGTGCAAGGGGGTGGGAAGTGGCTGATGGCTGTGGGGGGTTTTATCCTTCACTTCTCATCTTTCTACATACCACAGTGGGGGGAAGTAGGAAGGAGAAGTCGGAAAAGCAGAGTCCAAAATCAGAGCTGGACAAGAGGCCTTTCTGGAAATGTCACATATTGGAGCAGTTCCCTGATGAAAAGTCCAGGCCTGTCCTGCAGGGTGCTGAGCTGTGCCTGGCTGAGAAATGTTCTCAGTGCAATCATCTGTTGGTGTGGAAAGGTGCTGAAGGCATGTGCGTGGATGAAAGAGTCTCTGCTGGGTTCTTGTATCTGAGGGCCCTGTGGACCAGTGGAAAAGGGCATCAGAGCCCTCCTGGAGGCTTTGCTTTTTAGGAGCCAGGATGTCAGTGAGAGATCTGGAAGATCTGAGGATCTGGAGTGTGAGGTGGGAGTCAGTTGAGGTGTCAGGTTCAGGCAGTGGCGAGGAGCTCAGGAGACAACAGGCTGATGCTGCTTGCAGAAACTTCCTGACATGGCAAAGAGCCCTTCCTCCTGCCTTGATTTATGCTATTTTGAGGTGGCAAAGATTTTATCTTGCACAGTTGGGGCCTGGAATCCTTGGACTCTGCCAGTGTCCAGCAAGCCCAGCTCTACCCTGGCTGCTGGAGCTGTTCTGCCAGGCACAGCTCTGGGCTTATGTAAATGTCCATGTTTTCCAGTAAGGATGGCTTCCAAGTGCTGTCTCACAAGCCATGGGGGAGAGCCCAGCCACTTCCCCTTAAGCCTAGCTGTCTTCTGACTCCAGCTCAAGCTGGGCTGTGGTGGGCTACAGCTGAGAAGATAAAAAGTCTTTTCTAATATCCCTGCAGCTATGTGGCTGTGGAGGAAACTGGGTAGGCAGTGCAAGAGAGGGGATAAGTTCACCGAAGGAATTTGCTTTTCTCTTGGCGTCATCCCAAGGGGTATCAAAACTCTTACTTGGAGATAAATTCCCCTCCCACCACTGCTAAATAGGGAGAGTTTAACCATTCATAGGCTCATTCATAGCAAGAGGCTTCCTGCCCCTCCTCCCTGTTGCACTGGAAGTGGATGCTGTCATGACTATGTCACAGTGAGGACAAGAGTTTACAGTCCCATTTTCCTCATTCCTGCCTCAGAATTGTCTCTGTGCCTGTATGTGATGAAACAAGCTGGAAGTACACAAGGCAGCTTGTAAAAAAATGTCTCTTTGCCCCCCTCTGCTCAGCATCCCACAGCTGTGCCCACAATGCAGTGGCAGGTGACTGGGGCTGGCTGGGTGACAAAAGAGCTCTGCCATGTCTTTGAGAAGGGGTTTGGGTCATTGGAGCCCCAAGGGAGGCCTGTGCTGCTGTCAGTGGTGACAGGCACATGGTGCCCGGCAAGGCTCAGGACCTTGGCAGTGCCCTGCATCTGCAGCCTCCTGTGTGTGAGCCCCAGCAGCACCCCAGAAAGGGGCCATTATGCCCAAGCCCTGCCTGTTGCCGGAGTCAGGAGGGCACAATAAGGATGTGTCCTGGCAGGAGCCTGGAATGGGTTCGTGTGTCGGGAACAAATGAGGCTTTATACCAGGCACTGCCTTCGGCGGGAGGTTTGTCAGCTCTGGAACTGGGGTGGCAAGGTGGGGCTCTGTGCCCAGCCCTGCTGTGCTGCCTGGGGCCTCCCCCTGGGTCAGGGCAAACTGGCAGCCTGTGGCAGAGTCACTGGTTCTTCCTTTGCTGTGGGAGGGCTCGGCAGCAGGTCCCGGGTGGGCTGGGCAGCTGCAGGAGGCAGGACTCTCCTGGCTTCTCAGGCTCAGCAGCCCTGTGTGGCCTGAAGCTCTGCATGTGCAGGCTGTGTGTGCTCTCTGCAATGCATGGAGTCCCCAGGAGCGGCCTCAGGGCAACTGGGACAGGGCTGTAATGGACCAGGATGGCAATGTCACTGTATCTGGGGCTTTGAAGAGAGGTGTCTCTTGGGCAGAGCTCAGCAGTGCAGGGCTGAGTGGGACAGCTTGACAATATGTGACAGCAAAGCAAAGGCAGACTGGAGAAGAGAGGGAAACTCTTGTGCTCAGGCTGTTACACCAAGTAACACACATTACAGGAGGATACACTTTAGAGAAAGCTCTTTTCCAGCTACTGAGAATGGAGCTGAGCCCTGGCTGCTCTCCTGTCTCTGGTTGCAGCATCAGTGCTGTGTTGGTGTGGGGCTGAGTGTGGTGGTGATCCAGAACTGCCCTCTCCAGAGGGGTGTGGCTGGAGGTGGAATAATCAAAAGCACAGATGGGCAGAGAAGCTGGTGATGGGACTGGGGCAGTAGGACAAGATCATGTTTGGAAGGATCCCCTCCATGAAGCTTTGTAGGATGCTGTAGGATTTTGGTTACATGGCAGTTTTATCCATCTGGTTGCTGCCACTGCAGTATCACAGTGTGTTACTGCTGCTGTGCTTTGTTCATGGGATGTCCTGGTATCCCATCCTTTCTCACCTAAGAGCACTGTTCTCCAGAACACTCAGTTCTGCTCTCTCCAAGCAAGACCAGGAAGATTTTGTTGTGAAGGAAAGGAGAACTTAATACATGTTCTGCTGCTCTCTGTTGTGAGTCTACCACAGGCACCAAATCTTCCAAAGGGAAGAATCTCTGAGGGGAATTGCAGGGCCCAGGGGCAGGCTGACAGGAGCATAATGTCCCTTCTGGCTCTCAAAAAATGTGTGCTCAGAGAGGAAGCAGCAACCACAGGAAAAGGGTAGTTGCCGAACACAAATTGCCAAGAATTAAGCAATCTGTTTTATAGTATGAAACCTCCTGTTGAGCAAGAGGATTATTTTCCCTCCCAAGGCAGGTGTGACCGGTAAAACGAGGTGGCAAAGTATTCCCTCATTTCAGCTGCCAGACAGGGACAGTATTTCCTTAGCCCTCTCCACACAGGGTATTCCCAGTTTTTATCTCTTTCCTCCTCCTGCTACTGTTTTTAGAGGCTGCCTAGACTCTCCCGTGCTACATGCTGCTGTTTTCATCTCCACTCTGCTTTGTGCTTTTGTGCAGTCCAGGGCTCCACAGGCACCACTGGCACATCGTGCTCTTTTTTGGGGTAGGCTGGCCCAAGCAGATTGTACATAAAAATGCATGAAAAATGTGTCTTGGTAAAGACTTCTTTGCAGGGCATGATACAGAAAGAGAGCCTGGTAGCTATTAATTTTGGGATCCGGCCTTATCAGTGGCAGATTCCTTTTGGCTTTGTAGAGGGCAGACCAAGAGATATGGGAACAGCTTTGTCACCTTCTCCTCTGCTGTGGTGCCACGTGGAGCAGTCAGTGCAGTTGTGCTGTCTGCTGGAAGCAAATCCTCTGTGCCTGCAGGGAGGTGGCCTGTGAGTGGGTGTATGATGGAGCTTGGTCACAAAGCCAAAGTGGGAGGGCTGCTGTGTCTCCCAGGTGTGAGGTGGGTGAATTCAGCCTTTGTCCCAGCTGGTTGGCTGTTCAGTCCCTATTTGCTCAGGAGAACAAAGTCTTTCTGGAGGCCTTTGCTCTGTAGCTGCTCCTGTGAGCCAGCACATAAATGGAAACAGATGGCACCGTCTCAGCGGTTAGCAGGAATCTCTCACTGCTGCAAACCTGCTAATGAAGTTTGGGGCCAGACTGAAGCAGGGAAGGGTGATGTGCCGGTGGGGTGTGCTGGCCCTCAGCTCTGTGCTGGGGTGCCTTTTATCACCCCTCTGTGGCAGAAGCACTGTGACTGCTGAGCTGGCCTCCCAGCCCAGAGAGCCACGGTGTGTCCTGCAGCAGCCTCAGACAGATGATCTGGGTACCACAGAGCCATCAGGACCTGTCAGTGTCCATCAGTCTTGGTCAGTGAGCCGTGTGGTCATCCTTTACTGTGAGTTCCAGACCTTGCAATTCACACCTGCATTATGGAGCGGTGTGGGGAGCTCTCTGGTATTCAACACAATGTCTGCTGAGACTCTGAGCCAGGTATTTCTTTGCCCAAGGTATTTTGCTCTGTTTCACTACAAACTCAGACTAATGAGTCTCATTTTTTCCATACTGGTCAGCATCTCTCTGACAAGGAGAAACAACACTCAGCAGTTACTATTACTCCTAACCGTGGAAGAAACTTTGTTTAAATTCCCTTTGACAGCACAGTTTGATTTAGATGTTCAGTGACTTGAAGTTTTCTCCAATCATCACAGCATTTAATAAAATGTGAATCTCCAGTCATGCTGCAGGGCACAGGGAAGTGGCAAGTTGTGCAGCAAAGGTGTAACCAGGCTTGGTGTTTGCTGGAGCAAGTGGGTGGGGGGGAAGGGGAGAGAAAGGTGTTGGAGAGCATCTCTGATGCCCTTTTTGATTATTCTGACGGGTCCCCCCCCGGCACTGCCTCGGTGTCTGTGCTGGCAGAGTACAAGGAGCTGGTGTGAACACTGGATGGCTGCACAGCCGCAGGGAAGTGGGGAACAATCCTGGTCCCCAGCTGCCTCGCAGCCCTTACCTTTTCTTCTTCATTCATGCAGCAAACTGCCAGGCTCTGTGTCCGCCTGGCTGGTCCCACAGCTCTGTCCAGGGCCCACAACACAGCTGTGCTGGGACCTCTTGGGGCAGCCAGGACTGTAATGGCCCTTGGGCACACGGAGCTGCGCTGTGGCCATGCAGCAGCAGCGCTGGCCCGGCACAGTCACTGGTATGTGCCGTGTGCCAGGCCCTGGCAAGCCCAGCCAGGCCACAAATGGTGGAGGGGGCACCTCCTGCTCAACGGCTGCAGTGTCTCGGGCCTCGTGGCCTGCAAGCCTGGCACAGCTGGGTAACCCTCCGTCCGGCTCCTGGTGGGCAGCAATGGGAGGGGAGAGAGCCAGCTGCCAGCTCCTGAAATCTTCCAAAAGGCTTCTCAAAGCCTATTCCACGGGGCAGGCAGCGGTTTGGTGTTTGCAGCCAGGTGCAGAGTAGAAGCTGTCCAGCTCAGGCAGCAACATGATGCTGCTGGAAGTCTCGATGGTTTGCATTGGAGAGCTGTGAGATCTGTGCTCTTCATGGACTCTGGACATTGCCCACACAGTACGTTACAAGGTATAGGAGATCAGATTTGGCAGATTGTCCCTGAAAACCTCAGTCTGTACATCTCCTGTGAGGGGGGATCTGTGGGGGAGTTGTGAATCCCAGCAGGATAACTCCTCTGCCATCCTCTGTCAGGTGGAGCTGATGTGTCTGTGCATCTCTGCAGGTCCTGGGGCTGCTTGCGCAGCCATCAGGGCTTCAGGTACTAGTACTGCTTCCAGAAAGCCACTGCGTAGTGGCATGGGAGGACAAACATCTTGTATGTTCAGTTAGGATCCCTGTGGATACTTCATCTGGGCACACACCCCTTCTCTTCTCTGGGAGCTCGGAGAGACAGCTCTGTGTTGATTTACCCCAATTTCATCATTGCTCCATCTCTTCCTCAGGTTTCCTGCAGGAGGGTGTTATGATCTTTTTCTGAGAGCACCTCACACCATGGCTGAGAACCAGGTACGCTTCTTCAGGCCCTGCCCGAAAGGAGTGTTGTGCACCACTGCTCATAAATGGAGGTGTGCTGCAACCCCAGCCCAGCTGATTGTTTATTCCTGCTGATCAGCTAATTGCTTCCAATTGCCAGCAACACTCATTGAATGCACGCTGTGATTTCTGTGTCACTCGGGGAGAAGGGGCAGGGTGCAGGTGTGGGAGGGAAAGTTGTGCTTGCCAGGCTGAAAAGGACAAATGCTGCTGCAATGAAGCACTCAAATCATCACACAGTTCATTTCTGCTGTTTATATTGAACCGAGAGCAACATCCAGGGGAAGAAGGGAGCCGAATTTCCCTCTGACTAATGCTGCTGGATTGTGCAGGGCTGCAGGGGAACTGCCAGCCAGAGAAACCATCAGGAGGGGAAAGGAAATGGAAAGGGAATCTAATTATCCATCTGCAAAAACAGACGCTAGTCCCGACGCAGGGCCCAGCCCTGGGCAGACTGTTGTGGGCAGTGACGTTTGCACAGACTGCTTTTGTGGAGGGGCTGGGAAATGGACTCCTGGGGGTCCCCTCCGGGATGGCAGATGGTCCAGCACATCACGGGGAGTCGGGTGAGACTGGAAGCCACACAGCTGCTTTTGCTGGGAACGCTGCCCCGTGCTGGCCATCGAGGGGCAGCGCTTTGCAGCCGGGTACGGCTGTGCCGGGTGCAGGTGGAGAATGGCAGAGCTGTGCGGGCACAAAGGGAGGAGGGTCAGTGCCTGGCTCCCTCTCAGCAGGCTCATCTTGGTCAGGTGGGCTGGTGCTGTAAGGGTAAGGGAAGGAAGGCGGAGGTCCCCGTGTGCCTCTGCCGTCTCAGCGTGCACAAGGACTGTGCTTTGTGTTACTGGGTGTGACTGCACAGGGGCAGCTGAGAGCAGGGAGGGAGCGTGGGAGGCTGGAGCCTGGGGGGCTGAGCACTGAATGGAGACCTACAGGACACACCCTGGGAAAGAGAAGGTGCCTCTGCCTCCTTGTCTGCAGAGCTTTTTGGGGTTGGTTATTGCTCACAGAGGTTAAGGCCAGTTTTCTTCTCCCTGAATACCTCCCAGGACTGAAGGTTGCTTTAGAGCTGCCTTTCCCCCCTTAACTATTGGAATTAAAAATCATTTGATGAGCTAAGAGTGGGATTATTCTCCTCTCTTGTGGGCATCAGCTACTCCTAAAGTTACGTTAATTGTAGCTGGGAGATCCAGCTAGAGGCTGGGAGCTGTCCCAAGACAGTTTGCTTTCATTCTCCCAATACTGTTTTCAGGAGCCTGATAGGAGGACAGCTGGGTTAAGAAAGACCTTGCAGACCTGGGAGTATCTGAGATAAGTGAACTGGGGATGAACCAGGAGCATCCTTGCTTGAGTGAAGCACCCCTTTTCCCGTCTTCCTTGTCCACTGCCTTGCTCTCCCTGGTTGGTGCTCAGTGTGCTGTTTGCAGGTGTGGTGCCCCAGCCTGGACGGTGTTCCCCGGCGATGCCTTTGGATTAAGTCCCGCTGGATCAGGCGCGAGTGTCTCACGGTGCTCAGAGGTTGTGATGTCCTCTCCGGTTCAGGATTCAGCCTCTTTGGTAGACAGGCCTGATCCTGCATCCCTTACTCACGTGAGCAGTCGTCTCTATTTCAAAGGGACTACTCGGTGAGTAAGGATCGCAGGATTGGGACCACTACCTGTAACTTAAACTGGACCTTCTGTAGCATCCTGTCCCCAGCCTTCTCCCGTTCATGCATCAAGAGCTTCCAAAACTGCTGATGCTCTTGTCATTTGGGTGGAGAACCTGAGAGCTGGAAGAATCACTGCCCTTCCATTTCAGAGGATAAATCACCGTTATTTTCCATTCCTCTACTACCAAACAGCTCCCAGCCTACCCAGCTTCTGTGCCACGGAGCAATGTGTCTCCCAAGTATTGCTGTTCCTGGCTTCCCAGGGCTGGCAGGGTTCTGCTCTGCCTCTCTCTGTTTCCCAGCTGTAGCTTTGAGAGGCTGAGATTCTATTTAAGCCTGATTTGTGCTGCAGAGCTGGAGGATGAAGCAGGGGGAGAGACGAGCAGCAGTAGTGCCGAGGCTGCCGCAGACCTCCCTACACCACTTGGTTTCTCCTTCTGTCTGAACAGGCTAAATTTGGAAACCTCTGCCCTGTGCTGAGGCTTTGAAGGCGTTAGCGATCGGGGGTGTCAGTGTCTGTGACCCTGTGCGAGGTGGGCGAGCCGAGGGCAGCACGTTGATCTCGGCGTGTCCCGGCCGGGGAAGCCGCGCGGGCGCTCCCGGCGCAGACACGGGCCGGCTTCTCCCTCGCGTGGAACGAGCCGGTACCGCACCGGCTCCTCCTGCGGGGACGGGGCAGCACCGAGGGCTGGGGGAACATCCCGCCACATCCACGGCTGCCCGACTCGCTGCACGGCGCGGATTGCCCGAAATGAGGAGCTGAGCGTGTGAGAAACGCTGTGAACTCGCTCCAGAGCGAGTCACGAGTTTAAACAAGCAGGAGGCAATTTAGGATCGTTGGTCCTTTTTGAGAGCTGGAAGTGGAAGCGTGGCATGAGTCACACAGTGCTTCTTGGGAAGCACGAGGCACTTCAAGTGGATGCAGAGAGCACAAATACCTTTGAAATGGAATTTGATAGATTTCTGGAGGGATTAGGTGACAAAGCAGCAGTGATCCTTGAGCGGAAATTAAAGCTTGACCTGGGCGTAGGTAAAAGAAAAGACGAGATCTGGTTGCTGTGTGGATTGTGCTTGTGGCACTGAATGTACAGAGGATTAATCCCGTGCTTTGGGCTTTCTTCCTCTCTGGTATCTTCTTTTCCCTGAGCATGAAAGAATGAAGCCTGGCTAAAGTGTCAGGGCCCTGATGCTCTCAGAGGCATGGAGCCTTGCTTGCAAGGTTAAATTTATCATCAGAGTGTAGATCAGCAAGGCATTTTCCCTTGGATCAGGTCAGCAGGAGCCTCAGGGTGAGTGTGCAGCTCTGCTGGTGATAGAGCAGCAGAGTTCAGACCTTGTGATACCTGTGAGATTCATCTGTCTGGAGTCAGCATTGACTTTCCATGTAGTGGGAGAGGAGGCAGCTGGAGAAGAAGGTGGGAACTGAGCCCTGGAGTTTCCCAGCTCTGCACCTGCAGGGAAGATACCTGCAGTTCTTCAACTTCCATTGCCTTGATCCAAGCTGGGAGTGGTGTTACTGCCTGCTGCTGCTCCCATTCCAGTTGAGCAAACAGCTCCTCTGGAACTGCCCTTCCTGTCATCCTAGAAAACAGCCAGGAAGAAAAGTTCCCTTCTGTGGGGAATTCTGAAAATAGCTTTGTCTGCTTCAGAGGAAGAAACATAAATGCTGTTATTACGTGGCTGTGCTGACTCTGCCAAGCCATGGATATGCAGTTTCACAGTCCTCCTGCTCAGGCCAGCCTGGCTGGATACATCCCTGGTGGGACCCTGTTGCCTGGCTCTGTGATGTTCAAGAGCACCTGTCCAGATCAGGCTGAAGATTTTTCCTTCCATGACATGCTCCTGGTTGTTCACCAAGGATGGAGCCTGAGCACTGCAGTCCCTAGGCCATAGCATATCTGCCAGAAACCAGCTCCCCTGTGGGTGGGGGACCTCTCTCTGCTGTCACAGTTTGACAAAGAAGAGCTGGTCCAGGAGGTGGGATGGACTTGGTGCATCCCAAACCTGTGTTGCCCTTGCTGACTGTAGAGCAGGTTGGGACCAGGACAAGCTCTGCTCTGACAGTCAGAGACCTGGACTCTGCAGCCCGCTACACCCCTGAGTGCTGCTGCTAACACCTGCCTGGAGAGGTAGAAAAGGCCTTTGGTTTTGCTATAGATATTCAAAGGGCAAAGATTTTTGTTGCTGAGCTCTGGTGCACCCCACACTTGAAATGTCCTGTGTGCTGTTTTTCCTCTCTTAAGGGTGTTGTACATCAGATTTCTTGTTGGAGGAGCAGGCCAGGGTTTACAGTGGGCATTTCCAAGGGCTTTGTGGAAAGAGAGGAGTGTGATCAGGACAGGGGCAAAACAAGGTTGGTATGTCTGTCTTCAGGAAGTCTGCACACAGATCAGCCTGAGCCAACAGCTCTGGGTGTGTTATGCAGCACATCTGAGGGACATAAAAAGTCTGTCATTTATGGTTTGGTGACTCTTGAGGAGGCAAGATGAGCATCTCTAGGAGGGACAGAAGAGTCTGTGACCAGTTGACTCCTTCAGCATTTTAGAAGCCATAGCATTGGCCACTAATCCTTAAGATGCTCTCTGTAGCCAAGACCTACTATTCTGGGTTTCTTTTCCTAATCTCTCTGAGTTCTTAGGCAGCCTGACTGGAATCCCTCCCTGACTGCCAGTCCTGAGAGCATGTATGATGTGTGAGAGCTCGAGGCACTCGGGAGACAACAGTTCTTGTTCCTCTCTGCACTGTCAGCATGGCTCCTGGGGCCATGAACAACACTGTGGTTTTGTTGCAGCCAAATCATTGTTGACTTCATCTGTGATCCCAGCTCAGAGGAATGCTCTGATTTGGTGCAGTGGGCTCGTGGGGACACAGTGCGTCTCCATGTGCACTTAGAAGATACTTGTGGTTGGTGGCCATGTGGCCCATGGCCCTCAGACAAGGGTTTTTCCAAGCCATGAAATTCATGGGGGTTGGAGAGAATGTGCTTGCAGCTATTGTGGTTTATGGTGTAGAAGGATTGGTGTGAAAACTCCTGTTATCTCAAGTAAGATGCATCTTTGGTATGCCACAAGCCCTCGCTCTTGCTGCCCAGCACAGGCAGCACGTTACCATCACTGATACTTGCTCCTGTGCAAACTGCAGACCTGATGGTGGAGTCCTCTAGCCAGGGAAGCAAGAATTAGCTATGGAGAATCTAGGAGGGAGAAAAAAAGGTGTCGTGAGCATGGCTTGGCCTACCACTGGCCTGGGAGACCAGTGCAGGGTTGTTGGCTCCCTGAAGAACAGAGCAGTGCTGCAGGGCAGGGGCAGAGCCACCGAATGGGGATGTGTTCTGAGCAATGGCAAGTCCTGCTACACCTGCATCTCAGTCCAGGCCTTCTGCTTAACTGTTACATGCAGAAACAATTGGGAGTAATTTAAGGATACTGGTGGCAGAGCAGGGTGGTTTGGAGAAGGGCTTTATGCATGTGATATGACAGCTGCTGTATGGTGGGAGTTTTCCCACTCTGGAAGTGTTTTCCAGTTCTCCATTTATTTTTCTCAGCCTTTAGGATCTTGTGCCTGTGAGGTCACCTTCCCTCAGCTTGCAGGATGGCAACATAGGTACAACACTGTGGTTTCTTCCCCTCTTCTTTCCTTTTTTCAGCATGTGGTGTATTTCTAAGACCTTTCCATGCTCAACTTCTTCAGACTTCAGGCCACTGGACCTTGTAGTGACTCAGTACATTGTATCAGAACCTGGTGTCAGCTAAACTTGGGGTGTGTGGTGCAGGTCCTGGGTTGTGGCCCAGGGGTGACCAGCACAGGCCCTGCTGGTCAGGAGCTCTGTGGAGCCACTGCCAGAGACCTCAGTTCCCAGAGAAGGAGTGGGAGCTCTGGCCAGGAGCAAGGCAGGAGTATGGCTGAATGTGTCTTTCCCATTGGTAAGCAGAAAGCTGCTCAGGGTGCCATGTAGCAAGGGACAGGTTCCTCCAGCACCACCAGTGCTGTCATCTGCTGTCACTTCATTATACATGCTGTGGTATTAACCCTCCAGTTGGTTTCTATGGCTGCACAGAAAGGTGGAAAGCAGGTCTTATAGGTAGGTTCAGAACCCAGACTTGAGGTTTAAATGACTTTTCTGGTATGTTGGGCTGTTGCTGGGCTGGGATTGTCTGCTTAACAAATACACAGATACTTCCTTGTTCTGATATGTCTTCAAAGGTTATGTGGTTGGGGTAAGATGCAGAATACCTCTAATTTGCTATTCCAATTGGATTCAGAGATGAGGCTGCAATAGAGTCTGGACTAGGCAACAAATGAACTGCATTCTGTGGAAGCAGATCCACACCAACCAGGATCCGGGAGCTACGTTAGGGTCCTGCTTTTTGGGAGCATCCTGGACTCGAGACCTTCACCCACACAGCCAGAATCAGCACGTTTTTGCTGAGAGCAGGTTTCCTCCAGCAAACCTTTGTCTCGGCTGCGCCAGGCAGGATATCTAAGAACTCCTCCAGCTGAATAAGCCCATCTGTCAAGCGGAGCCAGGCTCATGGCAGGGACAGCATCCGGTACGTGCGCAGCCCCTCGCGGGACACACATCGCCCCTGGCCGTGCCCTTTGTCCTGTCCCCCTCGCAGGCTCCTCCCGCGGCACAGGCGGAGGCAGGAAATCCCGGGCAGCTGCCTGGGAGCCTGCTCGCCCTTCCTCGCCTCCGCTCGCTTCTCCGCCTCGCCTCGGCACCGGGGCGAGCCGAGCCAGCCCTGCGTGTGTGTGTGCACGCGTGGGCGGGGGGGCTGCCGCATGGATTTAGCGAAGGCTGGGAGGGAACACATGGGTTGGGGGTTTTCTGTTGGCCCGCGGTGGCTGCCCGTCCGTCCTGCCAGCCGCGGTTATGGATTCGCTCATTATCCAGGAGCGGTTGGTGGAGCGGCTGCTGTCTCCGCGGACGCAGGCACAGCGGAGCCACCCGGGCAGGCTGAAGGTACAGCCGTGTATTTATAGCACTGCGCGATCCGGGGAGCAGCGGGGACGCGAGGGGGGAGCGAGGGAGGATGGTGCCCGAGCAGACGCGTGCGGCACAAGATGAGACCTCTGAGGAGCAGAGGAGCGGAAAGGCACTGGTAAGGGAGGGATGGCGGGGACAGACAGGAGGGGAGCAGCCCCCGCGGGAGCAGGGCCGAGGGGCGAGCGGCACAGCCGGGAGGTGTGCGACGTGTTTGTGTGGTTATCCGAGGCAGTGATTCCCTCTCCGAATGGCGTTTGTGTGCTTGGCGGGGCTCAGGGCTGTGTGTGCCCACACGCAGTCCGGTTTGTGTTAATGAACAGCGTGTTAATGCTGTGCTTTGCTGGCCGCGGCTCCCTCTCTGCAGCGAATGCCGGTGGGCGGGTGGCTGTGCCGAGACTCCGGCGCTCAGCCCCAGGCAGCAGATGTCCGCGGCAGATGCCCCGGGGGCTGTTTGTGTTACGAAATTATGCAGCTTTCTGCAATGAAAGGAAGCGGAGGGTCTGGCTCTCCTCCGGGGCTGGGCTGGGCTGGTTCGTGCAGACGCGGATGTGGCGGCCGTGCCTGGCCGGAGGGAGGGAAGGGCCACCCGGGAGGGAGCTGGATGGCTTGTGCTGGGGGCTGGGACACCGAGAGGGTCCCTTCCTCCTGAAGAAGCGGAGGCAGAGGCACCAGGGTCCTAGCACAGCTCTGTCATTTATGGGGTTTGCTCCAGACCTTGATAGAGGGCTATTCGTCAGATTTGTTGTGCTCCCGTGGTGTTTAATTTTAGCCCTTTAGAATATACTCAGCAAGGCCTCATTTATCCCCTGGCTGAATGGAGAAGTCACATGAGTTCTGGGTTGGTTTGAACAGCACATTCAGCAGGGAGGTAAGGAGGGAATCGGGAAGGACAGGAGTGATGGAGGCTGTGCAGTGTGCCCTTCCTGGGAGGTACAGACAGCCCTGTGAACACCGTGGTACCGGGATACCTTCTCCTCTGAGCAACAGATCCCAGGTGTTTCTACCCCCACAACAGGAACAGCCTTGAACCCACCAAGGCTTTGTTGCTTGGCTTGAGCTCCCTGCCAGGGAGCCCTGGCCACCTCGGCCGGGTATTGGAGGATGTGAGGATGTGACATGTTGCTGTCATGTCCAGCAAACCAGCGACTGTGTGCTGAGGGGGAGTTACAGGCGTGTTTTGCTTGGCCTGGGGTGCTTTGGTTTGTGAAAGGGTCCCAAAGATTGGCCACAGCTCTTGGTGACCTCTACTGTTGTGCATGGGGCACATTCCCAGGCACGTGGGAGTGGGATGGCAGCAGGAACAAAGGCAGGACCATGGAGCAGGCAGTGGGGAGAGGGGCTCCTTGTGCCAGAGTGCTGCTTGCTCGGCTGGCCGGAGCCTTTTCCCGACAGCTGGAGCTGGCAAGGGAAGCACCGTGCAGCGACCAGCTGTCAGGGCTTGTGTCAGCTTGATGGGAGCTGGTTTGTGAGCGCTGAGAACATGCTGAGGGGGCTGTGGTGCCTCCAGGAACTCCCTTAGTCCAAGCCTCTCATCTAATTAATGGGTTTTAGCTTTTCACAACCCAGGCGGCCTCCTGCCTCCTTCAGTTGCCCTCCCAGACCTGTAACCCTCTTCAGCGCTCCCCATCCTGTGCACAGTTGCTCTGCAGGTAGTGTCTGTGTTGGGTCTAGTGGAGGTAGTGAGTGGTGTAGAGCTTTGAGCAAGGCACACACTGGGCTCAGGAAGCTCCTTGGGCTCCTGAAGTGCCTGGTTGACATTGGCACATTGGCAGAGACAGTGGCACATGCCTGTCATTGTGCCTGAATATGTCTGGGATAGGAATACACATTGGGTATATCAACGCCTCGGTGAGGAACTGTGGGTCAAGGCTGGCTGTGGTGCAGGGACACGCTGCTATCCCTGTAAGAAGGGCATCCCTCCTCACAATTCTCCCTAGATCTCTTGCCTTTGCCCTTAGGCAGGGCTCTGCAGCACGTCCATGGCTGGTGAGAGGGAGACATGGCTGAGGACAGGGCTTTTCCCCTCGCAGCTCTGGCTGCCTCCCACAGTGAGGGGAACTCTTGGAATTGCTCTCAGTGCTGACCTTCCTTTCTGTGAGGGGAATGACTGCATGAGTCATGGGCAAAGGGCAGTGTCCTTCACCAGCTGGGATTTGCTCATTTCCAGTGTGATGATTTCACCAAGCTATGGGGAGGCAACCAGAGGTATGGTAAATCCACAGTTGGGCTGAACAGAAACAAGAGATCAGGTTCAGCCAGTTACACCTGGCAGAAGTGAGTGGAGTTGCACCAGAGCTCAGCTCCCCACTGTGTCTCCATTGTCAGACCTTAGTCATCTAGGTTAAAAACCAAAGAAAACAATAGAAACACATCCCTCGTCTCAGCCTTGGTTTCATTAGCACATTACTAGTACTATTTCACATGTCAAGTCACTGGAGAGAGCAGGTGATCATTGTCTTTCCAAAGTCTGGTAGAGATCAGGGCAGGAGAAGCACAAAGCGAAATATTTTTTGTATTTGTGGTGCTTGCTGGGAAACACTGGACCTTACACTGTGGGGTGTGGGCTGTTACATGTCCACTTCAGTTGTATTCATGGATGTGTTTCACCAGGAGGAGAGACAGCCCTGGCACTGAGGGATACAGACTGGAAGCAGTCTTTTCTTTCTTGTTTTGTGACCTTGCCATTATCACTTTTCTCACTGGTTTTCACACCTTGTGTTTGCCCTTTACTGAGCCTTTTGGGTGGCAGTTCATGGTGTCCCCCAGGCAGGCATTGCTTTGTGGATGCAGCTTGTCAGAACAGCCATCTCTTACCACCCTGGGCTCTCAGTGCTGTTCACTGCACTGCTGTGTTGGGATGTCACTGCCTTTTAGCTCAGTCATTACAGCTGCCAGTGGAGTGCTTTGGGCACTCTGTAATTCTCCGTGGTTCTCTGATTTAATTTTCTCTGTCCCTTCTTGCCTTTCTGGACTGTGGGGTGGTGAAATAGCATTGCTTCAGCTATGTTAGCAAGGTGAGGGAGACCAGAGCCCAGAGTCACTCTGTCAGGGTAGAATGACCAAGTCTTAGACCCAAACCAATCTCAATTTCTAGCAGGTAGTGGCCATGCTAAAGGACAGAGTCCTTGGGCCATGATGGCCATCAGCCATGTCTCTTCCATCTGAGTGGGCAACTCCAGAACAGCCATAAGTTGGGAGGAGGAGACTCTCTGTTCTCCCTGCTCAGTGTCTTCATTGCAACTTCACAGTCTAACTGAAGACGGCTGAGAATGCTCACCCAGGTGGACATGCAGCCAAATGCTGTAGAGAGCTACTCAGGAGTGACATTGCCCTCTTACAGTGTGGAAAGAGGGGCAAGTCAGCATTGCCTTGATCCAGGCACACTGGATTGTACTCTGTGTTTTTTTGAGTATGTGGCCCAGGAATAGAGGTAGTTAAACTTAGGAACAGAGATCTTCCCTGCTGTGCCTGGAGAACTGAGTGAGGACAGTTGTGTGCTTGAAGGCATCCATGCCATGACTGAGTGGGAGCTGGGGCCAGTTTTGAGGAACTCCTGGCTCCGTGGATTTGTCTGTAGCATGAAACCCAGGGGTATGATTATTTTCAGTGATGTTGAAGAGTGGAGTCTATCATGTCTTTAGCTCAGGCATTTGTGAATGGCTTAGTGTGCTTGTACAGAGCATGTGCCAGGTTTGTGTAGTGGCTTTGTGCTGTGAGAGAGGGCTGCACTTGGTGTGGTTGGGCAGTAGGTAACACTCTGTAATACTAAATGGAATACCCTCACCAAAAGCATTTCAGCCGTGTTACCAATACTTCTACGTCTTTCCACTTCCTGTGCTCCTTGAACTTCAGTCGCTTCAGAAACAATACAAGAGATTATTCAGGATTTCCTCTTACTCAGCCAGGAGTGGCTGTGACACAGCAAGAAATAATCCCCTCTCAGATCAAGCAGAAGCTGAGCCATTGCACCTTTCTTTAGACACAGCTCAGGACAGCACAAGCCCTGGGGTGCTAATTACAGAGCTCTCCATCATGTACCACACGTGCCTCTGGAGGGAGGGATATGGAAATGACCTGGGGAGGTGGCATTTGGTGATCCTGCTGTGAAGGGAGCCTGTGACTGTGCAGGAGAAGCCAAGAGTTAGAAAGGTTGTGTGTCAGCAGCAGCCCTGGATGTGCTCTCTGCTGGGAATGGTGGGATGTGCCTTTGGCCTTGTGCTGTCTGTGCTGGGAAGCAGGCCTGTGGCTGGGAGGAGGTGTCTCTCTGTGCCCACCTGTGGGAAGGGCAAAGTCCCTGAGCCCAGAGCAGTGTGTGTCATGCCCTGCACTGCTGCCAGGGCAGGGACTGACCTCTCCTCCGGCCCCTGGCTCTGCCCCAGGCTCAACCCCCTGTCGCTGTGTGAGGCTCAGGCAGAAGGGGTGGCACACCCTGACCTGCTCCCATGCACCTCTGCCCCGCAGGACCATGAGAAGCAGTACGTGGGCTTTGCCACTCTGCCCAACCAGGTCCACCGGAAATCTGTGAAGAAGGGTTTCGACTTCACCCTCATGGTTGCAGGTGAGTCTGCCCGTGCATGGAGGTGGAGGGAACCAGCTCTCCTCACTTCCCATAGGTGCTCCCATAGTGCCCCCCACTCTGTTCTGGCCCTTGTCTCAGGCCCTGCTTTTCTCCCCAGCCTGTGGCAGTTCCCCCAGGAGAAACAGGTCTCTCCTGACCCCTCATAACCTGACCCAAGAAGCTTCTCTTCCAGTAGCGACTCTGGGTAGTGAAGGCAGGGCCAGGCAGGGCCAGAGGGAAGGGAAGGAGGGGGAGGATGGGGGAGCTGGGAGATCACATTTATACAAGGATTGAGACATCTTGCTGCAAAATTCCTCCCACTGCTGGAAAAATGTAATGCCAATAAACAGCTCCTGACAGCTCGTCTCTCTCACTTCCTCTGGCTCAGGATTCAAAGCCTTATTCAGAGTTTCATTTGTAAGTCAATTAGAGGGTCATGTTGCTTGCTTTTTCCTCCTTCCCTTTGCGCTCTGTCAATTAGGAGAGTCGGGCCTGGGCAAATCCACGCTGGTGAATAGCCTGTTCCTGACAGACCTCTACAAAGACAGAAAGCTCCTCAATGCAGAGGGTAAGTTGGGGACAAAGAGGGGTGAATAGGACTGTTTTAAGGACTAGCACTAGCTCCTTGCTTTGGCAGCAGCCACAGGCTCATTGGATCCCAGCCCTCTTGTTTGTGGCCCTGCTGTCCTTTGTGTCTGCAGAGGCACTGGTATTCTAGCAAAAAGGGCTTGGCCCTAGGCCTCTTCTGTCCTGTGAAGGGAAGATGAGGCTGCAAAGCAGCACTAACCCTTTGGGTTGAGATGTTGAGATTTGTCCTTTGCTCTTGGATGCTGGAGTGTGGTAGGGGTTCCCCTTCCCAGTGACTGGACCAGATGTTCAGAACAGCTGGGTTGCAGGCAGTTCAGAGATTTGTGTATCTTCTCAGAGTCTGTCTGCCTGCTGCTGGTCTCTCACAGTACCTCTCCTTTGAGGCTCGGTAGAGGATGATCAGGGGTTTTGAGGCCCATGTTACTCCCTGTGCTCAGTGATAAGGAGGGAGCTGGCTTGTTATGGGTGTGAGTGGGGATCCCCAGTGTCACTGCCTGGCTTTAACTCACATGTTCCTGTTCAAAGAGAGAATCAATCAAACAGTGGAAATCGTCAAGCACACGGTGGACATTGAGGAGAAGGGTGTCAAACTGAAGCTGACCATAGTGGACACACCAGGCTTTGGAGATGCTGTTAACAACACTGAGTGGTGAGCAGAGCTGTGCTGCCTTCCTCCTAGTCCTTGGACTCATAGTCACTAGAGTCACTGTCTTGCTGAACTCATGATTTTGTTTTGATTGAATTGCCCTTCCCAGCTGGAAGCCCATCACTGACTACATTGACCAGCAGTTTGAACAGTATTTCCGTGATGAGAGTGGCCTGAACCGGAAGAACATCCAGGACAACCGAGTGCATTGCTGCCTCTACTTCATCTCTCCCTTCGGGCACGGGTGAGAGCCCACACTCCAGGCCTGGGGGGTGACTCAGTCCAGAGGGATGACCCTGGGGCACCAGGATTCCCCTATAGCAGCTTGTACCCTGGCAGGGCTGGTGGCACAGGAGAAGAGCTGTCTGGATGCTCTCCCTCAACTGAGCATCACACCGCTCCCTGTCCCCCACTGGCATGGCAGACTGCCTGTGATCAGGCAGAGCAGATCTCCCTCAGGCTTTACAGCCTGTTTTGGAAATCAGGAGAAACAATGCCACACAGACCTAGACCTGTATGTTCCTACCTAGCTAAGCCTGAGTGATGCATAGGAAAGGGAGTTTTAAGCTGCCTTCAGTGCCTGCCCCTTGCTGGCTCCTGTGTCAGCTGGAGGGGCTGTACTGGCTGCCTGTGGCACAGGACAGCTGGAGGGAGACCCCAGGCTGTGGCCTGGGCAGTATTTGGCCCTCAGGGGAGCAAATACCCGGGCTGTGTCACTGTGAGACATTCAGCAGCTAAAATTGGAGACAGCTTTCCTGAAGGTACAGTCCTAGCTGAGGGCTGTCCCAGTGCTGCTGCAGGCCCTTGTGTCAGTGCTGTCCCTTTGTGCTGGGTGGCTGAGAGGGGCTGGAGGGGGAGCTGCCCAGGCTGTCCTTGCTAACTGTGTCCCTCCTCATCCCTGCTGCAGGCTGAGGCCTGTGGATGTTGAGTTCATGAAGGCTCTGCATGAGAAGGTCAACATTGTGCCCCTGATTGCCAAAGCCGACTGCCTGATCCCCTCTGAGATCCGGAAGCTAAAAGAGAGGGTGAGATGCTCTTTCTCTACAGGGATATATCTGATTTAGCAGCAGGGATGGACTGAGGAAGGGGAGATACATATATATTTATTTATATGTCTGTATAGCTTGTTTGTGAGTATAGATGTATTTATATATACAGTACCTGCAAATGTAGCTGCAGCAGTGCTCTGCTGTGAGAAGGGAAGGGGTGTCAGTGGAGAGGCCAACTCTAAAAGAAACATCTATTTTACCATCTGCAGGCTATAGGAAACCCATGGGAGCACAAATAGAATAAACCCAGTATTTCTGTATTGTTCAGTTTTAAATCCTTTTGTTTTTGTCTTGCCTGGGCACAGATCCGTGAAGAGATTGACAAATTTGGTATTAAAGTGTACCAGTTCCCTGAGTGTGACTCCGATGAAGATGAGGAGTTCAAGCAGCAAGACAGAGAGCTGAAGGTAAGGAACCTGCTCAGCAGAGGGCTGGGAAGTCAGGCTCCATGGGTATGTGGGTTGCTCCAGAAGGAGCCAGAGCTGCCACATGTGTGCCAAAGGCTTGTGCTACTGATACCCAGGGAACAGCCTTGGCTCATGTGATAGATGGCCTGGAGAAGGTGCTGATGTCTTTGCTGGTACCATGATGTCCAGTGTGTCACAAAGAAATGGCACTTCTGCTCTCTCTCCAGTGCACTGTCACTCTGTCTGCCATCTATCTCAGCCTGTATTTTTAAGATGAAGGCTGGGTTGTACAGCATTTCTAGCACCTATTTCTGAGTGATGCCATCAAGGAGGAGAGATTTGTGAGTGATTAGACACCACTGTGACAAATAAGTTGTATGGGAGGGCACACATGATCATACAGGCATGTCTGGAGGTCCTAGCAGCTCAGTCCTGACCCCCTCCCAAGCTGAGCCGGTCCTGTGTGTGCATGAAGTATGGCCTTGTTTCTGATACCTAAGAGGGGCAGTGGGCTTCAACTCCCTTCTGAGCAGAGGAGAACACAGCCTGTATATCCCTGCCTGGACAAGCTCTCAGCCTACATTGTCCCACTTGTGTGGTGTCCCAGCCTCTTTGCTCTGGCGTCCCTGTAGAGCTTCCTCTCCGAGAAGGGATGCAGGCACCTGCAGAGACACAGCTTCCCTCAGGACAGCTGAGGTCAGGCTGGGAATCAGGCTGCCTGTAGATCCCAGTGCTTTAGGCTTTTCTCTGCAAGCGGTGGCACGTGTGGATGTCCCTGTGCTTTTCCTCCTCCTGCCCCACTGTGCCTGAGCTTAGCCCTCAGCGAGGGGTGTGTGGGCAGCGCGGGGCTGAGCTGGGCTCAGCGGTGCCTCTCGTTCCAGGAGAGCGCGCCCTTTGCCGTCATCGGCAGCAACACGGTGGTGGAGGCAAAAGGCCAGCGAGTCCGTGGACGGCTCTACCCCTGGGGCATTGTGGAAGGTAAGCATGGAGCCTGGGAGCTGGCAGTGTGAGGAGGGGCAGGCAGGGACAGGGCAAGGACAGGCAGGCATTTAAAACAGGGATGGCAGGGGAGAGCCAGGACTGCAGCAATAACCTTCTCATGACAGACTGAACAAGAGAGGCTGCAGTGTGAGTGAAAGAATGCCTGGGCTGTAATGTGCACTAGGATATGGCTTCTTATTAAAGGGGGAGATCAGGCATTGCCTGTTTAGTTTCTGGGAGAAGCTGTTGCCTTTAGCCAAACAATCATAAAACCTCCTGCACTCCCTCCTCTGCTGCCGCTCCTGTAAATGCTGGAGGCTGTGCTGATGCACAGTGTCTTTGTCTCCAACTTTCTTCCTTTCTAAAGGGAGAAATTTCATAAAGCCCATTGGCAGAAAAACTGCTGGAATGGCTTTTGCTGCTTTTGCTGACTCCCCCATGCCAGTTTGTTGCTTTTAGGCTTTGCAGCTTTAGATCCCCAAAGCTTGTGTGTGCACTCGTGGCTGGTGGTGCTGACTGCCCAGCTGCTGGCTCTGCTCCCTGGCTCCAAAGGGGACTGGGCCTGTTGGGATGCTGGCATTTGGCAATAGGATCAACTTTGTGAACCCCTGTGCCTGACACAGCTGGCTTCCCCCAGCCCTGCAGAGAGGTAAATGGAGATCACCATGGCAGGCACAGCACTTCCCACAGTGCTGTCTGGAGCCAGGCTCCCCATGGCAACCGCAGCTCTTTCAGCTCTCCATTGCCTACTCTTGGCTTTTCCCCTCAGGGGCTGATTTTGTCTACAGGGGCCTTTTGATAAGTCTTAAATTCTGATGAGAAAAGCAATTTGCCTCCAGCACCAGCTGTGCTCACTCTGGTTATAACAGTGACAAGTCATGTACCTGGGATCCTCTCTCAAGGCTCTGTACATGCTTAATTAATCCTCTTTCCCAGAAAAAGTCCTGGCAACACAGTGACTTCAGCAGCGTGGCCTCAGCACTGAGAAATGCAGAGCATCATCGAGGCTGTGCCAGGGCAGTGGAGGGGACAGGCTGGGGGAAGGATGAGGAAGGAGCCCTGAGGTGGGGATTTAGTCCAGCCTGGATGCCATGAGGCAGAAGGGGCTTCCTGGAGAGAGCCGGTGAGGTGTGACATCCAAGCACTCTCCTGGTTTTGCTTTCCCAGTGGAAAACCAGGCACATTGTGACTTTGTGAAGCTGCGGAACATGCTGATCCGGACACACATGCACGACCTGAAGGACGTCACCTGCGATGTCCACTATGAGAACTACCGAGCTCAGTGCATCCAGCAAATGACCAGGTGGGTCCCCCCCGTGGTGGGAGGGCTGTCTCACAGCAGCTCATCGCTCAGGAGGCTGTGGGTCTGCTGGGAATTAAAATAGCAAATCCAAGCATGTTTCCCACAGTCTTGAACCCATGGTGGGAATGCTTCTGAGAATTCACGTTCCTGTCTGAAGATTCCCCATGCAGATATTGGGGAAATAGGCCTTAAGATTCTTTTCTAGCACTGGTTGAAAAACATCCAGCCTAATAAAATGGGATAAACCAATTCTGGTGAGTGATAGCTGTGTCCATTGCCAAAGAGTAAGGCATTCTGTGGTCTGCAGTTCTGTCCAAATGACAGCATGACCGTTGGGATGCTGCTGTTCCTCCGACAGCAGACCCCAGGCAATTAGTAAGGTGACACATTTCCAAAGATTTCTTTGCATTGTCTTCCCATTGCATTTGATTCTCCATTGTTTTAGTCACAATGATCAGAAAACAGAAGAGAGAGCAGGCACAGACTTCTCATTTGAAACCTCTGTTTTTCCATGACTGATATACTGGTGAAAAAATTTAAGTAGATCTTGGCTCCTCTGCTGTGAGCCACCCCCTTCATTTCCTGCCTGACCTGGCTGATGTCTCTGCTGCCACGTTGCAGAGCAGACATGGCTGTGCCTCACAGGGAGCAGTCCCGGTGTGTGCCGACGTGCAGGTTGGCACATCCTCCTGACACACAGTGTATCCCAGTCCTTTTGCATAGCAGACAAGCCTGTTTGTTTCAACAGTGAGTATATGGAGTCCCAAAATAACTAGGTTAAATGCTAGAGCTGCGTGAGCGGTGTCACAGCTGCTATTTAGGTAGGCTGTGGATCTATTAAAAGAAGAGCACCATGAAAAAGCAATTGCTAAGCTTAGGGAAAGCTTCATTTTGGTGCCGTGTCTCATGCCACGGTTAGTTCTATGCCAGTGAACAAGTCTCATAAAACCAGAGCAGGGCCCTTTCTAGAGAGTAGTTCTGGGAGCAGATCCCAGTCTCCAGGACTGGAATTGTCTCAGTAATGAGCCAATGGTGACTCCAAGTGGTGAACGCGTGCAAGTGACATCTTGAGGTTCGAATTTCAGCCTAAACGTCTTTGGCTACTGTCATCCCCTTCTCGCCCACTGAGAGCTCCTCTGACTTTTGGAAGAAAGTCACCTTCTTTCTCTGTCCCCACCTGCACTCGGGTGCACCCCAAGCCCTCACAGCAATGCTGCTGTGCCGTGCCTGTTTCTTGCCTGCCACCTCCTGAATAGGAGGGCAGGCTTTGTTACCAGACCTGCAGAGATTAAACTGTTCCTCTGGTCTTATCTTCCTGGAAAAACAGAAAGGACTATGGTGAGCATGTGGTGCACCAGGGATGCTGATAGTTTGTGTTGATGCTGCGTGTGTGTGTAGGCACATGCACAGAAGATCCAAAAGAGGCCAGATAAATTGTCTGTAAATATCTCTGCTAAGCTTGCCAATGCAGTCACAAAAAGTGGCTGGAAATATCAGCCCCTTCTGTGTTTGCTCTCAGTGTAAGCCTGGTTTGGATTTTCTGTTAGCTACCCACACACTTGTATTTTGAACACTGTCATTGACTTTGGTTGCATTCTGTATCCAAGTGCATCCCACACCTCTGGCCTGGATTCCCCTCAGCCCTTCCACCTGGCTGGGTGAATGCTGCTGCACTGCTGGCTGGTCTGCCATGGGGAGTGACATGTGGTGACACCAAAGCCAGCCAGCCTGAACCACGACTGACTGCATTTCCCCCCTCTCTCCATCTCTCCAGCAAGCTGACTCAGGACAACAGGATAGAAAGCCCGATTCCCATTCTGCCTCTCCCAACACCGGACACTGAGACAGAGAAGCTGATCAAGATGAAGGATGAGGAGGTGAGGCCCATTTCTGCCTGTGCCTCCTTGGTGTTGGAGCTGGAATCTGAGGTGTTTCTTCAGGGTTGCCCCACAGAGGCTGTCCTGAGCCTTCCCACTCCTGCCTCCCACCATCATGGGCTCCTGGGGTGGAGGACAGGGTGCGAAAGCTGTGGCTTCATCTCAGGGAAGTGTGGCTACATTCCACCCTGGATTCAGGTGCCTCTGTGCTCAGGCAGGAGTTTTTACTGCCTGAGGGATCCCTTTGGCAGCTCCAAGGGGCTGCCCCCGGTGTGGATCAGCAGGTCCCTTTCTGACTCTCTCTTCTGTGTCTCACACAGTTACGGCGGATGCAAGAGATGCTGCAGAAGATGCAGCAGCAGATGCAGGATCAGTGAGAGGCAGGTACCCGGAGGGCAAAGGGAATCCCCCCAGTGACCACCTGAGACCTGGCAAGAGCTGTGAACGTTTAGAAAAGGTTTCCTGTTGTATAGAGACTCGTGGGCAAGAGCTGCACCCGCACCCTCTAATTTATTAGCAGCAATGGTGGCTTTTCGGCCAGCTGGATTGTGGAGGAGGCTGTTCACTTAACAGTTTACTGATGTGTATTTCTTTTTTAATAATTATTCTTTTGTTTCTTTTTTTGTTTCTTTCTCTTGCTTTCTTCTTTTTTTTTAAAGAAACTAGCCTGGGAAGTCTCTAAGGCATCCTAAAAAAAAAAAAAAAGAAAAAGATCCCTCTTTCCCATGTACTAATCTCTTGTGTGGGAATGCTCTGGTATTTAAAGTTCTGGTTTCTCTGGTGTACAAACTTAAAGACTATCTGTGTCAATGCACGTAAATGTTTACTCCCAACTGAGGTGCTGTGCCCCTGTCCCTGTTTCCCTTGTCTGGGGCCAGCACAAGCTTTGTAAAGGCAGCTGTACCCTCCTGTGAGTCTGACCTGCGCTGCTCAGGCTTCTCAGCCTGGGGACAGCTCTGGCCCAGAGAGCTGGGGCTGGGGGTTTCTCTGTGCACTGACCTGCCCAGGAGTACTGATGGTTTCCTGGTTTCCTCTCCAGGTTTTTATGGGTTTTTTGTTTAGTTGGTTGGTTTTGTTCTTCCTATCAAGAAGCTCCAGGATATTTGCACTGAGCAGCAAGGGACTGAGTCTCTCAAGGTTGGTTAGAAGAAAATGTCTTCTACTGCTCTCAGTTATGTCTTTCTGGCAGAGAGGATGAGTTGCTGACTGTTCCCTGCAAGGAGTTGATGGGAGTGAGCCCCTTTCCTGCCATGGTTTCCTCCTTGGTGGGCTGGAGGCATTGGTAGATGAACCCCAGGGCCCTGCAGTTGCTGCGTGAGGGTATCTCATGGCTTAGCTCTGGTCATCCACCTGCAGCGTGTCTTTAGTGTCTGCTCTGAAAAACACTGTGGCAACCACAGTGCTTGGCCAGGACTGCTTTGGAGGGGGTAGAAACTCTAGGGCTGAAATCCAACCCCAAATGCAGACCTGTGCCCTGTCCCCAGGCTTTGCAGTCCCACGAGCACATTGCTGACTCTGAGCCTCTGCTGGGGGAAGGGGCAGTTTTTGTATGCTTGTACCCAAGTTCTGCAGGCCACCTGTCCAGGCAGGTGTCAGGTCAGTGTGGCAGGTGCAGGAGTGTCACTGTGTGGGGCTGAGAACAGCCCAGCGCACTTGGCACTTGCTCCCTGCCCTTCCCCTGGGACTCAGCCCTTCTCCCCCTCCCTAGTCCAAAGCTCTTCCTGTCTTAGTGCTGGGAAGGCTGGTGGATCTGCTGGCCAGAGATAAGACCACTCTTTGAGCAGCAGCTCCTGTCTTGTTCTTGCTTCCTGCAGTATTTTTAACTTCAGCCCAGCCAGAGCAGAGCCCTGGAGTGTGATGTGCCTGACAGGGCAGGGCTCACCAGCAACACTGCCACGCGTGCAGGAATCAGGGCTGTTGGAGGGAGAGACACTTGGCTCTTCCCTCTGACTCCAGGGAGTGCTGCCATGGGCTGGGCCCTTCTGCTCCTTGGCTGATTCCTCTGTCCCCTTTCCCCTTTTGTATCTGCTCCTCCATTGCTGGATCTCCCCAGTAGATCTCCGTGGGTAGAAAGCACAGTGTTGGCCAGGAATAGCCAGGCTCTAAATTCTGTTATTAGGTGTTGCATTTGTCTGATTCCTCCATGGGGCTTTAGAGTCCTGGTCAGGGCCTGTCCAGGTGGTGAGTAGGTTGGCTGGTTCCAGTTATTCACTGTACAGAGCCTCTGCTTAGCCAGAGCATGGGCTGTAGGGGCAGGGGAGAGACCCTGGCACCCCATGGAAGGACAAAGTGAGGGTGAAGCCCTTTGGCAGAACTGTGCAAGCTGGGCAAGAGCAGTGTCCAACAAGTTTATTTTTGGTTTTTTTTTTCATTCTCCCCTATTTTGGGCTCATAAGTGGCAGTGTCAGCCTAGGAGAGCATAAGGACTCAGCTTGGCTTCAGTAACATGCAGGACCGAGGTGCCTAAGGATGAAGTATAATCCTTCTTCGTGCGATGTGCTTACTTGAGTGGTGGAGTGGCTGGAAGCAGGAGCTTCCTCCAGGTTTTCTGGAGCTGGTTTGCTGCTGTCCAAGGCTGAGTTCTCAGTTCTCAGCTTTGTCTGTGCTAGTATTACAGGAAACACCCTGAAGTACCTATTCCCTCTTTTCTTACACTGATCTTGTTGGTGAGGAGGATGTTCTGTTGCAAATAAGCCCTGCCCAGCTGGAGATGTTCCTCCTTCAAACATATTTATTCCTAGAAGATAGAGGAGACCTTTTCCCTTTAGTATGGACATAGAGCAGCTGACAACTCTTATGCTGGGCTGTGCACAGAGGTGCTGTGTGAGAGCACAGGTATATTGGTCACAGGCAGGCAGGGTTGCTGAGTGTGGATCTGTCTCTGTCCCTCTGAGAGAGGAAGTCTCCATCAGCTCAGTGCATGTGGCTCCTGTATCAAATTGATAGTCACAAGTCTGTTCTCTACAGAGAGCTGAAGCCTGTGGCTAGGAGCTGGCAAAGATGGTTAAAGCTGCAGTTAGGAAAATCACACAGGAATGAGGCACCAGAGATGGCTTCTGCAGAGGGGCCGTGGTACCACTGAAATGACATCTGTGTATAGGAGGTTCCCTGCCCAGAGTGCCAGAGTCTGGGGGGCTGCTTGGAAAGGGATTAGCTACTGACTCTGGAGGACACCAGGGATTCAGACTCTGGCCTGGAAGGTGGCATCTGTATATTAAAGGAGCATTTTGTATTGTGGCATCAGGTCACGCAGGAAGTGGAGAAGAGACTCCTGAACACGTTTAGCTTGGCCATTTGGCTCTGGCAGTGGGAAGTGTGGATAGGAAAGTAATTTAACACCTCCCCTCACGCAACCCTCTACAGCTTCACATGTGATCCCTGCACCCCAGGCACATTCCCATGCCAAGCTTTGTCCTGCTGAGTGAGTGGCTGCAGGGGTGGGGTCTCAGTCTGCAGGGCTATCCCAGGCTGCAGCTGGGGCTGTTGGTACATCTTGGCCCCTGTGCCTGGCTGGGGATGGAGCCACAGCATGAACTCCTTCTGTGCCACTGCTGTGCTGGTCCTGCCTGTGCAGTCATTGCAGCCCCCCTGCATGCCTCCCCTCCCAGGAGGGCATCCCACTCTTCGTGCTCTGCAAAGGCATTCCCTGCTCCTCCTCACAAACTCCGCTGTGCTTTAATGCTGGCTTGCTCCTGCCATGCACCTTCCTCACCCCCTGCTCCATTCCTAGGCTCTTTGTTTCCTGTCCATCTGTTGGGTTATTATAATTATATTTTTTTGTAAATTTCTGTTTGAACATTTTGTCATTGTGAACAAAGAAAAATGAAACCTTTTAAAACATATCCATTTTATTAAATGATTATTGTTATTATTATTAATGTTTACTACCTGAATTGATCAGTGAAATAAATACATTCAAAAAACCAACCTCTTTCTGTTTAATTTTCAGTCCCCTTGAGCAGCATTGATGGTACATTATGGACAGGAGAGAGCAAAACTGACCCTGTTTCTCCTTTTATCTAATTCTGGCAGAGCAGGCTCCAGACAGGGCTTCCTGCATGGGATTTCTGGTCTGTTTATGCCAGAAGCTAGCAAGCTGATCTTGAAGTTCTTCTATCTTCAAGCATCCCCTAGGAGTGGTGTCTAAATTGGCAATGGACAGCTGGGCAGGATCCAGTCCCAGGAAATCCAGTTTGTAAGTAGCCAGAGCAGCATTGCCAAGTCTGTGCTGCATGCAGAGCCACAGTGGGTCTGGCTGTGGATCAGCTCCATGCCACACCTGGCCTGAACACCTGCCTGGGAATAAATGTGGCACCAAATGTGTGAGACGAGGTAAGTTTGCTGAGCAAACTTAACACCTGCAGTAGTCGAGCTGCTCCCAAGTGGAAAGCAGGCCCTGCAGGAAAAACTGGGTTGGTTTGTTAGCCTAAGATCTCTTTCCCACTCTGCCTGCCCACCACAGTGAAACAACTGAAATTATCTGCTCCAACTGCACAGAAATTTAAAGCTTAAATGTTTTCTTTAGCTCATCAAAATTTTTCCCTCAGTTAGGGCCAAATTCTGACAGTGTTTGCACCCTCATTTCCCTTCACATGAGCACGTTCAGGACATTCATAATTTCTGCTCTGTGGGACATGCACAGTACAAGGTAACAGTTGTGCTCAGTGAGGCAACAATTTCACTTTACAATTCTAGTGGCCTTAGCACAGTGAATGCCTGGTCAGGCTGATGGCAGAAAATTGTCTGTGAAAGTGTGATGGCCATGAGAAGGCAAGATTCTACCTAAATGTGGTTTTGATACTTGGACTCAGCAGTTGAAGTATTTGTGTAATTCAGCTTCTGAGTAAAGGATGTGGTCAGTCTTTCTCAGTAACTGCACACTGCACTCGTTGGGAGCTTGCAGGCCCACTTGGCTACCCAAGGGCAAGAGTGCTCCAGGGCAGCCCCTCAGAGCACTGTCTTTCCCAGTCTGTTGGCCATCCTGTGAATCCAAATAGTTTATTTTGGTGTAGACAGTGAAATGCTAAGGGTTATGTTTTACCCCTGTAGGAATCATGAGAGGATGCAGGTGTCTGGAGAATCGCTCTCTGGATGGATGGACGGGAAGTCCATTTCTATCAGCAGATCTTTCACTGCTAAGTAGGAGTAGATTTGTGCCACTGTTTCAAGGGAAACCTGAGAGTCAGCACCTAGAAAAGTGCTAGGTCTCACCACTCTGCCAACTGCAGTTTTCCTGATGAGATGGGAAACCAAAGGCCACCATGTTCAGGGAGTGTGGTACAAACCAGTAATGTCACCTTCCACGTTGAAGTGCATTTTGAATTACTATACAATGAGACTGTGATGTTTCTGTTGGGCTGAGCCTGTGGGCCCAGAATCACAGTTATCAGTACTGTCAGCATCTCTCCCAGCAACCGTGTTCTTGTGGGCAGTGTCAGTTCCCATTTCTTGGAAGGCTTACTCAAGGAAGCATCAGCTTCCGATGACATGCAGCAGGCTTGCAGGAAGGCCTCGTGTGGGAGGTGTCCCTGGGATGAGCCTGACCCTTATCTTGCCAGCCAGCTGCAGGGGGACTATCCGGGAGCTCGGCTATGCAGCTGCACACACTCTTGCACTGGCTGGACTGCCTTAAGATCTTCCTCTTTTGTTGTAAAGCCAGCAAGAAAACAAGGATTGAACTGCTCTGGTAAGTCAACAAAGTTACTTTCTGTTCTTTTTTAGTTTTTTATTTGGTTGACAGCACAAAAAAGCACTGTCTTGTTGCAGATATGTGTAGTTGTTTGCCTGGAGAAATTATGGCAGCTCATGTGTTCAGCAGTGGCATGAGACTGTAATATAAAGACAGCTCTTTGGCCCATGTCTTCCAGCACAGTCACAGCTCCAGAAGATTAATCACCTGCTGGAGCAGTGTCTGCCATGGAAAACTCCACTGACCTCCACCCTCAGTGATCAGCACCCTCTCTGCAGCCAAGGGCTGTTTGTCACTTCTTTCCAAAACTGGAAAGGCTATTTTTCACTTGGGGTAACAGTAAATTTATTTCTGAATCTCCTCTTGCAGTTTGCATGAACAAAGCTTTGCTTGCAGGTGGAATTCAGAGATACGATAAGGCATGAGCTGTTCCATATTCTAGTTTTTGACTCCTTGACAGAAATGTTGGCTATTCTAGTAATCCACTGCCACTAATGCTGAAAATACAAGCAGCTCTAGTACAGTTCTGAGGACTGGTGAAAATGTATTTGATAGCTGCAGCTAAGCCTCCCAATAGCTATGTGTAGCTAACCCAGTAGCTAACCCTCCTCAAATCCAGGGTTGGAAGACCAGGAACATTCCCTCTCCTGTAAAGAGAGACCAAGAATTTGCACATCTCTTTTAACTCTGTTCTTTTCAGAGCTCTTGCATCTCCTGTGAAGGACAGCAAATTCACCCAACTTTAGAAACTCATTCTCAGAACAAACCAACAGAAGACTTGGGGCTGTTGTGTCAGTCCTAGAGTGTGTGGTGTCTACCTGGTCTCCATCCAGTCTCACCAGGGAAGTGTTTGCAGGTGAAGATGAACAGTGGAATTCTCTTCTTGTCCCTCCTGGGCTTCCTCCCACGTATGGCATCCACATGCCCTGTGCCATGCAAGTGTACGAGCACCATTATTGACTGCACCTCCAAAGACCTCACTGTAGCAAACCTGCCCGTTGCTTTCCGTCCTTCAGCTGAAATTATCCACCTTGGTTACAACAGGCTCACCTCCATTCCCAATGGGCTTTTTGACAACCTACAGAGCCTCCAGGTAGTCTACCTGCAGGGCAACCCTTGGGAATGCACCTGTGACATCCTGTACCTGCGCTCCTGGCTCCAGTGGCAGCAGAACCGGACCCAGTACAGGGATGTGCGGTGCAGCTCCCCGGCACACCTGCAGGGCCGGGTCATTGCCTACCTGACAGAGGACGAGATCATCTCCACGTGCCAGCACTGGTACTGCAGCCTGGCTCTCATCTCTCAGCTCTGTCTCTTCATCCTCCTTCTCCTCCAGGGTATCTTGGTTATCTTCATCATTGTCTACCTGCAGAAATTTCGGCGAATGACTGCTGAAGCCCGGAGCACCACCCAAGAACTGCACCAGCAGGTTGACCCCTGGGTATCTTCTTAATGAAACCCCAACAACAGTGATTAACATCACAAGACTGAAGAACCTCCTCCCCTTGGGGGATGATGTGCCAAGGTCCTGTGGTTTGTGATACCCAGAGGCGACAATTCAGTGCAGCATCTGGTCCTGACTGCGGTCCAAAGCAGGGCTTGAACTGATCAGACACTTGCTGTGTTCCTAAAGAACCAATCTTGTGTTTTTTTAATGCTTTATACTCTTTAGCATCATCTTGATTGCTTTGCTGGGCTGGAAGTGGCTCTGGTTTGGTAGACTAAGGAAATCATAAACTACAGTAACCAGAACTGACTTGAACAGCTCATAAGCCCCTAAAGGCTACAGTGCTTGATCTCTCCTATGCTGCAGTATTTCAGCCACACTTCCCAGGGTGCTTCTGATTTTGTTGGGTCAGGTGAGGACAGAGGTGGGCAGTGAACAGTTAAGGTATGGACTGAAACAATGGAGAAATGCAGTTTCCTTGTGTTACCACAGACTGCCTTAGAATCTTTGGCCAAGTGACTTAGTCTTCTCCTGCATTGGTTTCCCGTAAGTAAAAAGAGAAAGAAAATTTCTTCTTGCTTGATGCATTTTTTTTCAATGTTCTATCAAGGGAGGGCATGTTTAGAAGCCCACCTATTTTGTCCTGTCTGGACTCCTTTTAATCTACTTAAAGTTTTAATACTGACTTCAAGTGAGTGAAACTGGGGCCCTGAATGCTTGTGAGAGATTGATCCCGAAGCCAAGAGTTACTGAGACCAGTGGCTGTTTCTGTAACAGCAGCTGGCACAAGAGGTCTGCTCTTCAGAGACTCCAACCCCACTGACGTGCCGTTACGGTGTCCTGTAATTATATTTGAGATGAAGAAAAATTGAAATAAAACTATGCATGTTGATGTAAGTGGCTTATTTTTCAATTCCACACTGGGTCTGTTGTGCTGCCTGGAGTTCCTCACACTCAGGCTTTGTGCTGTTAGCACGGGCAGTGCTGGCTGCCACCTTGGCACAGGGAAATGGGGAGTTTCTTCCAGTGCCACTGAGCGGCTGCTTATTGTTTTATGATGTGTTTGGTGGGGCCCGCAGGGCTGGGGGGCGACCAGCAGGGTGAATGCCCCATTCCCTCAGCCCCCAGTGCCGCTCACGGGGGATCCTCTCCCTCTGGGGGGCCTCGGGTCACACAGAGAATGGGCTTTACCTTGGGGAGGGGGGCTGGGGACAGTGAGGGACAGTGAGGGGACACGGGGCTGTGAGGGAGCGCTGAGGGAGCAGTGAGGGGACAGTAAGAGAGCAGTGAGGGGACACGGAGCTGCGAGGGAGCAGTGAGGGGACACGGGGCACTGGCGGAGCACTGAAGGAACAGTGAGGGCAGTAGGAGCTGAAGGAGCTGCTCCGGGACTCTCTGATGGAGAAAAAGGTCAGTGTCGTGGTTTGTCCCCCTGCGGTCGAGTCCGGCGGTGCCAGGGAAGGGCGGGCTGAGGTGCGAAGATGGCGGGCGGTGTGAGGGCGGCTCCCCTCAGGGCCCAGGGCTTCCCCTCATGGCCTGGGGCTCCCCCCAGGGCCCAGGGCTCCCCTCATGGCCCGGGGCTCCCCCTCAGGGCCCAGGGCTTCCCCTCATGGCCTGGGGCTCCCCCCAGGGCCCAGGGCTCCCCTCATGGCCCGGGGCTCCCCCTCAGGGCCCAGGGCTTCCCCTCATGGCCTGGGGCTCCCCCCAGGGCCCAGGGCTCCCCTCATGGCCCGGGGCTCCCCCTCAGGGCCCAGGGCTTCCCCTCATGGCCTGGGGCTCCCCCCAGGGCCCAGGGCTCCCCTCATGGCCCGGGGCTCCCCCTCAGGGCCCAGGGCTTCCCCTCATGGCCTGGGGCTCCCCCCAGGGCCCAGGGCTCCCCTCATGGCCCGGGGCTCCCCCTCAGGGCCCAGGGCTTCCCCTCATGGCCTGGGGCTCCCCCCAGGGCCCAGGGCTCCCCTCAAGGCCCGGGGCTCCCCTCAGGGCCTGCGGCCGGGCCGTGCCCGGGCCAGAAGGGCTTTCCCCATGTTGTGTGTGCTGAGGCCAGCCTGCCTGAGGTGAGTGACACGGGGCTCTGCCTCGGGGGTGCCTTTCTGCCATTTCCCTGCCGTGCCCCTCCGGCACGAACCCCTGAGGTGTTGGCCTGACTGGGTGCAGCAGCGGCACCCCAGAAAATGGGGGTCCAGCTCAGATTTGGGTTTTCTTCTGAGGTTTGCACCTTGCTGGACTCCAGCCAATGCATCTGTATCCTCTGCAATATCACCATGGCCATGACCTCTGAGGGGGCACACAGCTCCACCGAGAGCCTTTTCTGTGGAGATGCCCAAATTAGGGCTCCATGAGGCTCACAGCACCCTCAAATCCCTGATTGTTAAGTACTGTTGGTTTTTTTTTTTTTAAATGTATATTTTCCTGCCCTGAGGAACAACCTTTCCATAGGAGTAGAAGGCCAGTTTTCTGGCTTGTTCCTCCCCACAGTCTTTTTCCCAGAATCAAGATGCAGCTGTGTAAGTAGTGCAAACCCATCTTCCCTTCACCCCCTTCCTTCTCGTTCCTTTAGGTCAACTACACTGCTGTTTTAGTGTTTCATGCCTGCTGTTGAAGTTCTCTTCCTTTACTGATACATGCAAGGGATGTAAAAGACCCTTTTCTTTCCCATTACTTTGCAAAGTGTGCTGGTGTGGCAGAAGGAATCCCCGGGTTTGCCTGCAGGTTTTCAGCTGAATTCACCGGGGTTGGAGGGTGTTGTTGGTGTGGGCAGTACTGGCAGTGCCACAGGCACAGGCTCAGCTGCTGGGAGAGGCTGGACTGGGAGCAGGCAGGATCCCAGCCCTGTGACTGCTTAGCCCGTCAGCACTGCCCTGGGGTGCTGCAAAACCTACAGGGCTCAATTTGCCCACAGACAGACCAACTGCTGGCTTTGGTTTCAGTTCCCTGGATAGGCAGGAAAGGGTCCTGCCTCTGCATTGTTAAGTTTTGGACACATGAAAGGTAGAAAGCCATTTGGCATCGTTTGCCAAAATGTGAAGAATGTGACCATCCATAGCAATGTGATAATGAATTGCACGGAGCACAGGGTGATTTGTATGCCATGGCAGCATGTCTAATCCATAAATCTAGAGCCTGCATGGCTTGGCTTCTCCTGGCTCACAAAGCTGCATGTCACAGATGCCTTCTTGCTCTGCTGGCCAGTGGAGGATCTGCTGGGATGCCGCGAAAGGGAGAACTGGCTTTCTTTCTGAAGGGAGGGACTGTCCAAAGCTGCACAGAGGCTTCAAAGAGGAAGTAACAGTGAAATATGGCAGAGATAAATGCAAGCTACTAAGCTGCTTTGCAAATAACTTTCTAGTATCAAGGCCAGTCCAGCCCCTGGGCATTCAGGACTGGGCTGCCGTGCCTGCTGGACAGGCTGCTGCACTGCCAAGGGTTCAGATGCTTCCAGGCAGCTCCTTTCTCTGAAAGTTACCAGGTTAAAACCCCCTGAGAGACCAGACCAAAGTGTTTGCAGCCTTCTTGATGCAGAGCTCCAAACCTGAGGTGTTTAGAAAGCAGGTCAGGACTTCCTAAGTGAAGGACCAAATGGTTGGTAGATGGCATCGGGGAAAGCACACTAATGCCTGGTTTCTCAGTTATCTTCATGGTGGCTTCTGCATGTTTAGCAGAGTAAAAGAAGGCTTGAAAGCAAAGCAAGCTGATTGTGGAGCCTAGAGGATAATCCCACAGAGAACTTATTTTTGCGTCTCTTTACCATAAGGTGATTGTGGTTCTCCTTTGCTTCAAGATTGCTGCAGGTGCTTGTTTACAAATTGCCTGGGTCCATGTGAATCTGGGAACCTGCCTGTGTTTTACATACAGTTCCATAGGTTCTGCACCCTTGTGTGTTCAATGAAAATATCACATTTGTACACATAGGGAACAACTTGTTACAATCCACTGCAGGGCTTGATCGCTGGGACAGGCCAATTCCATGCATCAGCTGGAGATCAGGCAGTGCTTGGAGATCATGTGGAACAAGGTCCTGGAGAAGCAATGGCACATCCCTGTGTATGTTGTGCATACGCCCAAGAGAGAACGTTCAGTGGATGCCTTGGTGGCAGCCTGATCTGAGGTTTGTTGCATTGTTTACAAATTGTAAAAGACATTTTCATGGTCATGAATATGAGGCTACCTGGCCTTCTTCAAACCCCTCATTTCCCTTCAGGATTGAAGCATGCAGGGCATTCCAGAGAGAGTGCCAAGAAAAGCAGTGTAATTCCACATCATGGGATATATTGTCTGTCCCAGAATACAAAGGAAAACAAATATTTAAAAAATGTTTAGAAATGACTTTTTTTTTGTGTGTGTGTATTCACATATGAAAGCAGAGGCTCCCTCAGGCTCATAGGCCTGATTTTGTAGGGCTTTAATGGAGACCACAGTCTAATTTAACAGGTTTCTGCAAATGATTGATTATTTTGGAAAAGTGCCTTGAAAGCAGCAGGTTGCAGTGCTAAGATTTGTTCTGAAGATAGTACGTATGTACATACTCTGTGTCTAGATAAAACTATATACTCCCTGGAAGGACAGGGTAGAGCACTGGACATGAAAGATTTAAGTGGATTTAATAAAAAAAACCCACAAATACCTTAAATCACTCTCTTAAATCTACAAGTAATGTTGGGGTTTTTTTCCTGTCTCTTTATATATCTCATGGTCTGCTTCTGCTCTGAGTGTTTGTGACTATTGAGAACAGAATATACTAGGAGGTATTTGTATTGCCATGGAGGGGGATTAACCTGAGAGTTATGAGACCAAAATGCCAGGAATGCCCTCTGTGGAAACCTAATGGTTCAGGCTGTGCAGCTGATCTGGCGAGCCCCCTCACTTCTAACCTGCCCTGGCACAGCTGTTTGGTGCCACATCAATGTCATGACTCCTTTTGCATGGGCACAGCTGTGCTCACTGTCTGTCTCCAAAGCCTCTGCCGTACTGACACATCACTGGGGCTTGCTCGGGAGAGGGCAGCAAATCGCTTTTAATCTCCTGTTTGCTTTTACTTGTAAAATCAACCTGAGATGTGGGCCTGGGAGGGAGTGAAGGCAAGTGTGATGTGTGTCTGCCCCGAGGCTGACAATGATGCTCCAGACTTAGTCGCTGGAGCAGCAGACATTGCTTTTTGAACCTGTAACTTCTAGTTTAAACAGTCCTTTTCTTCTTGTTGTTCCAAAGCATCAGACTGAAATGGAGTGGGAGAGGAAGGTGGGCATTATAGTGCTATGGCCATGATGGAAATAGAGTTGTTTCTCTGTCTGATGAGCTTTGGAGGTTGGAAATCCATCCTTTGGAAGGTGGTGGTGGAAAATGCCCTTGCTCATCATCCCTGAATGGTGAGAGCAGAAGGTTTCCACTGCCATGCCTGTAGGAAGCTGCCTGGAGGATGGGTGACAGGTAAGTGCTCTGAGAATATCCCCAGTGTAGGACTGAGGTGCAGAACAGCTCAAAGTTACTTGGGTTGGCTCTGTGTGTCCATGGGACAGAAAATGCAGCAGCTGAATAGGCCGCTGTGTAACTACCCAGAGAAATTAAATGCCCTTGCACTGGGAGGAGCTGAAACCTGGATCGAAGTACTGTGAAACACCAACATCTCCTGTTAGGAATCAGAGCCCTTGACTTGGTTATCTTTCATGGGATACAATAAGGGCTATGCCTGTGTTTAGGGAGTTTTTTTCACCAGAGGCTTTTACCTCCACTATTCTCAAGCTCACCAAGAGATGCTGAGAGTGCCCACGCTTGCTCTGCATCTCCATTACCTGATCTTTCAACACAGCATTAGCAAGCTGGTTTTTTTCCCAGGATGAGACTTTAATTCCCTTCCCTTGATCATGGCCAGAGAAGAGAGCTCAAATGGAGATTTTATTCCAGAAACAATGGCCCCCTTATGTGCTATGTCATGATCTCTGTGAATGAACCTGCTGGTGAAATGAAGGCTTTTCCCCAGGCTGTTTTGTACCTTTCTCAGGTGAATCTTCGTATTGGGTCAGCTGCCTGGATTCCTGCAGGAAGAGAGAAGGGAGGTAAAAGATAAAATCTTTGTTCCATGGGGACAGGAGACAAAATGACAGTCAGTGGGACTTGGGCTTCATATTTGGTTTCCATAAATCCCCATGTGTTGCAGGGAGTTTGTCCATATTAAAACACAGCTTGCTGTTTTCCCATGTTTTGTTCTCTGATGGTGGAGCTGCACCAAACCCACCAAACTGATTAATTGATGATCCAGTACAGGAGGCTTTGAAAGCAAGATGCTGGTGTTCTTGATTACTTCCTCTCCTGTCATCCCCTCTTGCCACTATCTTTCAGGAATGACATTTTAATGATCCCTTTGCTTCTTTTCCTTTTTGCCTGAGACTTGCAGTGTGCAAGAAGCAACATTGTCATTTCTTTGCTGCCTACCCCTAAATGAAAGGAAACTCCCTCCAAGTGCTGCAGTGTGCAAAGTCCCCTGCAGTTTCCTACAGCACCCCAGGTAGTGTTTTATATCTGTCCATTGCTGTGTTTGGCCTGAGCAAGAAAAAGGACTGTAATGTTTTCTGTTTCTGTGTTGAGTGAGTGAGGCACATGGAGAGGAGTAAAGGGATATGTTTGCATCAGGTAAAGGTGGAGAGAGAGGGAACTGTGTTGTCTGTAATTTGAAAAGATATAATGAGATGTATTTTCCTGTGTGGATCTGAAAGAAGGCTGGCTCTGCATTGCATGCAGGGCAGTTTGAACTCTGTGGTAGTGCTCACTCTCTGGGAGAAGTAAGCTCTGTGTGTTGCAATAATTCAGGGCCCTACTTTCTGTTCCAGATGTGTGGGGAAAAAATTATTTGGAGACACAACTGCTGAAAATGTGTGAAGCTTGAAGGCAGTGGAGTGAAATCCTAGCCCTGCTCTGTTGTACTGTTGACTTCAGTAAAGCCAGGGTTGACTGAAGGAGCCTTTGGAGTGTGTGCTGGGCCATGCACACAAACTGCCAAGGTGAATCTCTTCAAGGAGATCCCATGCAGGAAGGCCCAGCTGTGGGGCAAGGGCACTGGATTATGCATGCCTTGGTAGTGTAACAATAGGGATGTACAGTAAGGCAATTATTTCTACAGCCACGGAAAACATCTGAGTCCTGTCAAAATGAGAGGAAATTGGGATGAAAGTTGGGCACTGTATTCCCTAAACTTGTTCCAGTTCTTAATTAGCTGTGGAAAAATTAGCACTTCAATCCCTGTTTGTCTGTGAGTTTCCAGCATTCCTACCTTGCCTTGCCTTTATCTGTGGATGTCTGTGGGCCCCCATGTGCTAGGCACTCTCCGTTCCCAGGGATGGGAAATTGTGAAATCCATGTGGGATGGGAAATTATCTCAGATGTTTCCCATCTTAGAGGAAAAAATAATCTGTTTTGGAAATGATTCAGCTGAAACTCAGAGCATACAACTGGTGCATTCATCTTCGTGCTGACCCGCCTGCCTACTAGGAGCACACTTGACTTTCTAAATGAAAAATAACTCTAATACAAAAATTGGAGCTTCAGTTTTTGTGAACTGGAAAACAGGCATCTAAATGAGTCCATTCATTTATATATATATTTTAATCCATGTTTTAAAAATGGAAATTTCTGTCAACTGTTCCTTGGTCTTCCCAAACTGAGGGTTTCATATGAAAAGAATAGTTCACAGAATGGTTTCCACTACCTTTGCATCTTGCACAGTGAAGAGGGCCTGTCTGCTGAAGCGTCTTTCATTGCATGAGGTGAGACAGAGTGAACAGAGAGTGGAGGATGGGGTAAATTATCTTTGTTAGTAGGACTACCAGTGACTCCATAACCCAGTGGGCTGCTGCAAGAGGTGGCTGATGGTCATGGTCCCATCTGGAGCCAAGCTTCTGTGGCATAAGTCTTCCTGCAAGAGACTGCATCCTGCCTAAGATACAGCTTTTATTTTGCTTTGCTGTGTGAGGAGATTCACCTGATGGAAGCAGTCCAGGGCTGACAGCATTTGGGGTTTCTCCCCTGGAAAGCAGAATACTTTTGTTGCTCAGAGGCTGAGAGTTTATTAACCACAGCGATCCAGCAGGTCTTGGAAGGGCTCCCAGGACCCCGGAGGTGCTGAGCTGCACGTGTTGACACACTGGGAGTCCAGGGCCTGCTGTGTTTCTCTTATTTCAAAGGAAATGTCAGTCAAAGAGGGAACATCTCCTCTGTTGGGAAGCAGCTGGAGTGCATATCAAACAGGAGCTTCTCCTGGGGTAGGAGGGCAGGGCAGGAGGCAGCCTTTTGCATGGAAGGGAAGGGAGCAGGAGGGAATCTTGATGGTTGATCCAGCACAGGTATGGCCTGGCATTAGTGCAGTCAAGGGCCTTGGGCTCCCTGTCTGCTCTGAGCAGGCTGCAGCCCCAGAGCTGCTGGGGTGACTGTCTGCTGGGACTGTGCTGTGTGAGGGAAGCAGATGGGATATGATGCTGAGTCTGGGTGCTGCATCCTGCCAGATCCCTGCATCCCTCTGCAGTGCCACCAGCAGGATATAAGGTAACTCAGTGCTGGTGCAGGCTGCTGGGGAGATGGGTGTCTGTGCCAAGGACAAGAAGCCTGTAAAGCTGAGAGGTTGTGTGGAACTGCTCTGCTTCCTGCTGTCAGAGCCAGCAGGAGTGCTGTGTTAACTGTGTTGTGGGTTTAGTGATACCCCTGAGAAGGGATAACTGGGGCACCATCTTGTACCCTTCTGTGGAGCATTTCTCCTGAATCCCAGAGCCGTAAGTGGATTCCCCCATGTTCCTCATATGGAATGAGATGGGTTGTTCTCCACTTGGCAGTTTCCTCTTGGCTTCCCTGAGCAAGGAAGATCTGAGCTAAGCACTACAAAGATGAAGAGGTCCCTGGAAGGCATGTGGAAGCTTTCCCTGCTGGCTGTTCATTTGCTGTTGTGAGCTGCCTGGAAAAGCTTTACTTGCTCAGGAAGAACCTCACTGCAGAGTTCGCATCAGTGCTACTCATGCTCAAAGCAAGCTGACAGCAAACAGCTCACAGGATGAAGAGATTGAAGTCTATGCACATGACCTGGAGTGAGCAGAAAAACGGGATAGACCTGATGGGCAGTTTCCTGGCAACAAGGAGCTTGATCTGGGCCGTTTACTAAGTATTTACTAATGCTGCAGCAGCAGTTGCCTACTGAGCTGGCCTAGTTGTCTCCTCAGCAGTTCCTGCAGATGGAGAACGAGTGGCAAGAATAACAGAGCAAAGAGGATCTGGTTACAGACTCAGAGAGGAATGCCAGGATTTCCTTGCCTGTCTTGACTTTCTGCTCCTCCTGCTCTGCCCTCCTACCTTCCTGGCTAATCCAGCCCTGGTTCAGAGTCCAGCACAGCAGGAAAGGGAGGCTCTTCTATTGAAGTCGCTGTACCCAAGTCAGTGTATGCCAAACTACACATAAAGTAAAACATGAAATATATTGGTGCTGCTGCATTTAAGCTTGAAATGGAGAGAAAAGCAGTAGAACTTGGGGATTGCCATGAGGCACCCTGTGGCTTCACAGCAAAGCAGCTTTCACAGGGACTTTGTGAGCAGAAGGAAAAAGCTGAAGTCTATTTTATTGAGTTATCAAGAAACTTAATCTAGAAAGTTAATCTCGGAAGTATGCTAAGTTTGAACATCTGTAAGTGCTTTGAGATTTGTGAGTGAAAAATGCTGGGCAGAAGGAGAGGATGTATCTGGTTCAAAGCAGGGGCAATGTTACACCTCCTGCCTACAGCTTGGCTATGCAATGACTTCTGAAAAACTATTTCTTTGCTTTTGAAATACATTTGACTGCACTAAGTGGCATGGTGTTCTCAAAATGTTTTCCTTGGCTTGTCCAGTGCCTTCTGGCCTCTATTCCTCCTCTTTTCCTTCCTTATTCTTTGCAAACAATTCAGTTTGAACCTTACTTTACTTTGTTTAGGTTTAGTATTTCCCTCAAATATTTAAGGCTATGATACTTATCTTGAGTAGCAAGCCAAGGAATCACAGAAATTCTGTGTTAATTTCTCACCATCCTTTTGCTACACGGAGGCTTTCCCAAGCAGATTTGTGAACTCCCCTGTTGCTCCTTATTTCATCCTAACACAGCCTAGAGGATTTAGTCTCTTATCTTTTGGACAGTGGGATGCTTCAAAAAGCTCCATACCTTGTGATGAAGCTGCTGTTTTAGGAAGTGTGAAGAACATAATTAGTAAAATAATACTATCTATCTCATAGATACTTCTCATCAACAGATCTCGGAGGGCTTTGCCAAGCTGGATACCAGTTGCTACATCTATTGCAAAGATAGAGAAACTGAAGCAGAGAAAGAGAGCCTGCTCTCCCAGAACACATCAGCAGCAAAGCTGGGACAGAACCACCCCGGCATCCCACACCAGCTTTCTGGGAAGTAGGGCATAAGGATGCACAGCCCAAGGTGGCTGTCTTGCATATAGATCTTCCTTGTTTTCTTCTCAATAACTTGCACACTGGAGTGACCATCTTCAGTAGTCAATTGCCAAGTTCCCTCTAGGTTTTAGTAAGTCAAAGGCTGGAAGAGTTGGTGTTACAGGCTGACACCAGGGTTGTGGGAACAGACTGTCTCCAGATTCTGCTGCCACTTCACAGAAGTCTTGTGAAATGATGCTGTAAGTCTTTTCAAAATACTCAGATCCTTGGTGCTACAGGGAATCACAGGGCATTTTTTGATGTGTGGTGCAGATGGGAGCTGCTACACTGGAAAAAGATCTCTCTGACTGGTCTTGTTGAGCATGAAATGTATCCTGCAGTCTGGTCAAGTGCAGAACTAGCAGTAGGAACAGAGGTCTCCAGTCTCAAACACACTTCACTCAAGGGTGCACAGAGATATGGGACAGTGTGCAAGGAAATCCTGCTTTCATCGGGTCTGCATGGCCTTGGAATAACTTAATTTCTTTTTGCTACGCTGCAGTGGTGCTTCTCTACTTGTGAACCCCAACACCCACTGAGGAATGTGCTTCCAAGCCCCCTTCAAGCTCCCATCCTTTTTTCCTGGATGCTGAGGTACTAAGGCAGTTGTGATGCTCAGAGAAAGGAGGGCAGAGCACATGCCTGCCCCATAAGATAACGTGTCTCCTCCTACGCCTGGCATGGCTGTGTTTTTCCAGCTCTTTTGTGGTTTTGTTGTTCTCCCCTTGCACCCACAGGACCCTGCTCTGGCTGCAGCAATTGACTAAATCTTTCTTGTGTTCCTCCCACAGGACCCAGGCACAAGCCCAGCCAAGCTTTTCATACGTGTCTGCAGATGGACCTTTGCCCCCATGGTTTGCCTGGCCCTCTCTTCACCCGTGGCCAGGCACTCGGGTGCATGAAGTGGACATTTTCCAGCCCTGAGCTGCCAGAGTTAATTAACCTTCTGCTAAGGCCAGACCAGTCATTCTGGGAAACTAGATCCATTGGGCTGTGCATTCCACAAGCCTCTTTTTGCCTGGCGTCTTGTGTATCAGTACAGGAAAAATCTGTTTCTTCCTCCATATAGTTGTGTTTTCGGATTGGAGAAATCAGAAGCCTGAGGAGGAGAGAAGGGATTGAGTTCCTCAAGGTTCCTTGCTGTCAGCAGCTGCCAGGAACTTGCCATGGGAGAAAACCAGCCCAAAGCTGCTGGAGGTGCCTTGCTCTTCCTGGGCAGAGAATGCACACATACGGTTTTTCCCATCTTCTCTGAGAAAGAGCAAAGTCTTTCCCTCCTTGCAGCAGAGATGTCTGTGTATAAGGCAGCTGGCATAGTTGCCCAGGAACTGCTTGGAATGACCGGTTAAAATGTTGCTGTCCAGTTTAGTCCTTGCCCTCTCTCTCCCAGGAGGCTCACCTACTTTCAGAGGAAAGCACAAAGTTTTCCTCTGGGATCTGTTTAATTTATGTGGTACTACTGGCCAACCACTACAGACCAGTGTTCTTGATGCCATCACCCTTTTGGGCCCTGGGGCCTGAGTCCCTTCTGTTCCTTGTGGTTCCTTGAGGGTACTGTTCTCCAACAGCCTAGGAAGACAGAGAGCAAGGATTGACTGCACTCTCACTGAAACATACGGAGCTTCAGTGGCTGAGTTCTTGGGGCAAACTGTAGAGCTGAATGTTGAATTCTTCCCTGGCTGATCATTATCTTAAAACAAAGTACCCCTTTTGCACTGTTCCCAGTGCATCTTTGTGTTTTCAGGCCTGTGCCACCTGTGTCACTGTGCTTCGTCTCATGATGAGTTAGTGCTGGTGCTGGAGGGAACAAACACGGGGTTGTTCAGTCTCCCAGCACATACGTGCCTGACTCCTGTCGGTGTCATGCTGTATAAGGTCATTTGTCTCCTCCCCAAAAGGCCCTGCAGAACGCTGGCCAGACCTGTTCCCATTAACTGTGCCTGTCTTTCCTTGTAAGAAAAAGAAGTCTAATTGTGCGGTTTTCCAAAAATAATAATTAAGAAGTATAAGCTTGCGTGAAAACGTGTTATGCTCTGGAGAAGGAAAGATAGGGACTTTTTTGACTGGTGCCAGGGGCAGGATACAGAGAGTTGTTTGCTTAATGTGAAAAAAGCCAGAATTTACCTGTATGGTCTACTCCTGTTTGGATAGAGGCTGCAAATCCCTCTCCCATCTAGTTCTGTGAGTAAGTTGCAGTAAATCAGGACAAGCTGAGAGGTTTTTTTTGTTGTGTGGTTGGTTGTTTTTTTCTTTTTTTGAAAGGGACTTGATTGTCCAGCTATTTTTCTCCCTTGGTGCCGCTTCACGCCACTTCTGACTTTGATTAATAGGTCTCTGAATAAAATGTTAATCTAACTAGGGGTCCTTGCCCCAGCCCCCCTGCCCTCCATGCCGTGCTCCAGAAATATCAGAGAAAACACACAGAGGTTTTGTCTCCCTACAGAGCACTTGTAGCTTTTGATTAATGGGTGGAAGGGCCCAGCTCCAGGTTTGTGGCATCTCTCCCGACTGCAGAAAAATAAGCAAAAAGTCACCAAACATGACACAGGGAGGGAAAGTCCCAGGAGCTGCAATGAGGAGAAAAAAAGGAGAGAGAGCAGCTTATAATTTGAGATGTACCCTGCTGTAAGCCTTGGTATTTGTGAGTCCGAGTTCAGACCCTCATCTCCACTTCAACCTTTCTTTACAATGAGCTCAGACGATGTTGCTTTATTCAGCAGTTTCCAAGCTCTGGGATGTCTTAACTTCTGATATGTGCATCATGAACTACTCTGCACGTTGCCCTGGGCTGACACTTCATGTGCTTGTGTTAAGAGTGGCTAAGATGGCTTAATAAAAAAATGAGACCTTACACTTCAAACAGTACATGTGTTTCCCTTCTTCCCCTTCGAACTCCTGCCCATTCTCTGTATCAGAATCCTTTCGAAGCTTCTGAAATGATCAGAAACATGTGTTTCATTCCTGTCTTCTGGCCAGTAGTGAATATGGAAAGGCTGTTGTTGTATCACTTTCATGTGGAAGCCAGACCTGCTGGAAATTTACTTGTTCCCTCAAGGTGGAACTGCATATACAAGAAGCTGTTCATGCAAGGGATTGTCTACATGGGGCAAGTAGGCTTGAGTGGGTTGGGAAAGTCAGGCTGAGCTGCCGTTAGTCCCAAATAAAAGTAATCGCTGAAAGGGCTTGTCAAAAAAACTATTGCTCAGACAAGCCTAATGGTGTGGGATGTGCATAAAGTGTGAAGGAGATGTGTATACCACCTTACATCTCCCTTCCCAACCCCTCTGTCGAGCTGTCAGTGCTCTCCCATGGTCCTCTATTTTGTGGTGGGCTAACTGGAGCAAACTTCTGTCACTCAGTTGCCAGCCACAGAGCTGGAATATACAGGCTGAGCTGTATGCAGATGGGGACTCTTGTATGGGTACTCAGAGACTTTAAGTAGGGAAAGGTTCACATCATTAAGAAAAGAGGTAAAAAATTTCCCTGAATATTTTGAACCTAGATTTTTTGTTCAGAATATGTGGAGGGCTTTAATTTGTGCAGTTGCAATACTCCCTTGTGCCAAGGAAAAGTGCTGCATCCTCAGCTACTGGAGAAATCTTTCAATTAAGGAAAATTAAACCTGGTATCAAGAGATTTATGCTTTTTTCACCTGGAGGGAATCTATGTGGCCTTTCCTGGCACTGGTGTGGGGTAGCAACAATCGCTGTATGGCCTTTCTTCTCCTCTTGGCATCTCCCTGGAGGGCCTAGTCAGTCCTTGACGTGCTTGTCATCCAACTCACTCGACAACTGACATGCCTGGAGGATGCGGCCGCCCCTGCTGACAACAGCTTTGTTTCCCCGGTGATGGATGGCTTTGTGGCCCAAGCCTCGCCATTGTCCCCTGTCTGTGGCCTTGCTTCAGTGATTCTTATCTCCGTCCTGGGCACCCAGTCCCTGCAGAGAAGGTGAGCAGTTGCCAGCGCTGCACCTTCTCTCTGGGTGCCTCTTCAGGACCGACTGGGGGGAAAGACAACGGGCATCCCCTCCAGGTTGAGTGAAGCCGAACTCTGCTGTTTACCCAGGCCTGTGTGGCATTCGGCTCTTATCTGGAGGGGAAGGCAGATACGAGGGACTCTTTGTGTTAGTCAAACAGTCAGTTGTATAGGCAGTGTGGAAGCGCCCGTGTAATTACCATTCTCTGGCTCTCACACTCCTATCTTGTAAATCACCAATCCATCACAGCCCGGGTCCTTGTATTGTTCTATAATTAACTGGACAAACTACAGGAGCATTGTCATAGTTCCCCATTTATAGAGGAGGGACAAAGACTTGAAGGAAGGTTTCAGTCCCCTTCAGCTTTTTCCTCCTCTCTTGAACTCTTTTTTTCTGTATCTTCTGATCCATCTCACGACTCTAAAGATGTCTCACCTGCTTCTCTGAATGAACACTTCTTTGCAAACCTACAATCAACACAGAGTGGCCACAAAAGGGCAGACCCAAGGATTTTAACCCTTCTTGCTCCACTACAGGTGTGTGCACATGTGCTTACTCACTCGCTAGTGCAAGGAGCAGCTCAGTTCTGAACAGGCTTTGGACCCTCTGTTAATGAAAACAGGCTACAGTTGCCTCATCCATTCCCTCATGATAATACGCTGAGGATTTAGCTCCTAGCAAACAGCTGCTGAGTTAGACACTCCCTGGGGCTGGATTAGGAGCTACAAGGGGGAGATGGAAAATTTCCAAGGGTGTGGTACCGCAAAGATTTGGGGAGTTACTGTTACTTTGCTGGTTTTGACCCTCGAAGGTGAATAGTGGATTTCAAGGTTCTATATGGCTTTTAAGGCTATAAAAAAGCTTAATGGAGGCTCTGGAGCGTGGAGGGAGCTGGCAGTGATTTGGGGTAGTAAAGCTGGTTTCTTTTCTGTGGACCAGATGTGTGAGACTGCTGTGCTGCTGGGCAGCATGGAGAGTTGGTTGAAAAGCAGAACTTTCCCTAAATTGGGCCATCTTACTTTCAAAGACTGTTCCTGACAGCCTTCGGAGGGGTTACCCTGCTCCATCACCCAGTGAGGGCATACAGGACCATGAGAGGATCAGGCTAAAGCTCTGCTCTCCGTGCTTTATCTTCTTACCCCTGCTTGCCTACAGAGATTTCACTCCATCAGAGGAGTGTGTCCCTCTCCCTTTGGCTTGCAGCACCTGGCATGCTGTGGCCCTGTTTTCTGGTGGAAACTTCAGACACTGTAGCACTACAGATAACAATGGTTTATAGATCCTCTGTTCTCTTCCTCCGCAAATTTTTAGAAAAGGTCACAGTTCTAATGGCTGCTGCTTTGACAGCAGAATGTAGTCCTTTGTGTTGATAGTGTCATGCAGCCAACTTTACTGGCCTCATGGGCATCCCTTGGGGCAGATTTTGGCTCAAAGACTGAAGATCTACTTTTCTTTCTTATTTGAGGTGTCGGGTAGGTCTGCTGGATGAAATGTATGCTTTTATGTTCTGATAGGCCAGGTCTTTTAATAAAACCCAACGGCACTGCTTATTTAACCTCCATCTCTAAAATCTTTTCCAGCTCTTGTGAGCTGTAAATTAGACCTGTCCACCCCATGGAAACTCTGAATAAGTGACCTGAGGCTGACCTCCAAGCCATGGGGCACTTCTTCGTGCTGCCTGCATCCCAGTGACCAGGTCACCTGTATTAAAGTATGAGCACATTGGATTCCCTCCTGTGAGGCCAGTGAAGCACAGGGTGTCTAAGCTCCGCTTGGAAAAAGGCTTTGCCACTTCAGTACGTTTGAATGGAAAGGGGAAGACCTGTTCATGTTTATTTTACAGCCCCTTTTATTGACTTGATTTATAGCCTGAGGCCGTGAGTTAATTGAGGTCTAGTCCAGGAGAGGGCACCTGGGAAGGGGAGGTGCTGCAGTGCCACCAAAGGGAAAACACATGGGCAAGTGCTTTTATAAAGTGCAATTTATTGCAAGCTCTGGCCCTTGCTCCGTGACAACAAACCAAGCTTTTGCCACCAGAACTGGTTGTTCTAGCTCAGGGAACACCCTTAGCTCACTGTGGGTGGCAAGGACCAGGGGGGCAGAGGTTAACCAAGAGAAGGTGCTTTTCCTTCGTGTGCCCTTCGTTAAAGCATCCTCCTGCCTGTCTCTTATGGGTGAAACCCAGTCACCTGTATAAGTGCAACTGTCATCGCCTGCTCTAATGGAGACCTGACAGGGTTGTTCCCATAGCCTGAAAGCAGGTGCCTTTCAGTGCATACCTCCTGGGCCTACAGAGCAGATGCCAAGGCCAGTGCTCATCTTTGGCACCTAAAGTGTGGGATGCAGTGAAGGATGCACATGTGCTGAGGCAGGCAAGGAAGCAGGGCTCTTACCCAGGTCAGCTGGCTCCAAGACAGGAAAAGGCTCTTTCTGTCCTGTAAAATCCCATGATAGGCCAGGGGAAAAGTTACAGCAACTTCTCTTGCTAGGCTGGCTCTGCCACAAACACATGTGCTCTTCTCTTCCCTTTCAGCTATTTGCTATTTATGTGTATCATAGATAGTACTGTGCAGTCACTACGTCCTTCACAGGGAGACCCGCCTTGCTTTGGGAAGGCCATTTTAGCCTGGTTTGTGCCAGGGAGAGCTTCCTTCCCTTTCCAGCTTGTGTGAACCAGATACCAAGTTTTCATTCCTATCATCCAAGCACTCCTTGGTGGCTGGTTCAGTAAATTCCAGCTGAATGGGATGGAGCATCCATGTGCTGCATGTATGGAAATCAAAAGAGGTGAGCTTGTTGAGTGGTGAATGTCCCTATGTTCTTGCATCCCAGCACTACTAAAAGGGATCACCTAGCCCACCTCTATCCTTCCACTGAATGCTATCCCAAAGCTTGGCAAGGAAGGCTGGTTTCCGTCTGTAGGATGTGTGATCTCATTTCTGGGCTTCAGAGGTGTAGCTTGGGGATTATTGTCTTTATTTTGCACAAGCTTGGTACTGAGCCCTGTCCTGGAAGGAAAGCACATCTTGCAAGTGCCCCACGTCCTTTGGGCCTTTTAGTTGTATTTGCATTACATTGCTTGAATCTTCACGGTACTTGTTTAGCTCCACTCAGATAATCCCCTCTTTCACTCAGAACAAACAGCACTCCTCGGCCACACTGCACTTCCCCTGGCCTGTTGTGGTGCAGGACTGTAGGGGCTGATGCACTTCAGTATGTGCTGAGCAGGCTGCTCCCTGAAGGCAAACCCAGAGATGCTGGTGATTTTTTAAATACTTTCAGCTGGCTGGAGAGGGGTTGGGACTGACAGGGATGCTGAGGTTCAGAATGACACTTGCAATCATCTCACCTGCATGATTTTATGGTGACTGTGTTGTCTGTTTGCAAGTTTGTGGCTGTGTGGGGTACAGGGTCACACTGGAGAGAGGGAGGGAGCTTCCTCTGCCAAGGTGCAGGCTGTAGGTTGTGTTTGAGGCCTTTCCACGCAGGCTGGCAGAGGCCTGGGGTCTTTCTCGCCCCGCTCTGCCATCAGGCTCATCCTCCTCCCGCCGGTCGGCAGAGGGCACCAGTATCCTGGAGACAGGCCGTGGATGCACTTGCTGTGTCACTTCACTGGCCAGCGGACGCCCCTGCTGTGGGGCAGATTTCTCCCACATTTGGATAGAAATGTCTCCCAGTTGGCTCATCCCTCCGGTTGCTCATTCTAGCCCCCCAGACTGGGGGGAATGACTCCAGGGGTTGCTTCCACAAAAGGATTCTCTGAATCCCATTGCCTGCCCACAGGGCTCTTATGCACAGACATGACTGTGTCCCGCTCCTCTCTGCTGCTGGTGGCTGAAACAAATGTTACTGCCTGCGTTGGTGGCTGGATCAGATCCTTCTGCCTCTCCCTTGCTTCATGCTTCAGGTGATCTTGGAGGTGTTTTACAGGGAACACCCCTCCGGATCAGGGTGCAGCTCTTCTCCCTTTCCCTGTGTGAATTCCTATTAGATGAAGAGACAAGTAAGTTAAGAGTTAGCATTGACTCTGTGAGCACTCCCTATTTAGCCTGAACTTGGATTTTTCTAACTCCATCCCAAACTGACCATCATAGCTCTGCTAGAACTGTTTACTGCTCTTTCTACAGATGGAGATGAAAAAGCACACGCAGTGTTGCAAGGGCAGTTCTGAAGCCAGACGTGCTGCAGTAGCTGTCACTAACAGCATTCCTTATAGGCTTCTTGCCCTGGTTTTAAAAGCATGTGGAATCTAAAACGACATTCCTTTTCTCTTATTTTTGTTACGTCTCAAATTCTGACTTCCCTCATGGCCTGCTGAACTCCTTGTTGTATGGCCTTTTTAATGTAGGATCTGGCTCCACATTACACATAATTAAGCTGCTTATCCGAAGGCAACCCTATTTCTCTTTTCCCCGGTCCCTCCTTTGCACAAGATCTAAGCCATGTGTAATTGCAGAGGAAGTTGATAGAAAGCTAAGAAGAAATAAATTTTTTTTCCCCTGCAAATTATTTTCCCAACAGATGAACAGTGGAGAGCGAAGCCAGATTCCTTTTTCATTTCAGACTGCTCGGCAGGCAGTGTGTAGACAACCCTGCCATCCCTCAGTGTGTGACCCAAAGGAAGCAGTCCAACCTTCAGTGCCGAAACCAGTTCTGGCTGTGAGGCCTCAGTGGTTTATAACATTCCCCTGTCAGAGGCATGTGTTCCAGTACACCAGCTGCAGTGAAACTAGTGATGATACTGCACCTTCTGATTTATTGTCAGAACTACCTCCTAATCTCTGTTTCATGTATGTAAGTCTGGAAGGATGGCACTAATTTTAGTAGACTTTCTCCAAGTTCATGTGCTGTAACTGAGACTGGAGTTAGGCTGATTGATGTTTTGGCTTTTGTTCCTTAGTGGTTTTCTGTCCCATTTTAATTCCCTCTGTCCCATTTTAATTCCCTCTGTTGCTTTCCTAATTGTAGTTGACCAAGGATGAGCAATGAGTCATACAGGAAAGCCTCATGCATCTGCTCGTACATGTCACCTAAATCCCAAACCAAATCTGTCAGGTGCTTGGTTTCTTTTTCATTCATTTCCATGTACTGTGGCATTTTCTAGCTTGAACTAGAAAAGCAACAGAGGCTGGAAGACCTTGGGATTTCTTTATCCATATGGAAATGTGAGAAAGGATCTCTGTTAGAGGCTATTTCTTTCCAATCTTCTGGACTGTTCTTCCTCAAACGGTACAAGCTTAATGTAACTGACTTTGAGTTATGTTGGCTAACTAAAACAAAGAAGATTTGGCTCACTGCTGAAAATGACATTTGTAATTGTATTTAATCACTATTGATACTGGCACACTGTTTAATTTGTGTAAGTAAGGAATCTTTGTACCAGCCAATACAGAAGTGTTTATCTCAAATTTGTTGATTATGTATAAATGTTGGGCAAACTCTAGATGTGTGTTTCTAGAATGGAATTGAAGGTGTTTTGTAAACTCCAGAAGACAACAGTGCTACTGGAAATATACAGAGCCAATGGCTTGGGAGTAGTGAGCTTCATAATGGGGTCTGTACAGGTCTCCTGGATCAAACCAGGACATGTTTGCAGATGGGGACGGGGCACAGAGAACCAGTCACAGGTGATTTAGGTTAAGATAAGTTTCTCTGGCTGTAATTTAGTGCTGTACAAGTTCCTCAAAACAGCTTTGTTTGGTCAGGAGAGCAGGTCTTAGGGACTCACATCTTCAGTACATCACCAGCAAAATCTCTCTATACATCTCTTCAACTCTTAGCCTGCTGGTTTTGTTTCTGGAGTCGATTGTCCTAGAATAGTATAGTTCTTCATTACTACCCTGGTTTCTCTCATCTCCACACAGTTATCACTGACTAGATGGTAGTGTGGGAAGTGAAATAATAACTGAACTCCATGCTTTGGACTTGGCTGGGGAAGGGCATGTGAGCTCAGAGCTAATGTTTTTTGTTGGCACCTGCTGTTCATCCACATCTGGCTGTTGCTAAAACTCTGACACAGGAAAGTGGTTTCAGTCTTCTGGGCTGCAGTCAATATTTAGATTTTACTGTTTGTTCTTAGTGGTGCAGGAAAATATTTCCAGGAAACTGTATTACTTCTAGTGTAACCTGGAAAGGAAGATGAATATATTACCTTTGTGAAAATTGTGTTTAAATTCTAAGTGAGAGTTGGATTCTGCTATAGCAAGTGCCATTTACAAGGTAGGTATCTCCCAGGATATGATGCTTCCAGAACAGATTGTCCTTTGGACACTTGCTCTGGGAGAGAGATTCCACAGATTCACTAATACATGATATAATGCTCATTGGAATCCTGTGAGTGATTTTTAAACTCATAGTTTAATGCAAGACCATACAGAAAAGTCAAAGGATGCTTTTGTTTAACCTTCATTGTTTTAAGTGCTGAAGGTTGTCTTGATTTTGTTACAGTTGCAAAAGCTTTCTGATTTAGGTGTTTTAATTTAACAGAATCAAGTTAATGCCAAGGGGAGGTATTGAAAATGCTCTTTTGATGTTCTTGTGCCATCCTGTTTGCACAGGTGACTGTGCCAGGGGTTGGATTTGTTAACCAGGAATGAGAGCAAAAACTAAGAAATTACATGTTCTACAGAAACAAGAAGCCGAATAGGATGCATTCTCATCTGCTTTGCACTTGGTAGTGTTTCTTAGGAATAATCCCAGTTTGTGTGTGTAGTCCAGTCTTAGAGTGGTTATTGCAAAATAGGAGTCAAAAACATGTAAAGATTATGCTTTTTCTCCTGGCCCCATGCCTCCCTGGAGCTGTCATCTGCCATGTACCACAGACACTGGGCTTCGGAGAGGTTTTGAATCAAATGCTGTGAGCCCTGTGGCTTTCTTGGGAGAAATATCTTCTCTGGTGGCCCAAGGATGGTGGGTTTTGGGGTTGCTTAATGTCCAAGACAGAGAGTTCCATGTTCAGCTTTGCCCAGTTTAAAATAAGCCATATTTGTGGTACTGCTGATTATAAGAGCGGATAGGGATTACAGAACACTGGTACAAAGAGAAACCCTGCAATGAGGGCACTGCCCCAGAGGGACTGTGGGGAGCGAGGGCAGGGAGAGGGAAATGGCCCACACAGCTAATTGAAAGCGCATCTTCCCGTCAGTCATGGTGCTTGCCCATCAATCATTCTGGCACCAACAGGATCTGACATCAGTAGGGAATTAAATAAACTTCTCTCTCTTTAGGGACCTGCTGATGGAAACCCGTAGGGGGGAAGTGAGCAGAGAAGAGCAGGAAGGGTGTGCATGGGGGAGAAACAATCTCAGCAGTCCCCTGGGATGGTGCAAGTCTGTGTCCTTCCTCTTTCTCACACCAGCGTGTACAGCTGAAGGGATTTTTCGATGAGTCCCCAAAAAAAGGTAAATTTTAAGCTGGTAACAGACCAAGCTCACCTCAGTTTAAATAAACAAACTGCAATAACAGTATCCTACAGCGAGTGCCCTGAGAGCTGAGTGATGCTCTGTGCAGCTGAAAAGTAGTTTTCACCCTCGAGTGAAATCAGTGTTATTGGACTGCAGTAACTGAGGTGAATCTGGACCAAAATGTCAGAGCAAAACACTGGGAAGGGAAAGCAGACTAGAGCAGAGGGTTAGAAACTGAGCCCCTGTTTTCTATCCTGCTGTGAAACTGTCTCTGGGGTGAATTAGGATGTGATGTGGATTAGGATATTCCAGATTGGAGCTGCCTGAAATCAGGGTTTCAGTGCGGATAAAGGGACTGGTGCCTCCATGGGCAGGGCTATCCCCAGTCCCGGGCTGCAGTGGGTAGGTGTCAGTGTGTGTGCACGTGTGCTTGTGAGGAGGGCCTGGAGCAGCTGGAAACCATTCGGTCACTGACAAGTCCCCTGATGGACCTCTACTGACATGGAGCGGCTTTGGTTTCAGGAAAGCCAAAGGGAACCTGTCACTAATTAGACACACAGCTAATTAACGAGAAGCAAACAAAGAGCAGCAGCTTGTGTTTTGGGAAAGCTCAGCCTTAGTAGCCAAGGACGTCTGCTCCTCCCTTTCAAACCATTTCAAAAACAAACAAAGCGGGGAGACTTGCATTTCAAAGCAGTGCAAACACTGCCAACCCCAGAAAGCCTTCCAGAAGGGACGCCCGGGAGAGGGATTTAGCAGTGAAAGGAAAAAGGGCTCTCCAGGTGTAATGAGACCTTCCCTGTCCCTGTCCCTCTGAATCCCCAGTGTGCATCTCTTATCTATTAGCTTTTAATTTTTCTTTCCCCAAATAAACACTCCTGCTAAAATTTTGGGTGGGTAGATAGGGAAGAAAGGCAGGTGTGGAAACATGAGCTTCCATTTAGTGCTTTGCTACTTTCCAGATCTTACAAAGTGTGAGGTATTTCAGTGTGAAAACCTTTCCTTGTGCATTGCTTTTATTGATGCTGTATACTGCTTTATTACTACAGGGTTGGCTGGAAGGGTAGGTCAGTAACAAAATAAGCAAAAATTACCTGGACTGTGTAAACAGGTGCTCAGGGGTGGATGAGGCTCTATTTGAGTGCTAATATCTTTAATAAGAGAAGTGTGCTTTCAGGACAGGAGGAATCCAAAATTATAACCCTAGTTATGAGTCCTCTGATGACCCTGAGAAAGCTTGCTTAGGGCCTGATCCTCCCCAGAGCCTTGTCAGGATCCCAAGTCCTGCTCAGAGCAATCATTTTTCACTAACTCCAAATACAGCAGTGCTAGCAGGATTCATTAACTGAATTTTGCAAAGTGTTTTGAACATGAAACATGGTAATAATGCCAAGTTATGTGATATTTGGTGTATTTCCTAGAGCCATGCATGTAATTAAGAGAGAATCTCAGCTTTCAAAAACCAAGGCAGTTTCTAACCCTTCTTGTCATAGGGAAAAAGTAATAGCTGGAAAACAAGACTCAAGGCTCAGAAATTAGAGGGCAAATGTAAATGAAACAACAATTCACTAAGTTGTGTTATCTTAATCTCATGGTTTTGGGGACAAAATCATAAAATCAAGCACTTGGGTAGGATACTGTGTGACTATGCTTTAAATATTTATTAAAAGAAAATACATTATTAATCTTTTTTGTGCATTCAATATAAAAATTATGAAGTCCTTATCATCACTGTCTAATGTGGAAATTCAGAGCAATATTTGTCCTCAGAGCAACCTGTCAACATAACTTTGTCTATTTTCTTCCTTCATCTTGGAGGAAGGCCTGTGTCAGGGAAAAAGCTGGCTCTTTGCAGGCTCAGTCCTAGTGCTGTCAATGGCTTCCTGGATGAGCATCCTGTGGTCCTGCTGGGATCAGAGTCCCCAGCCCCACAGGGGTGGGGGCAGACATCAGCTCTCTCCCAGACTGCAGAGTGAAGGACACCTCCCTGTTTCCATGGGATGCTGCAGTGTTGGGCTCATGAGTGTTTTTAAAGCACTGCAGCCTCCTTGACCAGGAGTTACCAGAGCACCTGGGGTTACACCACATGCCTTTACATTAGGAATTCTTTTCAGCACTCATCTGTTTTTGCTGGTTTATGGCCTGATCTGAAATGGCCTTATAGTCTACGATCAGTACATTTATTGTTGTCAAAGGACCTGTTCAAAGAATCAGCAAAGCCACTGCAGGATTCCTTCTTATATCATTTTGGCTCAGGTCTCAAATATGTANAAAAAAAAAAGAGAGAAAAAAGAAGGCAATGGCTTCAGGTTACAACAAGTAAGGAGCATATCAGCTTTTCCAGACACAGACTGATTTTGCTGTGCCTCTCCCCATAAAAATCCTTAGCTTCTATGAAAAAGCACTTCATAAAGAAAACATGGTGAGACACTTCAATTTCTCTTTCTGCGATGTTAGTTTGCTATTTTATTTTAAGACTGCAAAAACCCAGCAAGGTACAAAGCAGGATAAGAAGATAATGAGAATTTTCTATCCACCAGCACACACTGGCTGTTTCAGATGGCATCAGGTTTCTTTAGCCTACTCAGAGCTTGAAAATGTGCCCTTGATTTCAGCCCACAGGAACGTGGGCTTGTGCTGCTTTATTGTCTAATGGATCTTTCACTTGATCTCCTCATGCAAACACGTTGAGCATGTGCTTGGGTCACTTAGAGAAAACTGAACCCCACTCATGTTCTTAGAGTGTAATCCCTTAATATTGATTACTGTGCTGCACAGGGCAACAGGTAACAAAATCCATGTGGATTCAGGCTGGCAGCTGATCGTCCCACACACGCACGGTTCAGCTGGTGAGCCCTTTGCAGCAGCGGCACTGCTGGGCCTGGTCGCTTCCCACTGGTGTATGAAACACATAAATATCTTGGAACAGAAATACCAGATTGCAGCAGTTGTTCATGTGAAGGGAACAGATGCAGTGGAGGATTTTACTGTGGAGTGTGTTCCTCTCTAGATTTATCTTGTAGGCAGCTCATGTTTATCTTTTGCCAGCTCACGCCAGGCCAGAGTAGGGTAACCTTGAAGCCAGTGAGTGAGAAAAGTATTTTGTGAAATAAAGGCAAGCAGCTAATATAAAATATATCGGGGTCAACCTAAGTGTTAGTAAAAACAGCTTTCCAGTGACCACACTTTGGTTGGATTTTACGTGTGGTTAGAGCCATGCCTTCCATTTCCTGATGTTTGTGGGGATTTCTGGCTCAGTGGAAGCCTCATTCTTTTCTGTGGCTTTTGGGGACTATGCAATGCTAATTTGAAATTGAAGTGATTTGTGGGGGATGCATTATAAACTTGGGTCTGAAGAGAGCTAGGAATCCCAGGAACTGTTGTAGCCTGAGGCCGATTTCTAAATATAAAGTATCCTGAGATGATCTGTCATGTTTGACTCTCTCCTTGGTTCAGTCTAATGGGAGCTCAAATGCTGGTGGTGTGAAACAGAGGAAAATGGACTGATGGGAACCCTCACAAACACTTGAGTCAAGATGAGTGACTGGTTAAAAGTTTGGTTTAGTGCTTGGTGACTGCTGGGCTATAAAGGGGCATCCAGTGAGGGGAAGGAGGGGAGATGCCAACTGGCTTTCTACTCTGCTTCCAAATATAGCAAGTGCAGATTTTGCACCCAGAGGGGTAGAACTGCACATACAATGCTGCTCGTGCAGTAACCATGCACTAGAGTACGAAGGTGCAGTCAGGAGACTTACAGGAAACATGTCCCTTAACAGAGACCCTTCAGGTTCATCTTACATGAAATATTTGTCAGTTCTCTACTGTTTGGTAATTCAGAGTGTTTCTGTTAAGTGCCCAAGATATACCCCTTAAATAATCCTGCAATTTTAAAAATCTGTGTTCCCAGCAAAATAACTGAGAGGATTTTGGCACTCATTTCCCAACTAGACACCCGGAGTCTGGATTTTTTCCCATCATTTTTATTTGGGATTGTTTTGGCATGAATTTCAAACCTGAATGCATCAGTATCCCCAGGCTATCTTGAGGATCTGATCTAAGAGGCATCTTCACACTTACCCTAAAAGGTTGGAGACAGTATGTGCTGTTAGCTCATTTAAGACCCACAGGTTTGTAATAGACTTGCACTTATAGTTCACTAAGGATCTCTTACTAGCTAGTGAAAAAATGACCTTGGCTGTAATGTCAAATGCTGCTGAGAATCATTGAAGCCATGGGGATGTTCATGTCTTGCACGTTAAAATTGTGGTTTCCTTTGGGACAAAGTAGTTTCAGGGGCAACTGTGTTTGAGCATGACTGAGTGAAGAAATCAAAATCTAACACGCTGAAGGGGTTTGTACACACAACATTTGAGACTGATGTTGTTAGAAGATGATATGTTGTTGCTTAGGGTACAACAGATTTGTTACTAGTGATTGCTTCATTATTAGCTTTATCTAGTTCTTCACTCTGTTGTATTACATACGGTATGTAACACCTGGATCTTCATCCAGACTTCCATTGCCCCCTCTTCTCACTCCCCTCCAATTATGAGAGGTTATTGAGACAAGGTTTGAGAATGGTTTAGGTTGGAAGGGCCCTTAAAACCCATCTCGTTCCAGCTCCCCTGCCATGGACACCTTACACTAGACCAAGTTGCTCCAAGCCCCCATCCAACCTGGCCTTGAAAACTTCAGGGATGGAGCCTCCACAGCTTCTCTGGGCAACCTGTGCCAGGGTCTCACCACCCTCACAGTAAAGAATTTCTTCCTAATATCTAATCTAAACCTGACCCCTCTCAGTTTAGAGCCATTCCCATGGAGAGATAGTTGATCTGTCTCTCCATGCCCTTGTAAAAAGTCCTTCTCCAGAGGGACTAGAGCTGTTTCAAAACCCATTTGTCAAGATGCGTAGGGAGGGGAGAGGTAAGTTACCAGCCAGCTGACCCTCTTGGCTGCACCCAACAGAAACAGAGGCACTGGAATCCATAAAATTACTCTTAAATCTCCATTCTCAAATTATTCTTAGATCCCGTATCTTTTAGCTGACCAACTGCCATTAGAAACCAGTGTTTACAGAGCAGGGGAATCCTCCATTTTCTTGGGACAAAAGCCTTGATACTCTCCATTAATACAGAGTAATTGTGGCACTTTTTTACTATGTCCTGAGCAGAGCAGACACAGAAGATTATTTCATTAGATTTTCTCCTGCTTGAGACATGTTCAAGATAAATGTATACTGGCAGTGTTGCAAATGGAGGCTTTTCATACCCCTGTGTGTTCCCCTTCTCCCTGTCTCTTTCAAGCTCCTACAAATGTGATCAGGTCAGGAGATTCGGGGTCTAAGTGACCTGGTTTACACAAGAACAGTCCAGTCTCTGGACATTTGCAAACTCATTTCTGAAGCTGCAGTGATATTCAGAGACTGCACTTTCAAAGTTTGGCTCTCCCGTTCCCAAATATTGTTTTTCATACTGTATACTAATAGCCATAGCTGGGGCCACAGATTACAGGAATTTAAGCTGACACCTTATAAAATGTTAGAAGAATCCAGTGGGACATTTAGAACATGAGTGAATTGGAGCCAGCTGGAAACAGAATACAGGAGGTGGATTTTCTCCTGGAGGGGTGCTAATAATTCCTGGTAAAGATCAAAATGAAGGACAGTTGGATTGGTTTTGAATATCACATGGCTTTGCATAAAGAGAATCTCACTTCAGTCACAGCTTATTATCAGGAGGTTTTTTGCTTTCCATGGGAGATCTACTTTCCTGTTCTGTTAGCCACCTGAGGGAGCGCATTTGCAGGTGTGTGCTCTCCCTAGGGCATGCCACTCTGAGAATTGCAGGGGGTGCCCAGAGACATGAGTTTCTTAATCCCACAGGGCCAGCAGAGCTCTGGGAGGGATGCCAGGAGTGTTTTTCAGCACAGCATGAGTGACCCTTTTCTGTGCTGGGATAACCGGTCCCTGCCCACAGGAGTCCAACACTGCCTCTGAATTGCTCTCACTGCACCTCTGTGCCACCTCAGCTTGTCTACATGGCAGCAGGACAGCCTGGATGTAAGGGATAGAAGAACCCTGGACTGGTTTTTCCCTATTCCACTCCAGTTTTCCTTCTGAGCCCATGGGTCACAGCCCTGCTCTCAGGTGAGCAGGCCACCAGCACTTTCTTTCCTTACTCAGAATCACAGAATGGGTCATGTTGGAATCGACCACAGTGGGTCATCTGGTCCAAATGTCGCAGTACTTAGGAGCCTTTAAAACATTTCCTGTTAGCTGTGATGTCTCCTGCTACCTGCATTTCACTCTATGACTCAAATCTTTACAGGTTTGGGCCTTAGCTGCTCATACTATTCTTTCATGCTAGTCAGCACTGCTCTGCCCTCATGCTGCTTTCTGTTTGCTGGGACTGGAGGTGCACCAGCAAGACCCTCATTCAAAGCCTGATGGCTAAAACTCTTGATTCACTGGTACAGCCAGCTCAGCAGTGTGCTTGGGCATGTCCTTAGCTTGGTGGTGTACTCAGAGCACCTCAATCATCACTGAAACACTTTTCTGAATTGATGCTGGAGTGTGCAGGTGGTTGTGCCACATGCACCAGTGCATTAGACAAATGGTTTTAGTGGATGGGGAGAGATGGTAAGTCTGTGAAGCTTGTTACAGCTTTTAATCAGTAGCAGAGTGGGGAAAGGAAGAACTCTTGAATAATTTTACATTAGAATTGATTAGATTCCTTATAACAGAAGGATAGGTGAATTTGCTGAGATAGCTGGTGTTTGCCAAGCAATCTCTATGGCAGCAAATACAGCAGAACTGCTGTCAGGTGTGAGCATGCACACAGCCTGGGTAAGGAAATTTCAGGTATGCAGGATTTGCTACGCAAATATTCACCGTGAACAGTGTCAAGGAGATTGGAATGCTGAGATTTCTTCTGCTTTTCTTATAAAGTTGTAGAAACCCTTTTCTTACAGGGATGAGAAATACCAAGTGCTTAGGTGTCTACTGCTGCCCACTGTGCTTCAGACATGAAAACTGCCCCTGCTCATTTATCCTCTAGGTTTTGCCTTTTCTGATGAAGTCTTCTCCCTCAGTATTTTCTGTGTGGCAGATCCTGCCCTAAAGAGGTTCACAGAAGAAGTAAGCCTCTTTCCCTATAATTCAGCCAGTGTCCTTCAAAGAATTTAAGGCTGCAGCCAGACATGATTGAAAGTAGCTCCTCATTTTGGTCAGCTCACCTGAGTTTTACATACATTCAGGTATATTTAGGTGACCTGTTGGGTTGGTTAATGTAAAGGCAAATGCTAAATATTTGGATGTTCGTTGTGATGTCGTGGTTATATCTAAACGTTCTAAATACCTGATGTTCCTTTGGGTTGTATTAGCACCCAGAACCCCCGGAATCTCATTGTCCTGCACCTAAACAAATGTAACACAGCCTACCTATGAAGTACAGCATATGCTTCATCAGGGTATAGTGCCCCAGCATTTACAGAAATCATCTGTTTTCTCATTATGCTGAGAAGTTTTGCTTGATGTTGTCCCTTTCTAAAGTTAGAGAGAGAGTGGTCACTTGTTTTTACCAGAAAAGGATCTTATTTTAAACATGTAAGTTTTTCTAAGTTACTGATATCTGTATAAACTTGAGGCAGTGCAATGATTTTGCAACAAGGAGTATTTCCATTTTTCTTGCAGAAGGCTTTTTGCCAATTTTTAAACCCTTAAGAGAAAATTTTTTGCAGGGGCTTGGTGAGAAAATGTTCTTTATTGTTTCAACATGTCTTGGGACAAATAGAAACTGGTCCTGAGGCAAGACAGTATTCAGAATTAAAATAATTCTCTTAAATATGTTATTCCAAGATCCTGTTGATATTGATGCGTTTCCCAAAGTGTGCAAGGTACTGTTTTCTGTCCCCCCATTCCTTTCAATGATATTGCCTTATTCAATTGATTGGAAATGAGAGTAGGTGAATTTTACCTTAATTTTACTGCCTACAGATGGTAACCTGGAGCTCCTCTATATATATCCTCTATACTTGCTATTTATTCTGCTGACTATATTTTGCAGTCTTGGATTCACTCTGGCCCATACACCGATACACTGTTACTTATGGAGTGAAGTGCATTAATGCAAAGTGACACAGCATGGTGGGTGCTTGGTTTTACCAGCATGTGGGAGGAGACAGATCTTGCTCTCTGGAGCTTGGACACTGGAGATGGACATCCTTGAAAAACTTCTGTTGCTGTCTCCTCCTGCTCCCCCTGTGGTGTCACAACACTGCATGTTTTCCCTTGCCGAAGGTGCCACACCCAGGTTGGGACACAGGTTCCCAAAGACTGTGACTTGGCCATATTGTCAAAGGAAATGTGAAAAGCAGAGCAGAGACACAGCTTGGAGCTTGTGCCTTAACAGTGCTGTTTGAGACCATTCACAGCTCTGGTGCAGGACAGGACCCTGAGAGATGAGTGACTTGCCAAAAGCCCTGAGGTCAGGCAAGAAGCCATTACAGGGTGCCCAGCTGCGTCAGGGTGCCCTGCTCTCCGTGCTGTGCATCCTCCTGGGAAGCAGCACTTGTGGTCCAGAAGAGCACCTGGGCTTAGCACTGTGTGCCAGTTTATCTCTGCCCTGTGTGTGTGCAGCCAGGATTCCTCAAAAGCACAACACACTGCGGAACCCAGGGCTCTGCCAGTGTATGGGAGAGAAAAACACAGATACCTGGGAAGGGGGAAGAGATGTCTGTCTGGAGAAGCAAACAGAGAGGCTGGGAGGTTTCCAGGAGGCAGTTCCAGGCTTGCTAAAGTGTATTCTCCAGGGTGCCAAATAGCTCTGCAGAAGTCTATGGCTGCAGCGAGGGCTGCTAACAGATATGGCTTATGGCTCTATTCACCTGCAGCACACCAATGTGGTACGAGGAAATGCTTGTAAATTGGATTACAGGATTGGGAGGGTTTTTTGTTGTGTATTGCCAAGTCCTGGCTGTTCCCTCTCATCACCTACAGCAGGGAAAGTGCTCTGTGGGGACAGTGCAAGTCAACTACAAGGGTCCCCACCACCGTGAAGTGCCAAATCCTGACCCAGCTGCAGACGACGGTCTGGCAGCATGAAGTGATGGGGAGGAGATGGTGAGCTGCGTGAGTTTGGTAGCCTGTCCAGAGGGACGCAGCTCTCTGGACAGCCTTTTGCAGATTTATGGAGGTAGATAAGCATCAGTGAAGATGAGTAACGATGCCACACAGGGTGAAGCAAAACTGCTTCCAGGAGTATGAGGTGTAAGGAGAACACTGAAAATAACGTCAGAAATAGTGTCTCTTCCAACCCTGTAGGTATCTGGCAATAAAAATGTATTGATTAGCTGACATTCTTGCTAACAGATGCTAACAAAGAGAGCCTGTACTAGGCTGATTTTTATACTGAATCATGGCTTGTACATTGGAAACTGCTGGAAAGAAATTCCCAAAGTCTTATACTCCTGTGGGCTCTGCTTCCATTTCTGCAGATGAGCAGTAGCAAATAGGTGAACTACTTCCCTCTTCTGCCACTCAAAAATAACAATCTACTTTCTTCCTGGAACTTCTCTGGCTCTGCTCTTCAAATTCTTGCTCATCTGTCTTTTGTAACCTTTGTGGTTTATACATGCCTTGCTTCCTAAAGCCGGTGTGTTAAAGGGGTGCCTTTTCCTGGCACTTCCTTTCTTTGACCCCTTAATGCTGACTTGCTTTCAGGGATAATAAACCAGGGTGATCTAAGGCATGGTCACACCTTGCAGCAGAATGGAGAGCAGAGACCTCAAGCAGTGGATGTTGGAGTGAGCACATCACTTCAGGGGTTAGTGGAGCAGCTCTAAGATCTGTGCCATCACAGTGGGTATGCCCTGTGTGCCCAAGTGCTGCAGGTTTTTTTCTTATCTGTACCCCAGTAGCTTAAGTATGAGTGAACTTTTCCTTCATGGCCTTATATCAGAGCACATGTTAACTCAGAACACCCAAGTTACCAGCCCAGAGAGACGGCACAGCAATTGCAGCTGGCTGCCAGCCTGACAAAGCCCTGTGTGTTCTGCTTTGGCTTAAGCTCACTGCAGGCAAGAGCCGTGCAGCTTCTCCTTGCTGTGTGCTTCACTCATCTCCTTGCAGCAGGGGAAGCTGGCCTGCTTCTCAGAGTGCAGCTGGGGTTTTAGGGACAGATCAGAGAGGAAAAGCCAAGATGAGGATTACAGCTTCCCTCCTGCCCGTGGCTCACTGCAGCACATTAGCTCCGTGTCATGCAGGAGTGACCATGAAGCTCCTTCTATTCAGATTTTGGCTGTATTCAGGTCTGGGTGAGTACAGATAAAAATCTTCAGTACAGTGATTCTGTCTTTCGAGGTTCTGGGACTTCTTTCATAAAAAACGAGGAGCTTACTATTGAAACACAGTTCCCTGTCCAAGTTCTGAATTTTGCAGCCAAATTCTGCAGCATTTCTTCAAATTAAATCCCCACTGAATTTTTATTCATTCAAGGGGTGGAGAAATAGTTCACTCTTATTCATGGCAGCAGAAGTCCTTAATCCTGACTGCTCCGCTGATATCAATGCCAGTCTTTCAGTTGCATTCACTAACATTTTGACTTTAATTCCTCTGAGGGATCTGTCTCTTAGATGCCTGAAGTAAAAGCCCAATCCCTGTGTCAGGTGGGCTTCTGCTGTTTTGTAGGGTTGATGAGAAAAGCAGCTCTTTATGGGGAGACAAGTCAAACCTGACTTCTTCCAGGTGTAGATGAATTGGATGGGTAGAGAAAAGTGGCTTTTTAATGCAGAGGCGTGTGTTAGCTTAAACAAACAAACAAGAAAAAGAACAACTAAATCTGGGCATGAATTATAGCCTGCTTCAGATTTCAGTGTGTCACGTTTTGAATTGAGCTGGAGTACCTATGGCGTTTTTTAAATTGCATTGGAACAAAAGTAAATACAAAGAGACAGAAACCAGGACAGCAAAAGCCTGCAGGAAATTCCTCTACTGTAAACAAAGTCACCTTATGATTGATGTGAATGTACAGCCCCTTGTAAACATGTCTGTTTACTTGCAGGAAACCAGAAAGAACCCACATTGGGCGCTGCTGATTTTATCTAGCTTTGCTTAAATGCTTTTGGCTTCCAGTAGTCACTCTAGAGGGAGCACAGGAGTGATGGCTGCTCCCTGGAAAACTCGAGTCTACTGTACTTTTAGAATCTGTGCCAAATGCTGCAGATGGGCAGAGCTTCACAGAGAAGATTGATAACAGCTTTTTGTGGCTGTCCTGAACCTCAGCACTGAAAGCTTGTTAATAGTGGCTGTGAAGCATTACTGCTTTGCAAAGGAGCTCTGGTTTTCAGTGCACCTAAAGAGGGAATTTTATATCTCTAAAAAGGTAGTAATATATACAGTTAAGTCTGTTTCTTAGCATAGTTTCTATTAATTTCCTCACTACAAAATCTATGTGATCAAATTCCAGAATCACCATTAATTATGTATTTTAGTGAGCAGACATTTATGATGTCCAAAAATCTAGTCCTACATCTCGATTTAATATGACATTTACTCACCCCTTGTGAAGGCAGTCAGTCTTCCCCTACAATTATGTTTTCTATCTTTGCACTTTTTGAAAGTCTCTGAGCATGTTATAATCAGGGTCATCATTGTGGTGGGACAGTGGAGGGAAGAGTCCTAATGGTTCCTGTGTAGGAGTAGTAGTGGTTATGGACTGAGATTAGAGAAGAACAAAGTTGGCTTCAAAGTTGCAGCTTTATAAATAAAGTCCAAAGCCTGAATATTGGCTCTGAGACATCTGCCAGGCACAGGAGTCACAACAGCCATCTCTGGTTCCCTTCAGCGTAATGCCAGGTGTGAAATCTTTGCACTGCTGAAATCAGTGATGCCAGTAAGGGTAATTAGCTGAAAGTAAAAGGGGAATTTGGGCTAAATACAGGGGAAATTATGCATGTCACAATTAATATAGGCAGACAGAAATAATAACTGAATAAATAATTGTCTGGAGGCTGGTAAGAGATTTCCCTACTTAGAAGGGAACTGAAGTCGGGATCTGTAGGTGCAGGGTAAGTGTGGTTTGTGTGCTGAGGCAAAGCCAGGCCCCCTGAGCAGCATCACTCTGGTCCTGTGGCCATGCTGTTCCAGAGGCAGGATGCTCATCTGGTTGGAATTGTGCCATTTTCTGACTACCAGTGCTGCTGGTCAAACTTTCACATCTTTAACTGTGTGCTCGTTTGGTTTGTTAAGGCGGAGAGGACAGAACAAGAGGAGAATTTATGCCAGACTGAGAACAAACATTGCCTGATGTGGGTGGTTTTATACCTTGGAGGCCAATCCCTCAACTTTGTGACTTGTTTGCCCCTTTCTTTATTTCTGATGGGAAAACAACCCCGAAGGATGTAAATCATCATGCAGGGCTCTCCACGCCATGTAAAATTGAGAAACTGGAGCAAAAGGGGTTCGCCACATGCAAGGAAAGAGAGATGGCAGAATTAATTTCTTCCTAATAAATTTGACACAGAGGCTGGGAGCATGTTTATAAAACCCTAACTGAGAGTAGAGGAGGGTTTGTATCTTTGTTTTTTTAAAGTGCAAAATCAGGGCTGGTTTATTGGGCCCGTGGGATTGGACAGTGTGTAGAAGGCCACCCATCTGGAAACCAGCTGATTGCTGCTGAAACTTTCTTCCCAGGCTCTGTCCCTTCTCTGACAGGGTGCTGGGGGTTTATGAGAGGCTGACAGCAAGCCTTTTACAGACCGTAACTCCTTGTCTCAACAAAAATTGCTGTAAATTAGCTGGAGAAAGGACCTGAGGGGATTGTCCCAATCTGGCTCAGGGTCCCAAGTACAAAGTCAGCAATTTTAACAAAATAATCTGAGTTTTCAAATCAATTGTGCCTGGAAACGACCTTTATGGGAAATGGGTGAGTGGAAGGTAGGAGACAGGGAGCAAGAGGAGGTTATTTCTGGATGGTGAAAGTGTAGATCATGTAAGTCCCTTGTCCCCGAAGACTTTTCAGGGTTTATAAAGAAAATCAGCTAGTCTTTGGTTCCCCAGGAACTCTTATTTCCTTCCAGATGAAGGCAGCTTCTCTACAGAACTGGGGCTTTGGGTATTCAAAATTTTGTAAGCATTCGGAAACTAAGCTTGTATATGCCCCTCACTGTGGATCCCATTTTCACAATAACCTCAAACTAATGCACCCTGGAACACTCCATTCCCATTTGAAAGACATGACAAACCCCCCATTTTTTATCCAAATAACCAGTCTGATACTAGGCTGGTATCCCAGAGTGGTTCCACAGTATAAAGATAGGTTTAGGGTGGAAAGAGATTATCTTGAATTAAACACTCAACACTGAGCATTGTGTCTGGTCTTGTGAGCTCTGCATGATGTGTGGAATCATTGGGGTGATGCTACATCAGGGAAAGAAGCTGAGAAAGCTTTTCAAAACAGGGAAGTTGAATACAAGCTAAAACTTTAATAAGTACTAAACAGCTTTGTTCAGGAAATTAAGTATTTTGGTGCACCATAGACAAGTAGTTACCTTACTAAATCCCCAAGCAGTGTTTGCAGGTAAGTAAGTTGAATACTTTTTGATGACAGCTATTTATGCCTGTGTTTGTTTGGGAACTTCTGAAAATATCAGTGAAATAGAAGGAAAAAAATGCCATTAGAAAGGATCAGAGGGCAATTTGCTTGGGCTGAACAGAAGAATTGTCAGACCAAACTTCTTCAGTGTACTTTCACATTTTACAGTAAACCAGTTGACTGTTCTGTTGCATGCCAATCTCATGATTTTGATTTTTGCCTTCCAGAATGGCTGAGTGACTGAGCCGAGCAGTTGTGGAAAAGAATGGAAACCCCTTGAACTTTCTGTCTTGGAGAGAGGAGGACATCTGTGAGAAATCACTACAATGCTAGTTGTAAGCAGGGACGATTGCAAGAAGCACTACTAGGCTGGAGGACAGAAGGAGAGGAACACAGGACATCTTGCCTGGACGTTCCCAGCAGTTAATGTCCATGTCCTGTTTAGAAGAGAGAGCAGGCCAGCGAAATGCTGTAAGCAAGGAAGCCCTTTTGGATCCCTCTGTACCAGAAGACGGCACCAGGTAGGCTGGAGAGGGCTTTGGGTGGGGTCAGCAACCATGGGTGACTTGGAAGATGCTCTGTGAACTGTGGAGTCTTCTCAACCATTTCACATTGTCTGAAGTCAGTGTGGTTTATGGAGTGCTGGGGTCAAGCTGTTATGAGCTGTGGCATTTGGCTTTTGGCTGTGCTGGGCTTTGGCATAGTGTGAGTCAAGAGTAATGAGGATGTGTTGTGGTTTTAAGATGCTCCTTTCCCCAGTCATAGTTACATCTATTCCGCTTTTAGCCAGAATGTGTTTCACTTGTGGATCCAAATGCTGCTTGAACTGCACTAATTAATTATTACAACATTTAAGATTAAGTGTGGCTTACATAGGAATGTTGACAAAGATTCATGCCCCAGAAGGGCAGTATCTCCAGTTGGTGCTATCCTTGTACGACCTTCGGGGTGTACGCAGCTGTGTGTGCCTTTTGTGTGTGTTAGTGCACAGGGCTGTGGGACTCTGCATTCTCTTCCACAAGGCACAGCTGGGGAAAAGGCACGGATGGCAAATCAGTGCAGAGTTTGGGATATGCAAAATTTGCAGCAATTTGAATTTGGAATAAATTTCTAAAGCTATTTGCAGGAACACTTGGAGGCTCTCAAAAATGTCAGAGAAAATACACACTTCCAGTGTGTGAAATGTTCTGGCAGAAAGCTCAGCACAAAATAAACCAAAACTTTCACCAACTTCCACCAGCTGGAGCTGTTACTGTAGCTGCCAGCCTGCCTTGGTTCAAAATTGCCTACTGCTGGTTGATCTGTAGCACTGTTGGGGATGAAAGACACAGTCAAAGAGAGTTCTTTAAGTTCTCAAAATGTATTATGTGTGAAAACATTCAAATATACACTTAATTTAAAACAAAACTGTTGAGAATCAGGTTTTTTTCCTGTTTGCAGACATGCCAAGAACTCTGCTCTCTCCTGCAATAGCTAATTCTATAACTTAGTCTGACTGGGGCTGTTCCAACTCCAATTAAAAGCAGTGGAAAACGGCTGGTGGAAGGTGGATTGGGCTCATCTGGTGCCCTGTTGAAATTCATGGTGATACACCAAAACAGACCAAAGATAACAGCCCCAGACTGTAAATTCGTTGGGGCAGGGACTCTCTGTTTGTGTGCATTGTATAGTGTTGAACACATTTGTCGACACTTCAGAAATAATGAATAATGCCAGTGTGAGGAGGAAATCTCTCCACTCAACCCTAGGTGTTTCTGCTGCTAAGTGTTGAAAGAGAAACACAGAGCCCTGAACTTTGAAGACTTGGCAGGTGAGAAGAAGGAAAAATCTTTTCACTTTCCATTTAAATTTAAGCTTAATCTGCATTTGTTGAGTCTGGTAGAAATATTTGAGCTTTTAATTTAATGTTGTTGATTTTGGGAAAACTTCTTGGGATGCATGGCATGAAAACACCTTAGATATGAGGCAAAGTTTTGATTTAATTTCTCCTTTCATCTGTTTTCCATTACAAACCAGACTAATTACAGTAGGATTCTCTGTGGCAAAAAATACTAGGGGAAGTGTGAATTTGGACGTTTTCTCACTTTACAGTAACTATAAAAACAGTCAGCAAACAGGTTTTAAAATTATTTAGTATGGGAGGGAGAGAAGTTTGGTTGTCTTCAAAACAGCAGCATTTCACTGGCATTATCAAGTTTTCAAAGCTCTCACATTCAGCCTGTTTGTATTTATAGCAAAGCTTCCTTGCACACTTGAGTTGCATTTATTCCTATTTTAGAGGCTTGTAATACTGAGGCACAAGCTGACTGTGCCCTTGCTGTTTGAAGCACCCACATTAAGTGTCCACATGTTGCTGTTACTGGCTGATAGATAGGTGTGTTCTTGACAGAAAACTGCTTGTTTGAAAAACAAGGAGGGGGGCAGCTTTAAGCAGTGCCTGTGGAGCAGGACTGAAGGCACCCTTGACATGGTTTTTTCCCCCTGTGCTATAAATTTGGTCATTGAATGATCCTGATTTTAAAACAACACTGTGTAATAGTGCTCCAGGAATAGGATGAAGCAGCAGAAGGTAAGGATATCTCACTGCCAAAGATGCTGTGTCAGGAGTTTATTGCCTTCGTGATGCTTTTCTTTGGGTACAGGCTCGTCACAATTTTTACTTTATTTCAGGCAGTGTCTTGTGGGGCACTCCCAGGTTTTTAAGCTGCCATAATATGAAACTGGCATTGAATGTCTGCACCAGAAAACACTGGGTTTGTATTTGTGCTTTATTTTGCTATTCAGTTGGGGGGTTTTTATTAGAAAAATATGAATAAATTTTTGCATTGAGAAAGATAAATGAAAAACTAGAAACCTCTTAAGAACACCATATGTTGTTGTGATTTATCCTACAATAGATTTGCAGGGAAAGTCTTATAGGACTGAGGTAAGTTATCATTACACATTAATTTGATAGTGTACATGCATAAGAAATTCTGGCTTGAAGAGTAAGTGTCACAGTGTGTGTGTCTGTGTATTTGGTGGGGTGAGCTGGGCTGTGGTCCTGCTCCTTCCTTCAGGTGTAGCACAAGGTAACAGCCCTCCTGACTGTGGGACAGCTCAGCTTTCTCTTTAGAAAGCTCAGGTCTACCTAGCTTAGCTTTCTGTTTTGCAAGATCTGTCTGCATCATTTCTTAACACCCAGGACCTTTAACATAAAGACAACAGAGCAATAAATGCAATAAAAGCAACGAAAGAACAGAACTCCCTTATCTCCATGAGAATATGGATTCTATACATTTTTTAATGCATGCAAGTCTCTTTCTGGGAATCACCCTGTGGACACAGGCTCCTGTGCACTTTGTGCTTATCAGCTCATGATACACTATTGTTCTGTACGTGTTGACATCACTTGTGTAGCTGTTGAGAGAAGCAGGAAGGAAGCTGAAATGCCAAGTGCCTTTCAAAGTCGCTATCATCTTGTGGAAGAGGGACAGTTGTCACATGAAAAGTGACAGAATTGACAGGACTCAGTCTGGTGGTTTGGTACTTCTGAAACACCAAGTAAACAGCAAACAAGCAGTTAAACAGAGATGAGGAGAAAAGAGGTGTCACATTTGCTGTGTTCGGGCTGACTTGGCAATCCAGGCTCCCAGGCTAGGACTTAAGCTCTGCAAGAAAATAAGTTTCTTTCTGGTAGTATTTCCTGTACCCTGAAGGATGGAGCTTCCCCTTTTGCTGGATGTTACTCTGTCCTTTCCCAACAAGCCAATGCTCATACAATAGAGAATAATGCTCATCTGGCAATGAGCTACATCAGCTGGTTGAGTAAGCCCTTCCTGTAGTGAATCTGTGATGCTGCTCCACTGGAATGTGTAGAAGGAGCCAAGAAACAGTTATGGGAGAGTAAAATTGCAGTGTTTGTTCTAGAGACGGGCAGAAGGAAAAAACACATACAAAGCGAGCTCAGTATACGTGTATGACAAAGCAGAATACTTTGTAGGCACATGACACATTTGATTTCATGAAAAATCCTTTTGTTCCCTTCTCTTCCCTTGCTTTTTATGTTGGATGGTGTTCCTACTCTTGGGATGAGGGATGTGGATGGGATGTTGGATCTTCAAGCCTTCTGCATACCTGAGCAGGCTGATCAGCTGCTTTTTCAGTTGTTTCTAGGACAACAGAATTTTAAAAAAATTACTTTTTTGAAATTTTTTTGCAGGAGTTAATAAAGTTTTCTTTGGGATAGGTAGCTCCTGTGACTAGGCACACTGAGAAAGAGGTGAAGACCAAAACTGTGTGGGAGATTAAATGGGGAAGGAAAATGATATTGCCACCTTTTCTATTTTTGTTCTCCAGGGTCCTCTTGCCTTGATCATAAGAGATAAGTTGTGCATTTCATGGGTAGATCTTCATCCTCTCTCCTTCAGTGCTGGCCCAGATCACGGAAGTAGCTGGTCCCATCCCAGTGCTCTTTGGGCCTCCGTGAGAGCTGCCTGTTAGTAGTTTTGAAATCCCCTGCTGCCTGCAGGACAGACAGAGGGGGAGCTGTGTTCCATAATGCTCTCCCTGCTCTGTGCCCTCTTCCTGGGGCTCCACATGTCAGCACAGAGGATGTGGCAAACTTGCTTGTTTCCACGCTAATGGGGAGAACTGCTTCTAGTGTGGATGATTTGCAAGTGTGGTGTTTTGTGGTTACATTATTGCTTCCTCCTGTAATTTCACATGCTCTGGCACACAGGGTGCTTAGTGGCATCCTCGGGTTAACTCCATGATGACTAATTTGCTGAGACAGCACAGACTGTTCCTATCCTCTGGTGAGAGGCAGGGATTGGTTATAGACCATGGTGCAGGCTCCTGAAACACAGCCCTCGCTTTACCACGGAGTGGGACCAGGCATCCCAGTGCCCTTCATAGCTAGATGTCTCCAGAGTGGGCTAGAGCACAGGACCTCCCTGTGAAGTGAGTGGCTGGGATTTCCCCTGCCAGGCCAGGAGCCCAGCCTGGCTCGCTGCCCTCGGCTCTGCTCTAACAGTCTGTGGTGGCAACATGCACATGCAAGGGCCGCTTCCGTCTGCAGCGTTTTCCAAGCCGCCAAGAGCACGTCACCCTTCAGCAGCCCAGCCGGAGTCCTTCCTCTCCTGCTGGCAGATTGATAAGGAGGGACTTTCTTCCTCCACAACTAAGTGCTGCTCTGATTTACTGCAGCTCTTCCTTAAGCGCTTCCGGAGGTCAGAGGGCTGCAGACATTAGCCCATAATGGAAGACCCGGGGTCATGTGTAACCAATACCGATGGGCCTGGGTGCCGCGCGGTGCGGCTGGGAGTAAATAAACCTGTCCCCTGGCTTGCTTTGTAAAACCTCTCTCTCATGTGACACAGAGACGAGGATGGAGAGTAATGGATGGCTCTCATCAGAAGAAATATAGTGCCCAGTGGCTTGTGAAGCGAGCGTGTTTATCTGTTATTCTTGCGGGATGCGACCCTGCGGCGCAGCTGTGCTCCCTGAGCAGGCTCTGGGGGCCGTGGAGGCTGAGGGCTGCACTGCACAGCCTTTCCTCAGCCCACCTTGCCCCAGCCTTGTTATTTACCATTTGTAGTGGAAACTTACCACATTTCTGATGAAATACTTACATTTCAGTTCAAAGAGCACTATAAAAATCCTGTACTGTGGTAACACTAATCTGTATTTGAAGACCTGGAATCCTTCACAATCAGTACAAATTAATCCAGGTTAGGTTGACTGTGATGAAATTGCTGATGGTCCTTGCTCCATTAACCCTTGAAAACTGCCCAGCTGCAATGGCTGCTGATAGAAGGCATTAAAATTGTGGGTGTCCCGAGGCAGAAACCCTTTTGAAGGTAACTGAAGGACTGAGCGCCATGTGCAGGAAAGCAGACCCAGACAGCATGTACTACTGTATGTGCAAATGAAGGGGTTAATCCTAAAGGCAACAAAATTTTCTGCATTTCAGTGCAGTAAATCCCACTAAAATCCATGTCAGAGCTCTCAGAGGCTGGTGCTGAGGCTTGGCAGCTGCACTCCGCTGTCCAGGAGTGGCTGAGCAGCTGTGGGCTGGGCTGCCACAGGGTTGTGCATCTGAGCAGGAGGCCCAAGAACCAGCCACTCCTGTGCTGCAGCCATGAGCAGAACAGGGAAAGTGCCCAGGGCAGAGGGGAGAGGAGCTCAAATGTTGGTGGAGGTACCATTTCAGATACTGGTTATGGCTGGAGTGCTTGGTGGTGCAACTGTCTCTCTGCCCGTTATCTGCTGAACCCTCCAGGTGTGACCCACTCTGTACATGCAGCTCTCTTGAGCTGAGCTGCTGCAGTGGTCACAGAGCCTGGAGCAGCCATGTGTGTGGTGTGAAAACCAGCAGTGCAGTGTCACCAGGAGATGGGCAACTGTTATTCCTGGGTGCATCTGGGAAGCAATTCCCAGCAGAACCAGGGAGGACTCAACACCATCTGGAAGACTTGGGAAATTCCATCTTTAACAGAGTTCAGCATTGGTTGGCCCACACCCAAAAGAGGTAGATTCAGACCAGAGGGCGTATAGAGAAGACCTTCTAAACTGATTAGAAAATGTACTGTTTGTAGATGTTATATACAAAATTTGGCTTATTGTGTCTAGCAGAATAAATAACGTGGGCTGTGACTGTGCTCTGACAGTACACTGGGAGTAAATTTAAGGGAAGCAGGTGATATATTCACACTGAAAGATGATGCTCCATATTTTAGTGAAAGCCTTCTTAAGGACACATAAGTGAGTGGGAGAAAGACCCTTGGATGGTTTTTTTTCACCTTCTTGGGCACTTCTGTAAAAATTTGGCTCACTCACAGATTCTGCACATACACTCCCATATCCATTCTGTAGAAAATGTACAAAATTAAGTTAGGCAGGATGTCTTTCCCTGGCTGTGGACCCTGTGTTATGTGTATAATTGTGACAGTGGTCCAAAAATCCCATGAAAATGTATTGACCTCAGTCCGGCAACCTTTTTATGTCTGAAAATGGGAGCTCAAAAGATGGGCTTACTTGAAAATAATGTCCATGCTTAGCACCTCCGATCATCCAATAACCCCACAACAGGACCTGTCATCAAGCGGTACTCAGACCTGCTCGAGTCCTGCTCCAGCTTCATTACTGCATATTAAGTCTATTTATACTGCTTTGAATGCTCCACGCAATTCAAGTCCCGAGGAGAAAGGCAAGCTCAACAGCCTGAGCAGCATTTGTTTGGCTGGTTTTCCCTATGAGGAAAGGAAGCAGTTTCCCTAAGCAGCGGGAGCAGGGAGCCCCTCCCGGTGGCCGGGGATCCCGGGGTGGCTGCACCGCGAGCGCCCACGGACCGCGCGCACCTGAAGCTGCACTGGCAGCACGGAGGTGATGACAATGGGCCTCCAAGGTAAACAAAACAACTGAATAAAAAGTGCTGAAAGCCAGCAGCAGGTGAACTGCTAAGAACAAACTCACATGCCCATCACCCTGCCTTCGAGGCAGGCTGAGCTGCGGCTGGGCAAAGCTTATCATTTTAGGTTAACAGACGGTCTTTTTGCCCCCTCCTGCCACAACGCCTCCCTTCCCAACTTTCAACAGTTGTTTGATTACTTGTGTGATACAACTTCAGAAAAGAGATTAGTAGTGCCCCCCTTCCTCTTTCACAACAAAACAGAGAGGAAGCAGCTCCGCTGGGGCTTTGTACAACAGCCAGGTGCTGTTGGATAGTTGGTCTCTGCTCTCTTCAGGAAGGTAAATATTGGGCTAGAGACGATTACAGGTGTGTTCAGAGGAGCACCACATGGTCCGCAGCCTTCATGCCCTCCCTGTGCTCCAGAATGCATTTGCATGTCTCCCGGTGAACCAGTTCTTGTTGGTGTGTCTTCAGCAGTAATTGGCTTGAGCCTCAAGTAAACATTTTACTCTGTCAGTTGTCAGTGCACATATGGAGGTGCTCTTTGCAGGGACTGAAGTGGTGTTTACCTTTTGCTCCAGCCTGGTTGAAGGCAACTCTGTTAGGAAGCGATTAGACAATCCAGCTGAGATGACCTGTGCTCCAAAGACCACTGGTGTCACCAGGACTCTGTGCAACTCCAGCAGTCTCTGGAGTGTATTCCTCTCCTGCCACATGCTGCCAATTCCTTGCTTTACTTCAGTTATATTTTCAAGGAAGATTAACAGAATGATAAAAACTCTGGAAGCTTTCCCTGTGGCAATACACTTCCTAAAGCACCTCTCATCTAAAAGGCCAACATCACCAGGCTGCAGAGGCACTGGGTTTCGGGAGAAGGTCTTTCATGGGTGGAAGCAGTGATTCTTAGAGGTAAGATGACAACAACTGGCAGGATTTGTGTCATTTAGTCTGTGTTCATGGGTGATGGCAGTGTCTGTACTTGCTCTTACCAGGTTTCACTGCTGTGGAAAGACAATCCCTTGCTCCATGGTGAAGAGTTGTGCAGAACCTGCCTAGCAAGTGTTAATATTATGGTGTCAGCCCCTGCCTGTGTGATCTGTACTGGGCTGCAGCAGACAAACCCAGCACGGAGAGCTGACAGGGTAAACAGGGAGGCCAGATAAAGTAGTGCAAAGGGAGCAGAGGCACAAAGAGGTGGAGTAACAGGGTCAAGGTCACGCAGCAGGTCAGAGCTGGGCCGGGTCCCGTGGGTCCAGGCGATGCACTGCCCAGTGTGGCTGCCAGCCTCACACACTCCCTTCTGCTTCAAATACAGACACCCTCTGGGAAACAGTTTGCTGTTTTAACAGCTGCAAGCTTTGTGCGGGATGGGTTTGGACTGTGTGATGCTTTCTTGCAGCTTCTTAGTAGGAAAATCAGTGCAGCACAGTGGAAACTCAGGAGTGGAAGCTCCAGCTTGGCATGGTGTTAAATCAGCTTTCTACTTGAGCAGCACTGTTCATGTAGTCCAGAGTTTCATGAAGAGGAAAAAACAATGCTTCTTCATTGCAGCTCCTGTAGCTGCAGGGAGAGGAGATTAAGTCTTGAATACACAGATTTTCAGGGCTTCTGTCAATCCAAATGGAGCTCGGGGCTGGCAAGGCAGGGAAACCTTTTTATGTTTTGTCCCCGCCAGATATCTGGGTGGTATTGCCCAGTGATGAAGGGAATAGAAGGGGACCCATTTATCATCTCTTCTATTTTCTCTTTTTATTTATTTTCCTTTTAAAAACACATTAAAAAAATTAATTCAGTGCTGGGGAAAGGTGACAGATTAACAACCCCAGAGATTTCAGCCCTCTGTTTATCCTCTGAACAGAGAGCTGTAAGCATTCCCAGTGCTGCTCCAGCACTGTGCCCCAGCCCTGACCTTAGGGACCAGCTTCCAAGAGAGCAGCTACCCCATCCCTACAGCTCCTCTGGCCACTGGAGCTGCATCCCCTTGGACGGAGCAAGGCTGTGAGTCTGTGCCAGGGACTTCTGCAAGTGAGGAAATGACTGCTCAGCAACAAGTTGTGTTTGTGCAGGGCAGCTCTGTGGCTGCACAGGGATGCTGCCCCACATCCTCCAGGCCAGGGAACACACTTTGAAGTCTCAGTCCATTTTACTTTCCAATCTTTAGTCTTCTCCCTTCAAGGAGGGGAAGAAAGCTAATCCTGTGAGAGCCCAATAAAAAAGGCCTTTGGGATGCCCAGGCATCTGTGGATGGTGCTTTTAACCTCACTGAAGTGCAAAGTAGACGATATTTTCATACCAGCATGTAGGGTGAGACAATCATGTAACTGAAGTGTGATTTTGACAGAGTCTGGGCATTTGCAGCTCCTGCCAGCTTCTGGAGAATTTTTGGATGTGCTATAATCATATTGTTTTATTTAGGGAATAAACATGCTCCATGAATCCTAGCACTAGGTCACCAGCTCAGAAAAGGTAAAATTCATCCCCCATCTCTCCAGCCTTTCACACTGTCATACTCGGTTAGATTTTGTTTGATAATTCTCACTATGGGTCATTTCAGTTTCCCACCATAAAGGCCCTGTGTAGTTACCTTTTCATCAGCTCTGGTGTTTGGAATAACCCTTTGCAAACTAGGTATTTGCCTCTGCCATAAAGCTGGAGTGTTTGGGAGAAGAGAGGAGAGCATCCTTCACAAACTAGTCACCATGGGTCAGGATGGGGGTGGCACTGTGGGGGGTAAGGCTTCCCAGTGCACAGGAGCAATACCTCCTTGCAATTAGTAATGCTGCCACTGCCCCCTCCCCTCACTCAAGAAGTGACATTCCAAGACATGCATTTGGTGTTTGAACTACCCTGTCTCCCAGACCCAAGGGACAGGGGCTGGGACAACTCTGTGGGAGGCCCTGGTGTTGAATCCATTTGCCTGGTGTGCCCAAGGGGCCTTCCATCATCACCTGCCTCTGTCAGAGAGAAGGCGTCCACTGCACCAGGTGGTACTCAGGAATTTTATCCAGTGTGAGTTACTCTGGGAAGAAATCCTTCCTTTGCATTTCTGCCTGTGGTATCAGACAATTGACCCCATTCCTTCTTTTTGCTGAAGGAGCAGAAATTTGATAATGGCCCTAATTATGTCTGAGCATTAAACGAATGCTCTGGATCATCACTGCTGTATCCACTTGTCCATAATTACCAGCACTGGACATGGTGGCTTCAAAGGCCACCCAGTTATCATTTATGTTTACTATAAACACAGCAGCTGTTTTGGGTTACGAGGGTGGTCATTTTGCTGGAATTTGATGAGCCGGACCCTGAAATTCTCCCCTGACACCAGTTCTTTCCATCCTTCAGGAAGAAAATTCAGTATAGGAGTGTTCTGTGCCACCTAGAGAGGGAGAATGGATGGGCTGTGCCTCCTTCACCTCTGGGTTTTGCAGTTTCCCCAAGCTCCCTCAGTGAACTGGTCTGTGTTTGTGGAACTGTTCCTTGTTTGCTAATTTGGCTAGTCACCAAATACTCAAAAAACAGGTTTGGGATTTGGTTAAACTTAACTAAAGTGTTAAAAGCTTCTGCTTTTTTGATTTGCTTTGCAAAATAGGTGAAAATCCATCTTGCAGTCATGCGAACCGATGTGTCTGATGATGCGTGAGTCCATAAACCTCACGCTGCTCTGTGCAAAGGGGAGCTCTGGATTCCAGAGTGTGGCTGGTGTTGCTCTGGGCTGTGCTTCCCTAAGAGGGCACATGCAGCATAGCTGACCTGTGCCACTAGGATTGAGTGTCTCCTGTCTTTACTCCACACAGGGCATGCAAAAAAATGTTCTGTCTGTTGTTTGCGTGGTCTGGAGCAAAAGACAAACCCTGCTGCAGGGTGAGGAGAGCAGAGATCTCAGACAAATACAAGGCTTTGGAGATTTTGAGAGCTCAGGACAGGTTGATGTTGCTTGTGGCTTAGGTGTGATCTCTACAAAATTACAAGTTGGTAACTCATGATGGCAGCAGCAGAGTATAATTTATGAAGTGCCTCTTACTGCCTTCTGTATTGGTGAGATGGAACTTACAGTTGCTCACAGTTTGGCCAAAAGAGATGGGACTTTTCCAAGTTTTCCTCTTAGTTGAAAATCTTCCATCTGGCACAGTTTAAAAAATGCCATCAGAGTGGGTTTTTAAACTGGTTTGTTGCTGGTGTGTAATACTTTCTAATTTTTGTTCTCATGGACTTTTTACCAGAGGAAACTGAGGTTCAGTGATTACAGGATGGACTGTAAAAACTGATGGACTGAAAGGGAATGAAAGGACAGCAGCATATTTTGTTGCAGTGACAGCACCACTTTATGGGGATTGAATTATAACATGGGGAAATTTCCCACCACCTGCTGGGAAATAAAGCTGTGCCCGTGTGTCTGCGTATCAGCTTGGAGGCCAAACACAGACTTCAGGAGGAGAGGCAGAAAGGAGCCACTGCTGCACGAGGCTTCTGCTTTCTGTGAGTGGAAATAGTGCATTCAGCCTCATCCACGACTTTCTGTGAAGTCCCTGGGAGCAGCTCACAGAAAGGCAGACCACTGCAGCAGGGGAAGAGGTGGAGATATGCAGCAGGTTGGCACCTGCAGCCTGACTGCAGGTAACGGGGTCTGACCCAGTTATTCACCCTCAGCGAAAAAATGATGTTGCATCTTATCTCTAAAGGAAAGAGCAAATTGGCTGGGTTTTGCAGCAGATAACACGTATCAGAGTGATGTATTTATAACAGGAGGAAAGACCAACACAGTCAGTGCTTGTTTATTTATTGTTTCATGAATTACAAAAGCTACATAGGCTGAACACTCCTACACTCCAGAAAGAAGAGCAGTGCCAGTATGTGGACAGAAATTAGCCCTCCAGTGAGGTGCAGACTGTTCTAATGTTCTCCTCCCAGTCAATAACCGAGGTACATCATAGGCTCCAACAGTAATGTTCACAGAAAAGCCCTGGAGACAGAGCTACAAAGCCAGCCTTGTGAGAGAAAGCCCTTCTCTAAGACTTACTAATAGCTACATTAGCTGAAGTTGTCATGCTGTGGCACGTGCTCTGTAATGTGTGGCATGTAGATTATCAGCAGTTTGTGGGTTGTCAATATTTGCAAGTGAATGTTTCATGTAAATTGAGAGAGATGTGTTACACATCCGGAACTCTGCCTCAGGTCTCCTCACCCTCCAAGGCTTTCTGGCTGTGCACTAGAGCCAGTGACAGTTCAGGTTCTCAGGGTGAGGATTTCATGAAATCCCTGAGTAGTAGAGAGGCATAAACAATGCAGTGCTTTCCTGCACAGATAAAAAGTTCCAGGAGAATAAGGAATAGGGAACTGAAAGGATTGATTTGTAAGATAAAATGTTAAAAAGGCAAAAGAAAAAAGTGTCTAGCAATACTGTACTGAGAAATATAACTTCAAGCAGGAGGTAAACATCAGAGGAGAATTGGTTGTATTGCACAACACAAAAGAATACATGGGGACAGCTCTCAAGGAGGAAGTTTTAGCCTGCACAGCAGGACACGTTCAATAAAACAAGGTACATGAGACTGGAAATGGGGAAAGCAAAAACTAGCTGGAGTGATATGCTAGAAAATGTATCAGAGGCACATACTGCCTTGGCAGCAAGAGAGAATGGGTGCCCAAATACTTGATTTATTTCATTTTCAGCCTTTGCAACAGCAAAGAGCCAGACCAGACACATGAAATGTTACGCTTGTTCTCAGGACGTGGCCCACCTCCTCTTTAGCCATCAGCCCTGCGGCCCTGTCAGGTTGGGAAGGATCAGCTGGAGCAGGTGTCAGCAGAGACGTAGCAGCACAGAGTTTTGCTGGGGTTTCTCAGAGCAAGTGGCAGGATCTCTTTTATCACACTGAGCCTTCTCCTGTCAGCAAAGCAGACGGATGAAATTTCCATCTCTGGAGACCCCCTCTCTGTTGCTGTGTAGCCAAAGGATTTTGTAGGCTCCTTTACTGTCTTAATTCTCAGCAGATTTGCATCGTTACTCAGGCCTAGAAAAAAACCCATAAAGATGACTTTAAAATAAAAATGTCTCCACAAAGACCATACCAAAGACTTCTGACTTTGACATGTTGGAAAACATTTTGGGGTGTTTTTCTTCTGAGCATTTGGAAAGTCAGGACTGAGCTGTTTTGTACTGGCTTTTACAAATGCTAAACATCTGGCTCTGCTGACATTACTTCAGGTATTCATTCTGAGTCATTTAGTCTTGAGTGTGTTTGAATTCAGAGAGAGCAAAGGTGTTTTCTATATTTCAGTAAATGTGCTTAAAGTGCAGAATGGTGCCGTGGGTCCGGATTTGCAATGCTACAGGGAAAACCTGGAAGGAGAATTTCATTTCAGCCCTCTATAAAAAGCAGTCTACTCAGCAATTTTGAACCATGTTCAAATATGACTTTTTTTTTTTTTTNNNTTTTTTTTTTTTTTTTTTTTTTGAGTGCTTTAATTTTGGGGCATTTTGGTTTGAGTTCTCTTCATTTCCTACCCTTTGAGACTAGGTGAAAGCTTGCTCAAGTGCCAAAATGCATTGAACACGAGATTGAAACACTGGCCCAATAACCTTTGTTCCTTCTCTCAGGTGGTTTGTAGTTTCAGAATTTACATGGCAACAGGCCCCACGCAGGGCAGGAATCCCACAGCTATTGTATCATAGCTGTGATGTATCCAGGATGCAGCCATTCCATAGCCTTTGGTTCAGGCTCAATGGATCCTGCAAGAAGAGGGAGGACTAGGAGGAAGGCTGGTAGCTCAAGTTGACATGCCAGGAGGCAGGAATTGTCTTGTATTTTTTTTGGTTTATTGTTTTCTCTTCCATGAGTGTAAGTCAGGAAACTCTTGTATTAATTGGAAACAAATAAACTTTCCCTACTGAGTGGAAAGTTAAGAATAGCTGGATCTCTGTCCAGAGCTGTTATTCCAGGTGAAGGAATTGATATTTGAAATACAGAGGTATTTATTAAACACTTCTGATGCTTATCAGGAAATTATCAACAGTCTTTATCTGTAAAAAAAAAGATGTTGCACCATGGAGTTGTCAATCTCACATAAAGGAACAGTCCCAAAGCCCAGCTGCAAACACCTTTGCAACCTAGTGCCAGTACAGTCCCTTGGAATGCCAGGGTTAATAATACATGGATTTCATTTAACTTTTTTCACTGTAACTTTAAAAAAGAACCCTCTTGGGTTACAGTAGAGACAATAAAGGTGGAGGGAAGAAAGCAGTTAAAAATAATAAAAGAAAAGGTTTAACAGAAACCTGGGATGGAGGTATGTTTATTGGGCTGTAGGAGACCTGTCCAGCTGGAATCAGCATCAGCAGTGGCAGTGACGGGTGCTGTTGGAGTGATGTCTCCATTCAGAGGGGATTAGACGCTGTCTGGCTGCTGGCTGAAAAATCATTATTTTTAGTGCCATGTCCCTCTAGTCGGTTTTCGTTCCCCTCCTGACAATGTGCAGTTGGGATACATTTTATCTTCCCCCTCCCCTTGTACCAGGTTTTGAACAAATAGAATTCTCTCTGGTTGTTAAGAAGTTTTCCCTGGCCCTTTTTTTCTCGTTTCCTACCAGAGGATGATGGATTTGATCATTTCTAAGGACCTTCCCAGCTGTTTTGGACATGAAGACAAAAACAAGCTTGGAGAGATTCATTGATATTATGGAAGATTAGCCTGGGGGTTTAAGGATTTCTTTCAAAAAGAAAATTTTTTTTCCAGTGTGACTCTTTCCTGGTGTGCATGACTAAAACACCCATGATATAGGATCAGTGGAAAGATGGAGGGGTCTAACCCTCAGCTGCTGTAAACCAGCACTGCCAGGAAAGGGCAGTACAACCTACCCATGTTTCCACCTGCCGGCAAACCACCTGTGGCAGAGTCTGTGTGTGTGTCTGGGGAGAGGCAGCACACACAGCATGGCAAGAACCAGCAGTGAAGAAGGTGGCAGCCTCTTCTCTTTGAGCCGGGGGTACAAGAGTGGCATCTAATTGGTGGCCTTTGTTTTTCCCGTGTCCTCCCCCTCCCCTGCTCCTTGCAGAGCCAGGCAAGCTCTCCCAGCAGCACTCGGTCTATGGTTGGAGGGCATAGCTGTCATTCCATTAGGCTTGGCTAGGCCTGCGTTAAAGCGTGTCATACAAATTGAGGGGATCCAGCATATTGACAGACAGATATTTAGCATGTAATTGCCCTGAAAGTGCAGCACAAAAGCTCTGGGAGGTAGGAGAGTGGAGGATTTGGATTGCATGAGACCTAGTTGGAGTGAGGTTTGGACTTTTATTCCAAAGTGCATTTGAGCTCCATAACAGGTGTGATGGTAAGGCACAAATACATCATCCCACAGCCACTGGGGCACTGTGCTAGTCCTCCTCCAGCCTGCTCTGTCCCCCTGACAAAATCCTGTTTAAGGCAGTATTTGTTACAGACCAAGCTGTTGCACAGCTCCCACATGCTCATACTCAGATCCCTTTCTCAGAGGAAGCTGAGCTATGTCTCTGGCCCTGTTGAATCCAAAACACCTCACACCCCACAGCTTTCATATCATATAGAACATAAATTTAACATGTATTTGGCAGTATAGAAATGCATTGTTTTAATTTCTGGGCTTTAGCATCAGTCATTAAGGACCAATGCCATTTCTGCTGAAACTTCTGCTTCCAAATGCAGTCAAGCTGTGACTTCATGCTCCTGGGGCCAGTCTGCACCCATCTACCCTAGGGCTTCTGGGAACCAAGGGTTTCAGGAAAGTCACTAGGTCTTAGAGTCCAAAACTCATCAGTGACTTCTACAAAAACAGCTTTTGCTCCCAAGTCACGTTATTTTTATAAACTTGGCACTGAGTGGCTGTCAGCCAGTGGCCATAGCTGGGACCTGGGCCCCATATCTTCTGCTGGCCCTGGTGCTTCTCTCACCTGCACCTGACATTCCCCTAATACAGAACTCTCAAGGACTAAGCATCAGTGCCTGCAGACAGTACAAATTATCTGGGGCTATAGCAGAACTACTAAAGGAAAAGTCACAGCCTTTTAAAATAGGCTACTGATATCTGATTCTGAGTTTATTTGGAGCATTACTGATGTTTGGAAGTTTAACATCTACATTTTTGAACCTGGTCAGAATGAAGCAAGAGTGGGGTGCAAAAGGGTGGAATTGCTTTTTTTAACATTTACATTATTGTTTAGCAAATCAACACTGTAAATGTACATTTATCAGAGTCTTCTGTTGATGGTCAGGAGATTGAGGTTCTGTGGTTCCAAAGGTCTGCTACAGACCTTGTGTGGCGTTTGGCTACTCTTCTTTCCTCTGTCTTTTGCTGCAGTATCCCTAACTTCAGGGATGTGGCATTCACTAAGGCCTTGGAAACTTCAAGGACAATGACCATGCCATGGAAATCCTAATTGATTTTTTTTATCTGCATGGAGAAGTTCCTTCCCTTAACTCCTACCAGCACTTGGGCAGAGGCAGCATTCCCCAGTGGTCAGATCTCGGGACTGGGTCTGGAGGTGTGTGTTAGGTGTTGTACACACATGTAAGAGGGGAATGTTCCTGTCACTGTGCAGCCTACGTGGATGATATAATATTGTAAGGAACTGGGTGGAATGTAGCAACAAGCAGTGTGATTGATCATTGATGATAAGCTCATGTCATGTTCACTTGATTTAGATTGTTTTAAGTGTATCATTTACCAATGTACCACTTACTGTCTCTGTGAGAGAGAGGAGATTCCACAATCAAGGGGGTTTTATGAAAAATGGTGTTGTTCAGCATGTTCATTTTTCAATGCCCAAACTGAGAAAGTTTAAAGGGATCGAAATTCTAGGTGTGCTGTGTTGTCCAAAATAGGAAGACATGTTTGAGGATCTGGGTCCACAGATCTTTTCCTTGTTAAAGCTTTTCTGAAAGTCGTGGGAGGACTGCAAGTGAAATAAGAAGTACAGATAGCATGTGTCTGTATGGGCACGTCCCAGGGAATAGGGAAGGTGTTGGCAATGATGGGACACACCTTGGTCCCAGCTTGTGCCAGGTGAGTTTGCAGCAGCTCTGCTGACTGGGATACCACGACTCAGTTTATTCCAGTTTAACTGAAGTCCGAGTGGCATTGGAGGATTCCTGTGGTCCTTTAAGATCATCCAAAAGGAAAAGTGCCAAGCAAGCGTAACGTGGACACTATTAATCGAGGGCTGTTACTCTGCTGTTTGTAGCCACACCTTCTGTGTGCTTCCTCTTTGCACAGCCCGGACCCAGGTTGCTGTCAGGGAACATGATAAAGGAAAAAAGCTGCAAGTGGGATCACGTTTCGCTTCGCTCCTTGTGTGTATGTGTGTGTGTCTTTGTTTTTTCTGTGCTGTAGCTCAGGGGGGCTCGTAAATCTTGGAGACGACTGAGGATTTTTTTTTTTTCTCCCCCTGTATGACTGATTGTGCGAATTTATGTGTGGTATTTCTCTCCCCCAGCCCCACTCTGTTAAAACGAGACAGGAGGCCAGTAAATTTGCAGTGGGAGCTGTGCAGGGCTGTGGGTCCCTCACCCCCTCCTCTTTGCAGCCTGAGGGCTGGCTGTTCCTAAAAGATAATGATGCTGGTGTTTCTGCTGGGGGTGGGATGCTGTTTGCATCGTTCTCGTTTGCTGGATGAGCATGTTTGACCCTCTGCTTCAGCACCAGGTAGTGGAAGAGAAAGGTGCTTTCAGGAGAAAGTTGCCCTCTCACAGATTAGTATTCAATGTGGGCAAAGGAAAATCTTGAGGAGTGAGTTCGAATGAGGTATCCCAAGGTACACCCTTCACCTTCACTCTGTGCTGAGACATGTCCAGGAACACAGTCCATCACCTCTGGCCTCGTCTGACTGCAATGACTGAGCTAAGCAGAAGTGTTTCAGTGTTTCAGAAGTCTGTTGTGTTACAGGGAGGGAGCAATAGGTTTAGAAACTCTTCTAAAATAGTATCATAAAACTATTTGTCTGCTTCTAATTCCTGAAATATTCCTGAAGGAGGCCCTGCCTGTGACCCTTTTTTCTGAGGTGGAGGGATGCCCTGCTCACAGGCAGTGTTTCCTGCCTTTCCTCCAACTAACTTCAGCTCTATTAATCCCACATAGCTTAAGCTGTGACTGGGAAATCCAGCCTCAAGTCTGAGTGCCACCTTCAATTTGAACTCCAATAGGAGTATTTCTCTTGAAAAATAAGTTGTTGTTTTCAAAGCATTTCCAGGTTTATTGCAGACATATTCCGGTGAAATTGCTTTAGCAGCAGCAGCAAGACCTAGAAGTTTTGGTTCTTCAATAGAGTTAAGAGGCAAAATAATAATTTATGGTCTCATCTCCACCTGAAGCCGTAACTGTGCCACATGGCCCAGTTTAATCAGTTCAAAATGTCTTAAAACCAAGCTGGTTTTAGCTAAACTTATTACAGGCTCTCAATGAACTACATCTGCAGCACAGCAGAGTTGAAGCGGGCATGTACACCTCTGGGTGATAACATGTCTCATGCACACAGACTTCAGAGCTGTGCAGATAACCTGAGCCAGTTTCAGCCTGAGCAGGAGCACAACCAGACTCCTGTGCTGCTGCCCAGTGCTCCAGGTAGACTGTCAGGGCTATGCTCCACCTGGGGCAGTGAGGAGCTGGGTGGGACAGAGGAGCAAGTGAGTGTCTGTGAAGCCTGGGCTGGGGCACAGGTACCTCTCAGGATTTATCAGGAGGAGAAATAACACTGAGCTTGTTTGTTCATTTAGTTTTGTCTTTCTGATTTGGAAATATACAGGGCCAAAATCTAGGACTTCTATCCTGTGAGCTGGTGCCTTGTTCCTTCCATTAGGACACATACCAAAGGGGATTAATCAACATTATGGTTAATATTGAAACCCCAGCGTGAACTGAAGTGTGGACAGTAGCTCTCACAGCTCTGTCTGTGTGAGCCCTGTGTGTTGTGTCTGTGAAGTCTACAGATCAGATTCTTGTCTTTGTCTCTGCCTTGGGTCTGTTACCAGTTTGTGGTCTGTCCCTTAACCCTCTGGATGACATTTTAGAATGCACTTAATGTCCAACTGCAACTAAACATCCAGGGAGAAGTGACTCTCCCGGGTGCCTTGGCTCTCCAGGGCCTTAGCTGCTGCCTTGGAAGTGTGCAGGTAACAATGCTCTCCAGCCAGGCCAGACTGAGTGAACATGTCTGAGCTCTGTTATCCTTGCAGAGTGTGAGGCTCACCTACCCTGAGCAGTATTTGGTTACTGGAAGGACCATCTAGACACTCATAAATCTTCGGCGTAACTCTGAGGCGGCTTTGCTGACAAATTGGCACCCACTTCTCCCCCCACCTCGCAACGTGACTCTCACACTCAGTGCTGCTAAGAGCTATTTCAGGCCCCGTAACAAATGAAATATTCGTCTCCCCTTTGCCCTGGCAGTTGCCTCTACACCACCCCTTTCCCTTCCCACCAAACCGAGGGCTTTAGCACAGCAGCCAGAGCCGGCAGTGGCAGCTGCACAGGAGGGCACAGCTGCAGGGGTGCTGCCCTCCAGCCCCTCAGTGCCGCTGAGCCCTGCCCGGCCACCCCTCCAACCCACCTTCCCCAGCGACTTCACAGCCCACCTACTGCTGCGTCAGCCCTGGCTGAGAACTTGGCCCCGGGTTTCCTCTCTCCTTGCCACCTCTCCCCATCAGCAAACCATTCCTCTTGTACGGCACATGATCCAGAAGTGTCTCCATTGCTCTTTATGTCTCTTCCCATCTGCATTTACCAGGAGCTGGGGCACCCAGGGCCTGTGCTGTGACTTAGGCAAAGGGGACCTAAAGAGCTGTGAGGGGTGTGTGTGTAACAGATGTACAGAGAAAGAAGAGATTACATGTGGTCATTGTGCTCCATGCTGTTGCAAAACACCAACTGCTGTATAGCATGCAGAATAAAGACAGCAGAGCCTGACTTTCTTTGAAGCCTTTGCTTTGACTATATTTTTTTTCCTTCTACTGTGCCAAAATGCTCTTAGACACACATCTGCCTTTAAAAAAACAATCTCCCCTTCCATTAGCTCAGTTAAAGCTTTTCTGCAAGCTTTTCATTTTGAAAAGACAAGGAAAACCAGAAAAATAGAATGAACACAGGACAATCAGACATGTGGTTCTTGTGACAAAAAAAAGTAAATTGAATTTTAGTCAAGAAATGTGAGAGATTTAGAACAATACAGTTAGTACTTAGTGGAATAGCTGCCTGACAAGCAGGTAAGACCAGGGTAATCCTCCATCAGTATGTAAAGCAGACACAGAACAAGGGCAAAGAAAATAGAGAGCAGACTCTTTGCTTGACAATTTAAATCCTCAGGGTACAATAGCCACGTAGAGCAGCATCAAAGCACACAGCACACAGAGCGAGCGTGTGATAACTTTTGCCGTGGGACACGGTCACCGGTCAGTGCCACTGTGGATGCAGCCACAGCACAGACTTCTCTTGCAGTGCAGCTGTGCATGCCTTGTTGCCCTGGGGCAGATGAAGCTTCACAGAGGGAGGCAGCCTTGCAAGAAGCTGCCAGTGTTAGTTATGATATTCACCATTTCTTAGTTTTTTGCGGACACAAGTGATGATTTGGAAAACTGAGGAGGCTGCAGCCCTCCATACCACTCTGTGTGCTGGAAACTCTGGTGCAAAACTCCTCTGAAGTTTCATTTGCAGAACTCCTCTGAAGTTTCATTTGCAGAAGTCACCTGGGAACAACATACTGTTCTTGCAAGAAGCTGTGTCAGGTGAGACAGCAGTATTACTACAGCCCCATACAAAAAACACTAGCTCCCATAAAGCCAAAGAGTACTAAAGAATTTCAAGGTCAAAGAATTGATGATATAGCCAGCACAAATTTGTTTAGCAAAATATGTTTGGTTTTGCAAAAGAAGTACTGCATGTTTGCAATACCTCTGAAGGCCAGGTCCTCAGAAGGGGGAACCCCAAGCTAACTCACAGAATGGCACATAATTGTCTCAGGTAGGACAATTTTCTGCACTTGCCAGTCATTTTAAGCCTCACATATGGGTGGCTGCCTTTGTCTTCCAAGTGCCTGCTTGTACAATGAGATTTACCTGTTGTGTTATGACAGACAAGTGATTAACATGAGAAAGACAAGTTGGATCTGGTGTTGAGCTTCCTGTATGTCTCCCTTGCATGCCCTCACAGACATTTCCTCGGAAGCAAAAGGAACTGTCAGTGCTCCTGGTTGCTTGGAGAAAAACATTTGTGATGGGAGTTTGACTCTTCCTGTGTTGCTACAATTCTCTTGCCAAAGGACCAAGATGTCCATGAGGGCCTTTGTACCACAAACAGTGACAGGGCACTGATTGTCTCCACTCTGTGGCATGTTTGCAACCAAAGAGCTTGGATTTGTGCCTTGTGCAAACGATGTGCTTTGGTACTCTACCTTCTTCCACAGAGCTCCCATTCCTGAAGGCCTTGCAGTGTCCCATCTGGCAATAGTTCTCAGTTCAGGCCCAAAGAAAAAATCAAGACAGTGACAATCCTATGAGCGAAGGTGCTCTCTGTCTCCAGCCTGGCAGTGAAGTGTAACTGGAAATACTATTTTCCTATGAATGAAGTACAATTTGTGAGTCAGAAGATCATTTAAGTACATGCTTAACTTTTTCATGCAAGTATTCAGGCTTCTTTACTGGGTAAGGATGCCTTCTTGAACCAGGAATTAAATTGGACCCTTTTTGCAGCCTTTTCAGTGACTTTCCCATTGAGATTATGTCTGCAGAAACACCTCTTTTGATGAGTCCTCCAATTTTCAAATTCACATGGATCCTCTGATTCATTCTATCTTTCATGACTTACTAATTATTTTTAATTTCTTATCATGAGGATGCTTTACACCTCTTATCCAAGAAATTCCAGTAACTTAATAAGCCAAAAGTCAGCCCTGGTGTACCTGACACCATGTGTCATCTGTTTTTAAAGATGACACATACCATGTGTCTTTGCCTTTTTAAAGGAAAAGAAAATAAAAAATCTGGTGCCAAGCACAACAGCCTCGAGGTGGGTCTTGAGGCCGACATCCCATCCCTCCCAGCACTGGCTGCCCGTTGCAGCGTTGTCCGAACCCCTGCAGGGTCCCGGCTGGGGTGGCACCTGTGCAGCTCACCCGCCCGCAGCCCTGTGCTGCCCCCCTCCCTCCCTGGGGCCTGTGCGATGCACTGATGGAGCTGCCATTTACCATTAAAAACAAACAGCAGGCTGTGGGAATAGGAGCAGCTTCCTTTTCCCTCCAGCCTCGTCAGGCCGCTTTGGTGCCGGGCTGCGGTGCGAGGAAGGCCGGGGAGCGCGGGGCTCCCAGGCACGGCGCGGGCAGCCGGGGAGCATCAGGAAGTCGGGCAGGGGCAAGGTCACCTCTTGACCTCCCGTTCGGCAAAGAATGCAACTTGCTGTCAGGCACTAGGGAAGGCTTTTTTTTGCTTTCTGCAGCTTAAGATCCCTGAGGTTTCTGATGGGAAGAAGCTTATAGCATAATTTTTATTTTCTCAAGTGTGTTTTAAAAGGGGAGATGCCAATGGCATGGTGTAATCAGCAGAGAGCTTTGGAGAGCGGCTGTTCACTCAGAGGGTATGCAAGGGCAGAATGCTGGGATTAGTGTTTCATTATGCCATAGGAAGCACCAAAGTTCATTACTGATCTTGGCATAACATGACCATAATCTTTCAAAATAAAATGTAACAAAGAGGGAAATCTCTAAAACACTTCTAAGTGCAACTAATCTCTCAAAAATATAAAAATTGTGCTCAATTTCTTCCTCAAAATGATGTGATTCCACTGCTGTGTAGGTTTTGTACTGATGTAAGTGAGAGCAAAGTTGGGCCCCAGTGGGTGAGTGTTGGTTCAGCTCCTGCAGTTGGTTTGTGCCATCTTGTCTCTTGCCCTTTGGGCTGTCAAACCCGGAGCCAGTTTTGCTGCCATAGTAGATGAAATCAGGGCTGTGTGCTTCAGAAACATTGCTTTTCCTTAGTGACCACACTGCTAGTCTTGGCTGAAGAGAAGCTTTATGGTAAAGCCATTCTTCCTCAATGTCCCTCTATACCCCATTTCATCTTTACTGTTAAGAAGCTGTGACATAAGTAAAAGAATCCTTTTCTAACTCCTTTTTCAGCAGAAAAACCTCCACTCTGGGCCAATATCTCATATTGTGTCGTGGCTACAGAACAGCATAGTCAGACTTGTCCGTCCAAGCACTTTGGAAATGTCAGTCCATCTGAAAGTCATTCTTTGCAGAAATCTCCATGGCTAAGAGGCAAACAACCTGATTTGAATGAAAACCTATTGAAGAGCAAAGAGAAAAACAGAGCAGGAGTCACAGCAGGAAAGCATCTTACTAATACTTAGTAATCAGCTCCCTAAACAATGTTTCAAACATTGCTGTTTTCCTATGAGAAAGTCAAAATCTAAATATGAGGGTTCAAAAGTATATTCCTACTTATGCCAGTGTAAATCTACTGTCAATTGAACAGGTTCGTGGATTTGCTCTGGAATTAAACCCAGTGTAACTCTTAAGAAACTTTGACCCTGGTCTAATTTAATTAGAGAGATTTTAGGGGCAGAAGAGACCTGCTTTGCAACTGCACACCAAAGATCTTCAGCTCTGGCATGATATCCAACAGTATCTATGAAAATATAACATCTGCCCTGCTCTGCTGCAGGAAGATCTTTTCTTCTATATTTTAACAGTGTGAGTGATGGAGAGGCCATCCCAGTTCCAGTTGTGAATATCACTTACAATTAGACATGAATATCTTATTTCTCATATTAATTGAACTACTTGGAGCTTAAATAACCTGACTTTCAGAATGCTTTCTCCTGCAAGAGTGAAAAACTAATCCGACTTGCTGCCAGTGTTTTCTGGAATTTTTTTCTAATGTTGGTATTACATTTTCTTCTAGGCTATTGGAAAAGAATAGTGAACAGCTTGTTGAACTAAAAGCACAAGAATACATCCTTCCAGAATACTTCCAAAACTTCCTAAATCCCTCCTCTTTAAAAATTCTTTTTGTATTCTGCCTTTGAAGTGGTTTCAGGCTATTTAATGCATCCTGCACAGATTTTTGTTAGCATTTTCTCTCACAGTATCACGGAAAACTCACTGTAATGTTTCATGGAAGCAGAAGTGCTGATAAGGGGTACATTGCTAGAGCAGTTTGTTGCCCTGCTGTTACCCGTGCCAGAAAGTGGCATGTGACATGTGCTAAGGGGTGTGAGTCTCCCTTTACCTGGCGCTGCCTGACACCAGTCTCACCCCATCCCCAGCTCAGCTGCAAAGGGGCATGTCAGCAATGCTGATTTATTTAGGTTTGCTACCTTCAGGAAAGGGGAGTGCTTCCACCTTAAACACTGAGCTAAGCTAAAATTATAATATATTTAGTTTACATCGAGAAGAGTTCAGTTGGTTACAAAGTTGGAAGCACAGTTACAAAAGAAAAGCTTAACTAAGAAAATCAAATCTTAAAGCATGCCCTTTTCATACCAAAGGATTAGCAGTAGTGTTGTGTCTAAATGACCCTTCATAGCAACAATCCCCACCCAGCCATTCCTTTTGCTGATCAGTTTAATGACAAATTGCTAAAGTAGCAGCTTCAGGGAGTGCTGCCTATCTGGGAGGATGCCCAAGAAACTTTGCTCACGTTTGTTTGGCAGTCAGAAATAACTTTACTCACCTTAAGATTGTCCTTGGTTTTGGTATCTAGGACATTAATTTTATATTCTTTACAGGTAGCATGATGGAATATGAACCATCTCACAATGTTTTTTTTTTTTACTTTAGTTTTATTAAAGCTTTAAAGTAGATAGGAGCAGCTGCAGAAATCTCTTTGGTAAAGTTTTGGAAAAAGGCTAAGAGGTGGTTTTCTAGGATAACTAGGGCTGGTGTGAGACCTGCTGGCTGCAAGGGTGTCTGTAATGCTGTGGAGGTTCTGTTGTGCAAGTTAATGACAATTTATGTTCATGAACATCTATATCTGCTCTGAAACAACATCTTGTACAAAGCAGAGCAGCTCCCACAAGAAACACGACATTTCCAAGTCTGGTGAGAACTGTGGGTCTTTTAAGGGGTGGGTTGGGGAGGGAAGAGATCTCCCACTCACAGGGGACATTTACTGAGTGCACTGCAGACTGCTGGGGAGAGCCCAGGGTCCCCAGGCAGGATGATACACCTCCATCTAAGCCCTGTCTCCTGCCTCTTCATTTCAGGAGTGCCTGCCCAGGCTGTAAGTGCTCTAGTGCTTTATGGCTGGTGGAAGTGGCTGGGGACCAGTTCAAGGTCCCAGTGTTGTTGTAGTGTGTCCCATCTGGCTTCTCCCATGTCTAGACTCTGTTCTCTCTTCTTTCTGCAGCACTCATGACTCTGTTTTTGTACTATTTTGTGATATTCTAAATACCAAATTGCTTTAAATGCAGACAGTTCTGAAACCATTAAGAGCCTCCCAGGTGCCCTTCACCTTCCTCAGGCACTAAGAACAGGACATTCCTTGTCCCCAGGAAGGGAGGCTGGATCTGCCACATCTCTACACCTACAACACAGATGGCTGAGTCAGGAGCTCTGTTCCTCATGGAAGGAGAGAGCTCCTTTAGATGCAATCTCCTCAAGTCCTCAGTTACCCTTTGAATGTCTCAATTTCTCACTCTGGACTAGTGAGAACGCTGGGAATGGTTGGGCTGGGTGGATCTGCAGCTTTGATCCTCAGCTGGAGATTAGGAAGTGTTCTCCCTCCACCGGGCTGGGTGAGACACACAGGTAGGCACAGCCCTGAACTTTGGGAAAGTTCATACCTGAACTCTGCATCCATACCCAACCTGTCCTGTCTGGACGTGCTCCGCGAGAGAGTTTGGTCAGTGCCTGTAGGGCTTGGGTGGGGGTAGGGGTGAGGAACTCTTGAATAAAATGATGATGATTAATTATTATTTCATAATGAGGGATTATCACCGGCTTTGCAGCTAAATAACCCAGTACTTAGCATTTCTGTGCTGTGGCACCATGCACATTCAAAGCGTTGTACAAACAGCAACCAAATTACTAAAATGAAGAGATTATTTAATAGCCCGTGTCTTTGTATTTCTCAGGGAAGGGTGGGGAGGGTTTAGAAATTTGCCCTCAACATTACCATGCAGTCAGTCACATTCCAAAATTGTGGCTCATGTTGCCAGGCCTGTGATGTGCTTGTTTGGCTTTTATATTTGGGAGACTGTAGTTATGAAAATAAAACTAATAGGCTTACGAGGTACAAGTGCTTCGCAGTCTTCCCCCTAATGCCCTGCCAGGGATGGCTGGGTGGAGAGCTCACAGGACAAGCTCTTTGGCCCAAGGGACATAAGATGTCAGCCTGGTCTTAAAGTCGTTGACCCTCCAAACATATTTTGACCCAGCACACCCTGCTCACTCTGTCCTGCAGAAACACCCGATGCCAAATGGTATCAGATTATCTCCAGTGATAACATTTGAATCCCAACTCTGCCCAATGCCTGTTCTCCCCAACACACAGGGGGTTTGTTTTCACAGACTACATCTATTTATTATTCCTGTGTTTGTCCTATTTTGTGTTGTATTCCTGGTCTTCTTAAAAGGAAGAATATTATGGCGGCCTTTTAAAAAACCCACAACCCTGCTTGTTATAGCAGCATAATCTTCCCTTTATAGATGCAAAAATCTCAATGGGGAAGATGTTTAGGATATTTCATGAGACAGTTATATGGACCATTGGTGGGCCCCATGTTAGCAATGTACATTTTTGCAGACACCCTTTTTCTCAGCCACAGTGGTCAACAAAGCTATTAATGGAAAAGAGGCTCCAAATCTGCAGCTCATTTGTTTCTGTGAGCAGCCAGGGAAGTTTATTCCGTCTCAGTGTTTGCTTTTCCTATCTTTGAAGTGTTTGGGTCAACTCATACAAACAGTATTTAGCCCCAACTTATGTGGAAAATATAAGGAGCCAGAGCATATTGAAATTCCATTTATGAAGTTTCTTCCACATTGGGGATGAGTTACTGGCAGCAGAGAGAGCAGGGAGGCAGAGAACAAGCTCTCCAGAGACCTTGGCAAAGCCAGGTACATGGTCAGGAAGCAAGGCAGGAGTGTCCTGGACTTACTCAGAACAGGTTTGTGTAAGAGGAAGCTTTTCATGGATAGAAAGTCCATTGCTAACATGTCACCCCTTTGCTTCCTTCCTCCCAAACATCACGCCATCAAAAATCTAGTGCACGCTAAAACCTTCAGGCCATCCCAGAGCTGAGTAGCACATCACCTTCCTCAGCTCCTTCTCTTGTAGCAGTTCACCCTGTGCATGATTAGCCATCCTCCAGGAGTGCTTTCAGAGGACTTGGTTTTCTCTGTACTTGACTTCAGTAGACACTGAGTATAAGTAAGATTTTAGTGTGTGCCGGAGGGATCAAACTGTGATAGGTGCAGACTGGATGAGTAGGAGAACATACTGCAGGGATACTGAAAGTGGTGAGAGGTAAACCACCTTGGATTTGGATGAGATCTGGCTGCATTAGCCTGATAAATCTCAGGGTTTACTAGCTCATCTGCAGTGCTTAGCTCACCCAAGATGGCATTGGAGGAGCTGGTCTGTTCTGAACCTCAACTTACAGTCTGTGTCTCTGTTCTGCAGTGCCTGTACCACCCTCCATGTCACAAGGCAAACTCGCCAGAGGATCCCAGCCACAGCTTAGATCTGAGTTGTTTCTCTCTGTAAACCTCCAATGCCTTGAATTGTCTTTTGTTGACTGTGTGGCTACACATTAATTACTTTGGCTTGTGTGGGGAGTGAGGTTCCTCCTTGTGCAGTGCCTGAGGTGGCTTCTCACACCAGGGTGCATCTGGCTGGGCTTGCACCTTTCACACATCACTTCACTGCGCACTCAGGGTTTTGTTTGACACTGGCACAGCCAATGTATTGACACTGAAGTTGAGGCATTAACATAAAAGCATTGCCATAATTTCCTACTTAATCCTGACAGTAAGAGCTCATTAAAAAAAAAAGTATTTCAATGCCCCTTCTCAGCAGATTTGGTTAGGAATTACAATGTGGGGGTTTATTATTTGGCTTTTACACAGCAAAAGGTGCAGTTAAGTTCCAGGAGTGCTGCAATCCAGCAAATGGTATTTTTCCTGTAGGGGAATGTATTTTCAAACTAATTTAAAAAATCTTCTGAACTTGGCTGATAAGTAAAAGTATTAATTGCTCTCTAATAGGCCTAATTGCTGTTGTAAGAGTACACCAAGGCTCAACTCCTGATGCCTGTTGGAGCGAGAATAAGCTGACAGGTGCTGACGCAAAGGTTGGATAGTTGTCTGAGCTCCTCTGAGGTATTAGAGAAGTTCCACAGACATTTATTTTGGTGGGGTTTTCATACATTAATTACATGTACTCTTGGGCTTTTTGGAGGATTTGGCTCTGTTCAAGCTCCAAGGCTGCTGGGGAAGGAAAGGTGAGGTTCCACCTTAGCTCTGTGTGCTGATTGCCACAGCTCCACATTTCATATTGCTGAAGCCTTTAGTACTTTGCTAAGCTGGGAAAACCAGTAGCGTATTGCTTTTCCTTCTCTTTTCTAGTCTGAACCTTGCTGATTTTTTCAAGATTTCTGTAGTGAATGTTTCCTTCTAAGCCTTTCCACTCTGTCCAGTTGGTCCATGTCTCACTGAAGCCCAGCACCCAAAAACTGGGCAGCGCTTGGCCACAGGTGGTCTCACTGGCCCTCCCCTTTTCATACAGCCCAACCCTCTCTGCAGGAGTGGGAAACTCCCATCTCAGCCCCATTTACCTTCCCTGACCTCAGCATGGCTGGAGGACACGTCTGAGTTGGGCACTGTTCCTGCAGGGGTGGATGCTCCCTGTGCTCGATGATCCCAGGGGAAAATGCCCCTGAGCCTGATCCAGACTTTTTGTGCCAGTGCTGCCCAGTGAGGGCCACACACCTGCTGGGTGAGATCAGGCATGGGGATGCTGATGCCTCCACCCAGCCATACTCTGAATTTGGGCAAGTCCCTTGTGCCTCAGGTCTCCCATCTACACATTTGTGGGTACTCAATGCCTTTGTGAGTCTTAGGAAGAAAAATCACTTTATAAGTACTCGTTATTTATTAAATGCAAGTCAGAAGGTAGCACAGGGACTGTGGAAGATTTATGCAGCCATAGGAAAAAACAAGGCATCTTGTTTCCAGGACAGAAACATGCCATTTATAATTCCAAGAGAAAATTGTAAACCTCTCCGTAAATAACATAGAGAATTCTCTTACAGACAAGGTGAGCTTCAGTTTCAGAGTTGGAGATTACTGGTGTATCAGTATCTTTAAGAAAATCTGGCTTTTGCTCTTGTGTAGACATGATAACCTATGAAAAGTAAGAGGAAAATATGAGAAGCATAAATGTGGTCCCGTGGCTGGTGATAATTATTATTTTGTTTTGATTTATCGTTCACAGGAATTTTTTTATGAGAGCCTCACAGGCATAATTCTTTCTCGTGCATAGTTTATTTTTTGCCAAAACGACAAGAGGACAGGATATTTAGCAGAATATGTATGATGGGTGGGTGGAAAACAGAGAGGATTTGGACTCGTGCCAAACATCAGGGAGGCGAAAGAATGAGAAGAACCCAGCTTATTGCAATAGCGTATTGCTCTTTATCTTGGAAAGGGGTATTTGCCTGCAGTGGCACTCCTAAGTCGTCACGGGATTTTATTACAGGTATCAGTCTGTACTCCAGCCCAGCCACTGCTTCCCAGGGCTCTTCAGGCATTTGCATAATTGCAAAACCCTCACTGATCAAAATGTGCACAGCAGGCCAAAAAAAAAAATCAAGAGTTAAAAAATATAATCTTCCTTTTGGCATCTCAGCCTTTAGGATATATTTGTTTTGCATTTTTAGGTGTTTCCCAGTAACCATGAAGAGCAGCAAGGTGCTCTGCTGTTCAGGGTCTTCAATCCAGCAGCAGAGCCTTGGGATAGAAATGTTGTGATAGCTGCCAAAAAGTCACAAGGGTTGTTACCCGCCAGTCGGGCATGACAGAAAGTTGCCAGATGTTATAAAATAAGCACAGACGTGACTATGGTGATTTTCAAAGGGCACTGATAGGTGCCAAGTGTTTTGGAAGGGCTATTTCTTATTTTGAATATTAAAATGGAAGATTTAATTTTTGGGAGTGCTTTTGAAAATATTCCACTTGCATTTCAGCAGAGTGCCAGCTGACAAGAGCGGGAATTTGTGAATAAGTTGTCCCAATGCCAGGTGAAGATTCAGCTTTCCAACCATATCATTGTGGCTACAACTTCTCACCTTGAAAAGGTCTTAATCCCATGTACAAGGTGCATAAGGCACTTATGGGATTTATGTGTGCAAGAGAATTGTGAGGCCTGCCCCTACTTGCAAAATAAGAAGAAAATCTTAAGTTTAGCTCATCTGCTCCCCAGTCCCACAGTGACCTCAAATCACTGGAAAATGGACATGTTAATTAGAATTACTGATTCATGCTTTCTGAGAATGTGGCTGTTAAAGGGATATTAATAAAATGCTCTGCAGGAAACTAATTACAGTTTGAGGCTCTTAGTAGCTCCCGTAGAATATCCTCTACTGCTCCCATTGGAGACCACGCACAGAGTCTCCAGAACTCATGTATACCTGACCCCAAAGAGAGTTTTTGCCTCCACAGGAATAATTGTGGAGTGGGAACTGTGTCCTGGGATGGCCCTAGGGTTCCTCTCTGGAAAGGGATCAACATGGACCAGTAAGGAGGGGATTCTGGCACTGAGTTACACTGGTGGGACTGATGCTAGGACCTGCTCTATACACCATGTTTGGGCTTAGCTCCACACTTAAAATGGAGGTGGTGAAAAAGTGGGGTATGAGGAAGATGAAAATCAATTTTTCAAGCTGAACAGTGTGAAATATTTAAACAGCTCAGTCCATCAGACTTACAGAAAAAAAAAAAAGTCTGAGAGGTGACTTGGCTGCAGGTGATGAGTAACATTTCAGAAGAAAAATACCAAGAAACTAAAGGCTGTTTAACCCAGAGAGGAAAGGCAGAACAAGAAGTTGGCTGAAAGCTGAAGCCAAATAATTGTAATATTGGGCACATTTTTTTTCCCTTTTCACCAGTGAGAATAATTAATCATTAGAACAAGGTTGTATGTACGTTTTTGTGTTTCTTGCTTCTTCACATCAAGAGGAAGTGCTTTTCTGAAAGATAAGCAGAGAGTGGCCGAACACACGGTATTGAACACTGTGTATAAGGACCAAGGTGACATGCTGGGATAGGGAAGGGCTCCTGTTGGAGTCTTTGATTCTTTTAGCTCATTCTCTCTTGACACATTGACATCTTCTGAAACATCTCAGTGCTCCACAGCTGTATTTCAAACACAGTGCATGGGTTTAAGATGGAAAGAAATGCTGCTCAGCACCACATGAGAGCTTGGAGCACTGAAATGAAAGTGGGCACGACTGCCTTGCAGAGGTGGGAAGGCACTTGCACAGCTGTACCGCCTCAGAAATTCCTGGTGAATCTGCAGAGGTCAGTCCTTCACTCAAAAATGTGTTTCTGATTAGATTCTGCCCCCTTGCAGATAACAATGCAGTCAGTGACAAATCTAGGGGCAGAGAGGCTCTTGGAGCAGCTACCATGCATTTGCCTTCCACTGGGCTGACACAGCTCATCTGGTTTAACTTCTGCATGGCAGCCGGGCGCCAATCAAGCCTGTTGTGGCTTTCCTTGGAGAGCACAGTTTTCCTCAAACAACAGCATGGCCACTCCACCAGTGAAATGATTTGCTCTTCTCTCAGTGATACAACAATTACTTACAATGACTGATGCCTGGGTCGGGCAGAGAGGAGAACTCTTTTCCAAATAGCAATGCTTTTCCTCTGCAGCCAAATCACGTACCGTACTGAGCATTACAGAAAGAAAGGGCTTTATCTCAGAGCTCTCCACCTGATATTTTACAAACCATGCCTGAGCCCTCTTAAATGGGGCAGAAAAGCTTGGCAATGACACTTACGAAAGGCAGCTGGGCCTGATGAGTCTTTCACCGTCTTTTCTGGTAGAAATGTCTGCCTTGGACAGCTGTGGATGGAGGAATTGATGATGCTGAAATTAAGACCCTGGTTAAAGAACTGCTTGACCTGGATTCAATAGGTCAGATCTTCTGTCTGGCCCTGGGCCGACTGCTGTGATTTGTTATGCCCCTGTTTTCCTGTTGAAAAATGGGAATGGCAGGATTAATTTGTCTGGCAGAGGTAAGGGGTGATAGGTGATGCAGGGTGTTGGGTTATAAAATAGAAAAACTAAAGAGTTCTCAGGAAAGCAAAGCGGCAGCCTCTGCTCCAGAAGGTCCCCAAAATGCAGCTGACACAGGGAAGCAGCTCCATGACAAGGGAGGCTGGCAGTTCTAGGCAGGGGCCTCTGCAGAGCCCTGCCAGCAAACCCACTTGCTCCTTGCCAGCACACCTGGGCACGGCTCAGATGCCAGGGCTGTGCCTCAGTCAGTAGGTCGAGGACAGGCTCAGAGCCCAAGGGTTCCTCTGAGGACTTGTGGTTGTGGGACAGTTTGGCAAGCAGATGGCTGCCTCAATCCAGAGCCACACTCCCTTTCTGCCTGCGTTTCAAAATGGTTTGGTTTTGCACTCAGTCCAAAATGCAATATCCAATCCTCCATGGAGGAGCATTAGCATTCCTGCACCGCTCTTCTAGATCCTGATCAGCTCTCAGATATATAATTTCCACTTTCTAGCACTCGTTCTCTTTTATTTTTTCATTCACAACCAATTTTATCTGGAGTTTAACCTCAGAAAGTTGCCAGTTTTGTTCTAATTGCAGGCGACTCTGAGCCAAAACCTCAGATATTATCATGTTTGAGCGGGTGGGAAAGTCAGCAGGGAGAGCAGCACACAGGCTTCCTGGCCTCAGCACCTCACCCTGGCCAGGCGTGGGGCTGGGAGGCAGGGACTGGGGTCTAACCCATGCTCTCTGCTGCCCTAAACATGACACTGCAGAGCCAAATGCCCTGCTTGATTTTGGGCCAGCGTATGATCACTGTATTGTCATGTGTGTATCTTGCTCTGCAGGAACAAAGTCCTTTGAATATAAGGCCTTAGATAACCCAGTGTCAGGTGCAGAGAGAAATTAAAGGCAGGGAGGTACGGGAGAGACTGCTGATGAAGCGAGACAGAGGGTCTCTGACAGGAAGAGTAGGCTGAGAGCTGCAGGTCACATGCAATCAGGTCACACAAGCTTTCCGTATCGATCAGCCTGAACTCCCAGTGGGTATTCTCGGTGTTCTCTGTTCCTTCCCAGCTGTCTCATTTCCTGGTGGATTTTGGTTGAAGTTTTTAAATCTTTTTTAATCTCCTGTACTTCTCTGCTTCAAGATCCTTTCCTGCCTCAGGTCAGGGATGTTGACAAAGCTCTCTGAACTATCAGTTCCCCAGTCTTTTCCTGCAAGATGACAAAAGTTTGTAGAAAGCATCAGGGTGGTTGATGCTGTTTTATTTTCCGCCTTCATCATGGGAAAAAAAGAGCATGGAGAAGTGCATGGAGCGTGTCTGTGGTTGTGACTAATGACTATTAGGCCCTTATTGCTGTCAGGTGAACTAGTAGCCCAGCCTCAGACATGTGGTCATTGTCAAGAGGAATTTTTGACTCCCCTCTTAGGAGCACCTCCTCCTCCACTCCCCAGCCATTAATTACTTCCACCATCCTTCCAAACTGCCAAGGAGTGAGGAGCAGCAGAGCTGGAGATGAAAGGAAGCAGCGGCTGCCCCGGTTTCCAGGTCTTTCAAATAACCAGTCTGTAATAACTTCCACAGCCGAGGGAAATGGGCGAGCTGTGGGAGGAAGGTCAGCGCTGAGGGGAGGAAGGCTCTCGCGTAGCAATGATGTAGTGGCTCCTAATGGAAGAAACCTGTGGAATTAATCAAGCGCTGTGCCTCATTTGTTAATGACAGCATGCCTGAAACGTGCACCAGCCTGTCCTGTTGGTGGGTAGCTGAGACCCTGGAAGCCCTGCCAGGCTGTCAGTGTGGGGACTGGGGGTCTCAGCGCGATGGTCAAGCTCTGTGGCAGTGGATGCTGAGAGTGACAGAGCGCTGGGACAAGGCACAGCTCTCCATGTGCCTCATCTCTCCACACCGGCTGCGAGGGAGCTGCGAGCGAGGCTGGTGCTGACCTCCCATGCTTGGTTTCCAGGCTGTCATGCGTGAAGTTGGTCACGCTCAGTTTCCCCCAGATTAGCACAGGGTATTGAGATGACATTGTTCTGGCTTGCTCATTGCGGAAAGCAGCAGCTCTGTGGAACCAGTTAAGGCGGTTTGGGCCCAGCTTCCATCTCCTCACCCCCCACACACACTCCAGAGTTTGGCCTTGATTTTGCAGGCAAGAGATGAGCAAGAATCAAAGTGGAATAATTACTGCTAGTGCAGGGGGCAGGTCCCCAGCCCCTCATCCCCAGGCTGCCTCCACAGGCTGAGCACACAGACTCAGCAAGCGAGGTGTGCTAGGAAAGCAGTTCCCCTCACATCCCAGTGAGGGCTGCAAGCAGGCAGAACCCACCACAGCTTCTTGATTTATGGGAGGAATTGCTTAATAAGGTTTTGGGGAGCATTTGATGCTTGCACCTTCCAAACACTCTCTACTTTGCACATGGATATGCACATACTGGGGGTGGCAAAGTCACCCAGAACTCCCAAAGGTTCCTGGGTGTTGGTGTCCCTGTAGCAAACCAGCAGAGGGGATGTGTCTGGGCTGTTTGCACCCTCGTGCCCCGTACCACTGCTCCCAGCTGTGCTCTCACCTCTGGTAGTGAGTAACTGCTGAAAGTGTTGCTGAGGTTCCTGGGGGACTGCTCTGCTCCTGCCTAGGGCGGGTAGAGAAACAGAGAGGGGTCTTGGTGTCCTGACCCGCCGGTCCAGCCGCACTGTGCTCTGTGGTCCTTGGACAGAGATGAAGCTTTAGCTCTCCATGTGTCTGATGTAGTTAACTTATTAGGCCTGTGTGACTCCACAGAGAATTGCAGATATGAATGGTTAGCAAGTAATGAGTCTTCTCAGATATTATAGTCTTCCTATGTGTATAAAAAATAATGTACAGTCTTGTTATAGGAAACATATGTGTCCTTTCTCCAGAGGCTGGGCAGATTTCTGTTTGAAGAAATGACAGTCTGACCAAAATGCCAAGCCCCACATAGTATCACATTACACCCAGGAGAAGGGCTGAGTTTTCTGAACCTAAGGCTCTTTTTAAGCTCCAATCTCCTTCAAAGGAGTGCAGCTGCACACTGCCTGATGGGGAAGTATCTTCAAAATATCTGTGAGGTCACTGTCTGATCTTGGATTAGTCATTTACTGCCCCATTCATACCTCAACTTCTTCACTGGTAAAATCTCAGTGATACCTATTGACCTTTCAGAAAAATTTCAAGATCAATTGCAGAACATGCTGCAGGGCAAAACCACAGTGTAAGGAAATGCAAAAGGGTAGATTTTCTGTGCTTGTCAATAGTCCTCATTCCTCTTTACATAAGTGTATTAGTTCATGCACTGGATTATGAGCTTTGAAAAGTCACCTGATTAGAAATGATTCCTCTGAAAGACCAGTGCATATGGGGACTCTTTCAGAAGTGCCTGAAAGCTCATTTATTTGTGGTACAAACCTCACTGTGTAATGCTATCACACTTGAAAAGCTGCAAGTGAGATGCAGTGGCTTGGATTCATATTTCCTAGGCACAAGAAATACCAAGAAGTAGACAAACATCCCATTCAAGGAAGAGGGGAGATGTTGAGCACTGAGCTCCCCGAAAACTTGGCCTTTAAAAGCCAACCTGATGCCTTGCAGCACTCCAGTCACTGCATTAACACTGGGCAGGACTGTCCAGTCCTTGGAGCTGTGGGCCATGTGCCAGCAATGGGCACCTTCAGTCACACATTGCCCTGGAACAGCAGCTCATGGGCTCAGAGCCTGGGCATTTGCAGGTGCACCAGGGTCCCCCCAGACTCATCCCTGGGCTGATGCTGCAGCATGAGTTGGACAGTCCAGGAGCAGGGCTTCATCAGCTTAGAAAAGAGTCTTTAGAAAGAGACAAAGGTACCATGTACCTCTTAATGCGATGATCTCAAGTTATGCTTATGCTTTAGGCAGGTGACATGGAAATGTGAACAACCACAGATTCCCCCTTGTGCACAGTGCTCTGACTGACGAACCTGACACCCCGGGATTCTTTCATAATTGGCTGCTGCACGTATGTGCATCTCAGAGTGAACCCTTGTGCTTTTTTTTCTTTTTCAGCCCAGTGATAAATTAAAGTCTTTAGTCCCATTAAAGTATTAAATTTTAGCTAAGTCCTTAATTAAGCCCTCCTTGCTTTAATTAAGGCATTAAGATTTAATTAAAAAGTTAACACATTGGCAAAATCTCCTCTTTCTTCCGCCTTAACTCCACTGGAAGAAGTTGTGGCCCCAGATGTGATCTGATGCTATAAAATCAGGAGAACCTTCCTGATGCTTTCCTCCATGCATGTGAGCAGGCTGAAGCACATGCCAGCACTTGCCAGCAGAGCCCTGTGACCAACTGGTGTGTTCAGTGTGGGTTTCCCAGCACACTGGGATGGGTGCAGTGCTCCCAGCCTCTCCCCCCAGCTCCCTCCCCCTGGTCCGTGAGGCAGAGCCCACCTGAGCCCCCACACTGGGCAGCATTCCCCAAAGCACTGCAGGGAAAATCTACACATGCAGCTTTGCCCCAACCCACTGGGGCAGTCAGAGTCACATTCACATTGCTGGCTCTTGTCTAATTGTACTTTGGTCCCTGGACTGGTGAGCCAGACAAATTCCAAGAAAAACATTTTCAAACCAAAAACCTTGTCCCCTTCAAAAACACTTTGTTGATATTTGCCTGCGTCCACCCAAGATCTTGGCTTTGTTACAAGCCCCAGAATTACTGGGCACAATCTTTTATTTTAAAAAATGTATTGGATGGCTCTTGGCCATGACAAAGACCTACACTTGGAGCAGGGAACGATGGCCTTTCAGCTGGCCCTGGGTGGCTTTGTGCAGCTCCCATTGAGGTGTGTGGGAGCCACCCTTGGAGGAAAATCCCACCCTCAGTGTAAAATTAAAATAAAAGCAGAAGAATTTTTAGCAGCTAAAAGGTTCTAGAAAGATTCCAGAAAGTGACAGGTAGCTGTGAGAATCTGCCTTGTAGTAAGTTCACCACCTGAAAACTCCAGAGAGTTACAAAGACCCGAGATGGTCAGCCAGGACACAGCTGGCTCAGTTCCAGGCTGTCCAGCAAGAAGCCCATTGGGAGAAAATGCTGGAGAACTTGTCTAAGTAAATGTGCTTTTCTGGACTTGCAGGTACCTGGCTGAAGTCAAGTGTGGACTCTTGACACTTCAGTGCCCACTGCCTTGGTCCTTTCAAGGGAAGGTGAAGCACTTGGGCATGGAAGGCAAAAGCAGTGTACACCATGTAATCTTTTAGTTATGTTTCACTTAAATCTTCCATCAAAACCTGCATACTCTGACTTGTCAAAACCAGCTCATCCCAGCTGTTGTTGCAAAAACCCCTTTCCTTGAAGCAGAATAGAATTGGCAAGGACAAAACTGCATTTTTAATAGGTTTCATTTCTCCAAGACGTCTTTTCCAGGGACCTCCAAGATCTCTGCTATGATAATGACACCCTTGCAGGTCATATATTCCTACTGTGTTTTCAAGATGAGGAAACCAAAGTTCCCAAGTAGAGCAGACTTGCAACAGCACCTGAGTATCACAAGTGTCAGCCTCCAGTGTTGTTTCCACGGGGACACTGGCTGCCCTGGTGCAGACACACGCACACGGCAGTGCAGGCAGCCAGTAGGTGCTCCCCAGCCACATAGTGGGGGATCCCCTCATCCTTTGGGAAAGAAATTGCAGGTCGCAGGGGATCCTGGTCAGATGTTTACTGACAAAGTACAAATCTGCGTGGCCTCTTCTCCACAGGAGAACTCCTCATCTATGTTCCGTTTCTTTTCTCAGTGTTAAGGAGGAGAAGCACTTTTACACCCTATCTGCCCAGAACAGAAGGCTGACAGAAGGCCGTCTGTGTTCTGTGCTCCTACAGCACGATTTCTTTAACACCGACTCCACAGCACCTGCTTTGGCCGGCAGGCTCGAGCATCTTCCTGCCCTTGGCCCCGTGCCCGGTTCGCTGTGCCCTGCCGGGCTCGGGCGCTCCTGCGGGTGACACGCACACGGCTCACGCTGCACTGCACGGAGGGGCAGCTTTGGCTTCGGAGCGGTTCGGCAGAGCTGGCCCAGCACTGCTTGCGTTTGGCTTTGGCCAGTGGCTCTTGGGCGGGGAGCGGCGATCTGGCACCCTTGTGTAGTCACGGGGCTGCCGCGAGGTGTCTCCGTGCGCTGCGCTACGGACCGAGGGCGGGGACGGGGCTGGAGCGGGACGGGGCTGGGATGGGACGGGGCTGGAGCGGGACAGGGCTGGAATAGGACAGGGCTGGAGCGGGACAGAGCTGGAATGCGACAGGGCTGGAATGGGACAGGGTTGGAATGAAACAGCGCTGGAGCGGGATTACACCTGGAGCCGGGTTACAGCTGGAGCGGGGAATACGGCTGGAGCGCGTCCGTATCAGGGGTTGCCAGGTTGTAGCTGCTTCAACACACAGAGACACCTCGTGTGGAGCAGGCAGAAATATTTCCTATAGAGGTAGTTTGGTAGAACAGGAGTTAAGCAGAGCCCCCCCATCATTTTAACACCGGGCCTCTCAGCAGTAGGAAGCGAGTTTATTTCTTTCCTAAATAACCAGAACTCATACAGAAATATGTTTAAGTGCTGGCAGCACCCCTGAGAGTCCAGCAATGGGCAGAAAATGTAAAAACAAGTAGCTAACAGCATCTGGAGGCAGAAAATAAACTGTGCAGCCTATCAGCTGGTGGCCTGTGATAAGCAGCCCAGCAGCTTGTGGTGAGCTTGTATCTCTGTGCATCTGTGATGGAAAAAATGCCTGAAAAAAATCCTGTTCCTTGTGGGCTGCCTTTGGCTCGTTAAGAGAGTGATGGGCAGAGCCACAACAGGAGGGTATTTCACAGGTCTCAGCTCTCTGGAAAGAGGAGAGGGGCTGTGTGAGTGTGCAGGCTGCAGTGCAGTCCTGGGCAGTCGGGAAGAGGCCCAGGGAGATGAGGAGATGCAAAGTGCTGCTGCTCTGGACTGCACATGTATGCACTGAGGTAGAAGGCAACACAAGACACAGGCTGGTGCATTTACCCCAGGTACATTTACCCCAGGTACAGGTGACTGTTCTTGGAGAAAAGCTTAATGTTCAGACACTCTTACCTGAGTTTCAGCTAGAAAGATGCTTAGAAACTGTACTGCCCTCATGTAGCAGCAGAGCTCACATGTATGACAACATCAGCTTTCTCAGTGATGATAACTGCTGGGAATTAGTCTCTGCCATAAACCTGGGAGCACCTGCTGGCATGCCACTGAATTTAATGTGTCCCATCTGAAAGGCTTTTCCCTGTATTTTGTCATGGCTCAGGCAGAGTTCCCTAGGGCCCCCAGGTTGGAACAAGGGACCCCACACTCTACAAGCACCTGCTTGTCATCCCGAGGTGTCTGGGCACTCAAAACAACAGAGAAGAAACCTGCACTTCTCTGCTCCCTCTTTGCATGGGATACATGTGATGATAGGAAGTGGGAAACTTGCCAGGGTATGAAAACCTCTCATCCTTAAGGAAATAAGTCCCTGCAGGGAGCCATTCCTGAGGAGTGGGCAAGACAGCTTGGGAATTGAGTCCAGGAATGCAAGGACGCCTGCTTGCCAAGGAAGCGAGCCTCGTCTGCCTGCTCAAAAGGGAGGAATTACTGGAATGTTTGGGGGATCCAAGCTATGTCATTGTGAGATAGGAACCAACAGGATTAGGAATAAACCCTTAATGGAGAAAGGTTACAAACCACCCCTATTCCTTCGGTGATCATGGGAACTTGGCAGGCTCTGGAGGAGAAGAGCCAAGATTTACAAGTGATCTGGGGCACTTCAGTAAGTCGGAACTCAGCAGCAAAACTGTTTTAAAGGCCTGAGTTGTGTGATGGCACTTATTGAATCACACATTTTTACAGTGTCTGACGTCAGCCCCTCTGCCCTGGCTCACCAGAGCAGCTCTCCCAGGCAGAGGCGCTGTCATGCCCAGGCCAAGGTGCTGGATGATGGGCAGCACAGAGGCTAAAGAGCCTTTTTCTGATAGTTAGCTCCATTGAAAAGTCTTTTGCCAGCATGTGTGTGTGACCTGAATTTTTTTTCACATCCCAAACCAGTTCCTTGGTTCTAGCACAATGTCCCATGGTAGGCACAGTCTGGAACACCACATCACAGCAGTGTTTTGGAAACTTTTCCAGCTCCATAGCCAAAAGAAAGACACAGTGTCTGTGTTAACATCCCCACTGCCTGACACGGTTTCAGCACTGGCTGCTCAGCAGTTCCTGGCCTTGAGACAATACTGGTGCCAAAGGATTCAGAAAAGAATCAGAGAGGTATATGATTCCCCAAAATACCCAGAAGCCTAGGATTAACTTTAAAAAACACAAAAAGTTTCCAAGCCCTTCTGCCCTGGATCCTACATGCAGCTTTCAGGGAACAGGGAAAAAATGTTTTAGCCCCCAGCTGTCTGCTAAGAGCATGTGGGTGGGTTGCTGGGATGTAACAGGTGAATTTCCATAGACCATTTCTTGATTCCAGCTATCCAGGACTTCAAACCCTGCACAGTGCACTGTAGCTGGCCACTGAGCGCCTGAGACCCACTCGGCTTTGCAGCCTTGTCCTAACAGCCCCTGTGGCCACCAGGAGGATATCATGCAAAAGGACATTGGCAGCATCATGCCACTTATGGGGACATCTGAAACCTAAAGATTCCCATGAGCTCTGCAAATCTCTTTGGCTGGCTGGGAGAGGCACAAACATGGCTTTGCTGCTGGGGGCACAGGGCTGTGCTCTCGTGGAGCAGCTGTGTAGCTAGAGTGGTATTTTGAGTGTATCTCAAGAGAGAGCCTGAGAAGGCTGATGGTGGGGATGACTTGTATTAGAGTTTTGAAGATACCTTTGCAAAGGGTATTTCAGCCACGGAACTGTGAGGATTTCCTTTGTTAGGAATTAATGTATCTGTCCTGGCTTCTCCCACCCCAACACCTTGGATGTAGCCATTGTCTCACAGGACAAATTCCAAAGGTGTGTGGGGATTAGCACGATGCTAACAACCTAATACCAATATTGAGGTAAAGGATTGGTTTTAAAGAATAAAAACCCCAAATGTTTTGGAAGGCTTAATATATGACCAAACACTAGGACAGTTGGATGGCAAATTTCTTAGATTTGGAGTTCATTCCGTACTTAAAACCTGTTTTTGATGGAACTGTGGTGACTGCCTAACCAGCAGCCTGTTGCACAGGTAGAATTTGAGCCAAAAGACTTGTTAAGATTTTGGATTACAGGGCACCAGATGTTAGGGAAGCACAGATACCAGCTATCAACACACCCACATCTCCATAGAAATTCCAGTTCTTTGGCTTTTGAACTAGTTTGTACTCAGTTCAAGGACTGCCTGTGGAAACTGAGAGGGACAATGCCCTGGGAGCAGAGAGGGAGAGAGAGCCTGAGAAGAATGGGCACTGGGAACAGAGAAGAGAGACAGAGACTCACTTCTTCCCTGAGAGCTGTGAGCAGGAGAGAGTCTGGGAGGCATTTGGAGCACGAGGAGGCAGTCACATTCCTGGAGCACAGGATGATGCTGAATAGAGGCAAAGGGAAAGCTGGGAATGGAAGAGTTGGAGAGGAGAGTGCATGGGAGTCAGTGGGCTGTGCCAGGCTGCAAATACCTATGGGGGAAAGCAGTTGTAGGAAATTAACTCTCAATGGCCAGCTTTGTACTATAAATCCTTTGCTGCAAGGTCTGCAGTTGCCTCGGTTCCATAACACACCAAACTGCTTCACTACCTGACATCATCCTAGAGCACTTTACAAGGAGATAGCAAAATTCCCAGACCTAAAGCAAACAGAAAAATAAAGTGACTCATCTATATTTCATCAGTGATTCTCTGTCAAGTGATGTGGGATGTGAACGCTGATTTGCAAATACAGTAGTTTTGTTGCTTATATTAATTCTTTGTATTACCATAATTCTACATGGTGATTCTATGCACTCATGACTATGAAGATATACTTCAAATTATTTATCTCCTTGAGGTTTTAAAAAAAGACTAACAAAACTGAAGTCTAGGCAGAAGGGTGTGACCTCTGCTTAGGAAAGGTTCACCCAAAGACTAAAATTCTTCAAGTCATGGCCATCTTGAAGATTGCAGGGAAGGGGTAAGAGAATGGAGTCTGAAAGAAAAAAAAAGCTCCTGTTTGTTAGTTTTATTAGGAAGGCATTTTAATGATAATTTTCCCCTCTGTTCTTTCACAGAGTGATAAGAATCTCTTTTCTTCTTGTTTCTTGGAGGGCACTGGAAGGCATCATGGGTCAGCTAGACTGCCCTTTATCCTCTCCCATCCATCACGGTTCTGGCCGGTGATGGGTTCAAGGTGTTGCAGGTTTGAGATCCTAAGCAGTTCCTAATGCCTCCTCCACACTCTGAAGCCTGCCTTGTTTTTTCAGTAATCCAACCTTTCCCCTTCACCCACGAGAGAGTTTAAGGCATCTGCTACCACAGATTTCTGAAGAGAACGGGGAAACTGATAAAGAGTTTTTGTTGTGCTTTGATTTCCAGGGGAAAATTTCATCCTAGTAGTAGTGACACACTGATACATTTCTCTTAAAGGGTGAAAAGGAAGCATGAAAAATTCCAAGGAGATAACTTATAACTGACTTCAATGCTATTATACTGTTAAAAAGGACAAATAGGGCACAATCATAGATGTGCCCAAAGATTTTATTTTTCAGGATCATAGAGACACGGAAATTAAATTCTACCTCGTGCAGCCCAAGAAGTTTAATGATTTGTGAATTGTCATGTCTTGATATAAACCAGGGCTGCCTACATATTTAGCTCAAGGTATTTAGCTCAGTCTGAAGGGACCGAGAAACAACTGAGAATGACATTGTCAGCATGTTAGCACCGTGGTTGTGAAGCAAACCTCGAGGCTTCCAAATGCTGCGTCAAGACCATTTTTTCCTTCGCAACCCCGCGTTGCTGTAACAGCCCAGGCACTCTGGTGTAGTACAAGGTGAGGGAGAGCTACCACAGGGGCACCTGGGAACGCTAGGCAGAGAATATCATCCCTAATTTGTTCAATGTTAAGCATCACACCCTTGCCATTATTTAACTTTACCTGATCTTTAGTGGGATAATTGGTGTTTAACATCTGTATTATACATCCTTCTTGAGAATGGTGTTGACAGTGCAGCCTCGACACAGCCTGAATGGCAAATATGCTGTGGGGTGCCCTGCCCAAGATAGAAATCTCTGATCTTTCCTCCAGCCAGACTTGCCTGTTTCCTCTGCGACTGAGGTGTAACTTCTGAGTGAGTTGTGAAACTGTGGGGTTGCTGTTGTAAGTGTGATCAGACAGAAACATGTAGATGTTAAGCAGGGAGAGCTTGCCAAATAGATCCTTATGCCGCTGCCTTGAACTTAATGACAGTAAGATTATAAACCTTAATACCCCAGACCGCAGGTGATTCTTTGGGAACCAAGCATGCTACATCTGGATCAGCCTGGTCCCAAGGTCTCAGTGGGTTCTTGTGAAAGCATGGTTGAAGATTTTAAATGCAAACCAGCATAGGGACAGTGATGTCAAAACTCCTCCCTGTTCCTTGAAACAATCCCTAGACACCAGGCTGCTGGCAGTCGAATCTGGCAGGGTCTGAGCCATGTGCTTGGAAAAGCTCCATAAATCTTGCTCGCACCTTTGGAGCACTCCTGGTCTCAGGCTGCAAAGGGAGCTTTCTGCAGGATCCCTTTGTACAGAGTGTGCAGACAATGACATTTTTGTCTTGGTTTTCATTTCATATTATTGCACCAGTTGTCCTGGATAAGATCATAAACTTGTCCTCACTGGTAATGTGCTTTCACAATGTCTGGAGGAGGTGGGAGGAGGTTAAAATTAATGCACCTCCTAGCGTGAAATTATTCATGGCTCAACACTTGTAATTACCAGGGCCAGTTTTAGGAAGCCCATAGTTATGAGGAATTTGATATTTTAAGACTTAAAACAAATGTTTTACAAGCTTTATCCTTTGCCCACTGCAGAACACATTATGGCCTGGTAAAATCGCAGTGTATGTGTACCATCCCCAGCCATTCCCATCAGCTGATCACACCTGTCAGTCATTCATCACCAACCACTGCCCGTTAGATAATAAAATTCAATTGGGGTGGGGGGAGGTCAGCCCAGCCATTGTGCTAATTCCCCACCAGAGCAGGGCTCCTGCAGGCAGGCCCAAGGCATCCTGTGCAAAGTTCAAAGCTTTTGGAAAAAGTAATCAGATCAGACCAATTAGGGCCTGTCTGCCTACACTGACAACTGTGTCAGGAGCCCCCATCCACCCCATCCCCTCCTGGGCATGCCCTGACCGCATTGCTGCCCTGGCTTCAGGCTCCTCTCGCCATCTCAGGCGTGTTCTGACATAACTCCATAGCAATTCCTCCTCATTCCCATTAAAGCAGGAGCAGAATTTGGCCCCCGGTGCCATTTTATACCAAAGGGACTGGCTCTAGGCTGAATGGGAGTAGAGCTTAATTCAATATTTGATCCGTGTTCTTAAATCATGTATCATATTACCACCTTTTAATTGCCTTTGTTACTCCATGATTTGTTACGTGTTCTGGGGGCCTCCCACACAACTCCTAAGTGCTTCTGCAGCTGAGTCAAAGCAATTCTGCTTTCACTGGAGGCCAAAATACCATGGCCTCGCAGGGATTGTGTGGGTGCCTTCTCACACCAGGACTCAAGGCTCCTTTTCCCCATAGAGAAGGCAGCTGGCCTGGCCAGTGCCCAAGCATCCATTACTTGCTGGGTCCTTCTCCCACCAGGTTGTGCCACTCTGCTTTCCTCTCCCACATTTTCGTCAGTGAAAAGAGATCTGTAGTTCAGTTTATATTAATAAATTGTGCTTTCATCACTATTAGGTAAATAAATACTTTTGACAGCTAAAGAATTCAGATGTCCCCTTCCCAGTCTTCTTCACTTTCAAACCAGGAAATATATGATTGTCTTAGACCTATTTGTAAATGTTAGTAAGTCAATTTTGACCTATGTGTTCCAAGTTACCTGGATTCTTGGCAGAGTCTGAAAAAGGCCCCCAAACTTCTTGGTGTGTCAGACTTAATTTGCTTCATGGTTGTGATTTGGGCTGCTAAAAGGAAACAGATCAGAGCTGCTGTTCCTAGTCTTGTGTCTTGGGGTCTTTGAGGGGAACTAGAAAGTTAAAAGAGAGGATTCCTCAGACTGCAATATTATCAGCAAAAAGAACATCCAGGTTTATTTTGTGTTTTCCACTTATACATGAGAAGTAAGTTGTTACTAAATGACAAAAAAGGGCACTTGACTGTTAGTGATTTCAATAGTGTTCAAGGGGTTCTCCAAACCATCCTGTGACAACTTCCTCTCATCTGGTCATACCCATTCATAATATACCCTATTTATAGGTATAAAATGCATGGGTTTAAGCATTTACGCTGTCTTTAGAAGTCATTCATAAACGAGCCCTTCATATGAAACACAGCCAGACTGATCCAGTAGTACAGCATCCCAAACCAAGCCAGCATTTATGGAGACACCACATCCACTGACCAAGTCAAGCTTTTGAGGGCTGCCTGGTTTTTCTGGAATGAAGAAGGAAGCAGGCTGGATTGCAGAGTGCAGTGCTTGGGCACTGCAGCCACTGTAACAGAACAGCCCAGCTCTGCTCCTGGGCCCGGCCCTTTCTTGGTTTATAAATGAGAAACTCAGTTGGCCTGGAAAAAAGCCATCTTACTCTCTGTTTTTCTTTTAATGCTCAGTTTGCCACTGTATGGGACTCACACATGCACTCTAATGTATCTGGATATCATAGAAAAAAACCATTAAAGCATGTACTGATGGAGATTGAGGAGAACACAATGATGTGCCAAGCTGTTCACCCCTAATGAGCACAATAACGTGGCCTCTCCAGGCTCTAAGGGCAGAGGCCTGACTGCCAGGGCAGGGCACACAAGGCAGCAGACACCATGGAAGGGAAGGAATTAGAAGACTGTTTAAGACAGCATGCCCTACTCCTTGAAGTGCTCTTAGGGCAGCCAAACAGCATCACTCAGAGACCTGTGTTATTCTAAGGACAACTCCTGGAAACAGTGCACATGAGAACCACACAGGCAAACATGGTCCCATCCAGACATTTTGAGTTAATGCCATGGCCAAGTGTTTGGATTTTAAAATGCCTCTCCCAGCTTCAGACTACCAGATGCCAACTCCCAGCTCTCCAGGAGCAGGACTTGACCCTTTGTAGGAGGACCTGTCAAGATTTCTGCTTTAATCATCACAAATGGCCAAAAGAAAAATCAATCTATCATACTGAGAAAAAAACCTTTTGAGATCACCCCTCAAAGAGGATTGCAAGTAATCCCTGTGCAAAGGCCCTGTAAAGCGATCTCTTTCAAAATCATATGTATGAAATTAGTTATAATCTGCATGGTAATGACCCAAATTTTCAGCTTGACTGTGCAGGGCACAGTAAGGAGAATACAGATGGTTCTAAAGGGGGGGGTCTGCATACCCTTGCATTTGGCCATGCTGAGATCTTCGCTGCACCTCAAAGGCTGTCCCATGAAAACCTGCACAATAAATCGAGGGTGACTTTTTCTGGGAGAGCCTGACCCTGTGCCCTTTGAAACTTGTGACTAATCTCTCGCTAATTTTAGTGGTATAGGATCAGCACTTCATAATTTAGAGCCCAATTTTTGTCTGCATGAAGGTGCTTTTACATTCTCAAAGTTATGAACCCAAATGTCACAAAAAATGAGCCTACAGCAGGGACTGTTCAAGGAGCTTGCCTTTACAAGCAAGTCACCAGAGAGCTCTTTGATGCTCGCTGATTCTTTCAATTTTATGCACACAGAAATAGCAAGGAAAAGAGAGCTCTGTCTAAGGATGTACCTGCAGAGCAGAACATGCCCTTCTCTCCATGGAAATGCACAGCTAAATCATGACATTGCTCTTTTCCAAGTATACAAAAGGACTGTATTATCCATGATAATTAAATGCTTATCAAAGAATGTAGTTTTGGATGAAGTGCACATCATCCCATTTACTGCTGCCACTGCCTAAAACCTATCCCCTAGACCAGCATATCTACTGAGAGATAAGGAAAAGGACTGTAAAAAAATGCAAACAAAACAACCTGAAACTGGGGTAATATGGATCTAAAAGAGACAAAATGGAGCAGCCAAACTAAGGACGTCAGAGGGAAAATCCACTTACTGGAGAAGGAGAAAACGTGACCTGTCAAGAGAAGGGCAAATGAAAAGAACCTGTCCAGGAAAAACAAAATGCTATCAATTCTGTATATAATATTATCAGAAAATTATAATAACAGTGAGAGAGACTTCATAAAAGAGCTGATAAGATAAGTGGTCTATCTCCTCTGCTATCTGCCTGGAGCACCAGCATTATGCTTTTGCTAATAACCTTATCTCCCATGGCCTAACGTCTCTGATAAGAGGCACAGCCAGTGCTGTGTTTTCTCCTGCTGTTTGCAGTAGACAGGCAGCTTGCTAAGCTTATTCCCTGTTCTTCCATAGTCCTCAAAAGTGGGCATCTCCCCAGGTGGAATGGGAAGAGGTGAGTGGCTAGCTTAGAAGAGTCAGCTCTCAGGAGTAGGTCTTGGGCCTGTCCCTGGTTCTGTCCCAGACTTGCTGGGAGCCTTCAGCCAAGTCTGTCCATCTCCTTGCTCCTGTAATTCCCGTTAGTCCATAGCAGAGACAGTTTCTACAGTATCTGACAGCAGGATTGGGATAACAGACTAACAGTTGGCTATCAGAGGAGATCTTGTTCCACCAATCTGAGAGCCATGGGATAGTCTGGCAAGGCTGCTGCAGTCCTGTCTACTGTGACCTGTCCAGCAACTGGAAGGAGAACCCAGGAGTCCTGCTCCCGAGTTCCTCACACTTGCATCACTGGAAATATTTTGTGTACAACCCTGTTAATTAAAACTTTGCTAGTAGACACTTGAAGTAATGAAAACCAATACACACCTGCCAGGTCTAAAGACATTTTCTTCAGCGAAACTATTAGATCAACATACACTAAAACCTGGCCTGTAAATGTTTTGGCCCCGGGGCTTTTCTCATAGTACATTTAAAAAAAATGTCAACCCAAGTTAATCCTCCTTCTAACAGTTGGTAGATATGGTTTATCTGATTGAAACAACAGGACAAAGGGATTTTACTGACTTTATTTTCATTATCATTAAAGTAAATATTTTTGCATCACTGAAAAAAAAAAGTTGTTGGAAAGTTATCTAGTGCTATGGAATAGAAGCTGTCCCATGCAAATCTTGATTCAATATTATTATACACTACTGTAAACAGCGTGGTGTTGATTCACAGAGATCGGGGAAGGTGTATTTCAGTTAGTCTGTTCATTTGTTTCCAGTTCCTGCTGGGGCAGTTGAATTCCAGCTGCTGGCTCTGCTGGTTATGCTCCCCTTTCCCTCAGCCTGCAGATTCTAAGGTCAAGCAGCACTGCTAAGTACATTCCATGTCCCATGGTTGCTTTCTCTGGCTCCTTGGTTTGTAATGCCACCTCCTCCCACAGGAAAATACATGTAATGAGACAGTGAAACTTATCTACTGTTTTTGTAGTGGACCGATCACTGAGTTAGTCCTGAACATAAATTTAAATAGGTACATTCGGCCCTGTGCAGGAAGGAAAATCTCACAGGTAGACGAAGTAAACCACGCAAATAAACATGTTCTCAAGAGCTCTATTAGGCAAGGAAGGTCCTGCACAGTACAGACCTTGCTGAACAGCTACCCCTCCTCACTTGCCCTCATTTGGGTAAAAGGATGTTACTAATGAATGAAAGGCAAAATCCCACTCATTCCCAAAATGGGAAGACAAGGCTATGGGCAGCTCTCTCAGGAGGAGCCTGTTCAATCTGGTCTTGTATTTCCTTCCACCTTGAGGTAGTTACCCACTGCCTTGGCTTTGCTGCTGGCACAGCTGCACCACGGATTAAGATGTTAATCCCCTCTTCCCATTAGCACTGGTCAGCGCTGAACATAGGCCTGACACATGGGTGTTCCATACATCCCAGGACAAGAGCCTAGCTGCTTTCCTAGTGAACACAGCACACATAGGTAAAACAGAAAAAATGTTTGCATAAATCTCTGCAAAGCACAAGCACAGAGGAGAGAAATGACCTCAGACCTCCTTTTCATGACACTGCTTCTTGGCCCCATAAAAAGGGATCATTAGCTAAAATCCCTTGGCCTCCCAGGCTTATCTCTCTCTACAGGGCTGTATTTAGGAATAGAAACGGGATCTGGCAATTTTTAAAGATTCAGATTCCTTAATCATTCATGGTGGGAGAATGTCACTGAATGGGGATCCACACATAAGCCCCCAAGATGGGAAAATAGAGGGAGCTTTTGGTTGCTAAGGAATAAATGAGGTTAAACAGAGCATATATCCTTTCCTCATGCAATGCCTGTCTGGTGGGAATGAGAAGCCCTGGGTTTGGTATGCAGTGGTTTGGTGTCTCTGGAAACATCTGGATGGCAAGAGAGGACTTTGAATATTGTTCTGCACATTTCTGGCTGCAACGACCTGGTTCCTCTCACCATGAAAATACCTCTCCTCGTGATATGATGGGGGGATCCACCATCCAGTGGTTAAGAGATTTATTTCACAGCAGCTGTGACAGGGCCATAGGTAGAACGTACATGTGCCATTACAGAGCAACAGAGCAGCTGCTCTGTACACACCTGCCAGGGGGACACGAGGGAGGGCAGTGATTTATCAGCCCTCATCAGTGCAAAAAAGCATGTACCAACCAGGGACAGCCTTGTTTTCCAGCTCTGCTATGAAGGCTGTTCCCTTCTCCCAGTCTCCACCTTGCTTTCAGCCCATTGCACTGGGTTGTGCAGGATGTGAAGCCACAGTCAGTTCTCCATGACAGAGTACAAGATGTTTAAATCCACTAGAGGCATTCAGAGCCCCTGCTGTGGAAGGCAGCCTCCTTCCCATGCCAATTTGGATACCAAACACCTGCAGTGCTATAGCAGGAACTTGGCCCATTTTGAACCCAAATGTGCAGATCAGATTTCTGCTTAAAAATACTTCGACACAGAGGAACAAGCCAAAAACAGTAGTGTGGAAACAGGAGAAGCAATACTACAACACAGCCACGTTGGGGGATGTGATGGGTTGGATAAACCCCCAAAACTTCTCTTCAGTTCTCTCTCGTAGGTTTGCCTGCCTTGTTGCTCTCTGTGCAATCTACAGCTGTGTGAGCCTCATGAGCCGAGTGAGTGTCCGAGCCTGCACACGGGAGCAGTGACAGAGCCTGGGGTGGCTGTGCTGAGTGTCAGGGGTGCCACCAGCTGCAGCTCTCCAGCTGTGGGAAAGATGTGCAGGCAGGCTGAGGCTGCTCAGGCACTGCAGAGGGACTCGGGAATAGCAGCTATGTTTTGTTAGTCTCTTTGAGAGCCCCCTGTGCACGGTCAAATGGGATTTCGACACTTTGAAACAGCATTAGTTGATATCAAGGTGCTGAGGGAATTTTAGCTGTTTGCCAGGCTGAGGAAGAGGCAGAGCAAAGGGAACGCAGAATCCAAATGCAGGGTGAAAGGAGAGGCAGTTTCTGGGAAATAGCTTGAGGCCATGGCAAATACTCATCCAGACTTTCCCAAACTGGAATTTGCTCTTCATCAGAGAAGCATGTTTTGCAGCGTCACACACACCTCTCTGAATACAGAATATTGTGTACACAGACTGAGGATTAAGAACTCAGCATAAGTCAGCAGAGCTAAGTACACACGGGAGCCTTACCCAGTGAAGGAGTCAGATAGGAAAATGGAAAGTAAGTTTTATTCTACATGGAATTAAATGAGCTAGAACTCAGCTTTCCAGAGACAGCAGGATCTGGCATCCTCTCTTACCACACCTGTGTGCACCCAGCAACAGGAGGAAAAAACAAACTGGTGCATGCCTGTAGATAGATAACAACATTAGACATAAAATGCATCAGCAATGCTCAAAATATGTGAAACAAAAGTAATCAAATAGAAATAGTCTTTTAGTGATTTCAGAAGGGTTATATCAGAAGCCCTGTCATTTAAAATGCTACAAAAATAATTAGAGAGGACCAAAAAGGCTCATTGGAAACCTGATTCTGCTTCTACATGTTTTAAATGTTGTTCTTGTTTGCAAAACTGGAATAGTAGCATTTTCAAATGTTTATGAGAATGGGATTTTTATCAAGAGCAAAAGGATTTTTCCATGTGCCAGCAATTTATAGGATCTTGAAAATAGCCAGAACTGAAGAGATGCTAATATTCCAGACAGATTTTCATATCAGTGGTCACTTTACCTTAGTGAGGCCACATTTATAAGAACATGTAGGATTATTTTGTAACCTTAGACTACAGTGTATGTGAAAGGGTTACAGTTGAAGGTTTTTATTCCCATCTTCTCCCTGCTGCAGTTCAGCTGACAAATGCTCAGGCAGCTGATAGAGGAGAACAGTGCTGGCTGCTCACAGCACGTTCAGGAGCATGGGCTGCAGCACAAGGCTAAAGGCTGGATGTTGAAGTGTTTATTTCAGTGATGTTAAGGCTTTAGACTTCGCATGTAACTGTTGGTACCAGTGTAATGGTGCATGTGGGTGAGGTTCTACATCCTCTGATTAAGTTTTACTCCCTGATGATGATTTTCAGGTGCAGGACTCTCCCCAGGATGCAGGAAAAGTAGCTAGGAAAATCTGATCACAAGCTCAGTGGCTCCAGTTCACTGTGCTGTCAGGTGTACCATCCCACACAGGGAGCTGGGGGCTGCCAAGCAAAAATGTGGGATTGATGGGTATAAATACACAGCATCAGTGGCAGCATCAGAACTTGGCCTTTTTGGGCCTGTGTGTTCAGCAGCATCAGTAACAGCAATTCACGAATAGATATAGGGAAGCAAATTATCGACTGCAAACCCCAGTGGGAGGCAGTTACACCAGGTTTGAGCAGGTGGGGGAGGCTGGTGGTTCACCAGGGAGGAAGGAACCACAGTAAGTGACCCAAATGACAGTGCTCATTTGAGTTAAGAACAGGCTAGTGGATGTCTATCCCAAGAGAAGTTATAAGGGGCACAAAAGCCAGCTAATCGTCACAAAATCTTTACAATTTAGCTGTAAGTCAGTTAAAAATCCGCCAGCTGAGAACTACAGATGCCTCAATATGCTTAGTAAAGAGAAGTTTAGATGGGAGGGTGGCAGAAACTCTCCCATCTGTTCCTAAACACAGCCTGAAGCCCATTCAGGAGTCCTCCCAGAGATGGCTCTTCCAAGCTCCAAATAGGCCAGATCTAGAATTATTTCATGGGAAGCATTTTGGATGCTGAGTCAGCACTGCCACTCCTGGTAGCCCTGAGTTTTCCCTGGATGGTTCCTGCAGTCTGAACAGGACCTGTTTATCTGCTAGAGCCCAGCCCAGCATGGCAGGATTGCAGGCAACATGAACAATAAACAGGGGATTCTGGCAGCATGATGTCACTCCTGCTGGCCCAAACACTGTACGGTTGCTGCCAAGTTAGGTCACTTAAGCAAATACTTTGAATGGGTTTAAGAGACAGCTAGACGTTTTTATGAGGAGAAAGGAGATTTGCAGATGCAAAGACAAAGCAAGGAGGTGCATTTGAGATAAATTTAAAGGGCCAGGCTCATTGGGCCAAGTGGCTGTTTCCTGCCTCGAAGTTCTTTGCTTCCTCCCATCTATTCACAGAGGAGACTGTGCCATGGTCCAGTGCACAGCCACTGCTTTGGGATCATTATCAAGGAAAACACTTGCCATGGAGGAGGTGGCTGAAAATGGTCAGTAGGACAGTCCAGACTGAGTCAAGGTTGCTCCTGAGATTAGATTTGACTATCTCATGAGTCATTTAAAAATTCCTCACTTTCTGCCCTAGAGCAGATAAGGACAAGGTGGCAGGTAGGAACAAGTCCCCAAACTAGTGAGCCCCTGGAGGAGTCCTTCCTCCTGGGATGTACCCAGCTGGCACTGCAGAGGCAGCATTTCCTGGCATAGTGGAGAAAGAAATTATAGCACTATCTGCCTGGCACTGTATAGCTCCATCAGGGCCACTGATGCAGTATGTGGTAATGGTATTTTCTTTATTTTATGAAGTATTCTTAACTTTCTGAAATTAAATCTGTAATCAGCCATCAATGCAGAAGCTTCCAAAGCCCTTCTCTATGAAATCTGGTAGAAAACCAGGTCACAGCAGGAGGACACGCTTGCCATGTACATTTGATGAAAGGAAGGAAATTACTTGCAGGAATCTGGATCTCCGCTACATCTAACCTTGCTCATCCCACTGCAAGTCTGAAACAGAAGATTATTAGTCCTGAAGGCTTCCCATTCCTCTTCACTTTCTGGGTCCTCTCAGAAGCACCTACTGGCCTGAGGCAATGAACTCTCACAAATCATACCATTTTCATGAGGTTCACAGCCCCCTTTCTAGACAAATGTGGTTCTCCTCCAAACCTGTTTTCTTAAAACGCCTTTTCTCAGCCATAATAATGATAATCAGAGCACTTCTGTTCAAACAAATTCAACTCCCTTAAAACACCAGTTGAGCCTTAAACCCCTTTGACACTTTTGAAGCTGGCAGTGGAAAGAAGACACACCATGGGGATGCCTTGATTAGTTTTTCACTGTTGCTGCCCTTTATGTCTGGCAGAGCCATCCAAGCCCAGCCCTGAGTGAAGCCTCCCAGCCCTTCAGCTTCTTTCTCTTTTTGTCTGATAGGAACAATTTTGTTCTTGTTCCTGGGCAATGAGTCTTCTTCCATGGTGAAAAGTGAAGAGGAAGAAACGATGCAGTATGATGCCACAGAAAATAAGGGATTACTTTTTAGTTCTGTCCTGTGTTCTTGTCATTGTCTGCTGCAGGAACTGCTGCTTCTGCAGGAACAGCTGTGGCAGGCCAGGTATTTGTGTCTGTCTCCCTGCTGGCCCAAACCAAAGGAGAAGGAACCAAACCTGCCTGCAAGTTTGGAAAAGCTTAATTCCCATCTTCTTCAAGCTCTTGAAGTCGAGTTCTCAAGAGGTTCTGCCATGGTCCCTCTGTCCTGAACAGGACCAGTGTGAAAACACGGAAACTCCTGGCAGATTCTGTTTCCAAAGGGTTTTCTGGCCCAATCTTGCAGGTGTAGGCAGCTCAGATTTTTGGAACCTTGTGTCATCCATTCTCCAAATCTCTTTGGTATTGCCCCATCAGTAGTTTGCAGCACGGGAAAAAAACAAAGCCATTTTCCCCAGCTAGGTGGTTGGTCTGTACTGACACTGTTACAGGTTCTGTTAACCTCTTTTAAGAAAAATAGTTTCTTTTGGTCTGTGAAAATAATGAACCATTCGTCACGTCTTGGATCAGTTCCTCCAGCTCCAACACAAAAGGACACACATACACGCACAGGCAAAGACTCGGATGAAAACAATTTATTATACAACTTTCTAACTTTAAGCTCCTTTATCTCCTGAGCATGTGTCTCCAAGGCAACAAATAACTACCAAAGGTTTTCCAACATGCTGCATTTCACATAATGTATCTCTTTTTCCAGAGTTTGAGTTTAGATCCTTGCTTAAATACCTCAGAACTATTTAAAGAAAAGAGAGCAAAGAAAATAACTGTGCTATATTTTTAGCAAACAAGCAGTGCTGACTTACATGACAGTGCTGTGATGAAATTCTTTGACTGTAATCACTTGGGTAGAGGTAAATTATTATTGACACAGAGCAAAAGGCTGGAAATAATTGAAATAAATGCTAAACTTATCTGACCCATCCCCTTTCTCTGTGTCTCCTGGGTCTTCAAACTGAGTTAGGAGTCTCAGGAGGACTGTGAATTTCTGTTACCCTTTGCTTCTGATGGAGCTACAAATATCTCAAGATGAAGTGTGTTGCTCTGTTCATTTTTGCTCATGTTCTGTTGAAAAACAGAATTGTCCTTGGAACTAAAAAAGGAGGAAGAAAAGAGCTGCCTGGCCTTTTCTGGCTTACCGGAGTTTAGTTCACATTGATGGGGCTCAGAGCACGGGTGGGGTTGACTGTGATGGTTAACATGTTAGAAACAGAACAACGTTGCAGAAGGGAGAAAGCACGGCAGCCCTGCTCTCCTTTTACCTTGTCATCTGTCAGGTTTATACCCTTATCTCAGCCCAGCAGATCTTTATCCCCTCTGCCTAATTGAGGCTGCAGATAAAGCAGCATATTTTCACTTTGGTGCTCCATGAGTTCCTTCGAGGCAAAGGTTTAGAAATCCGGTAGGTTAAGGAGGGAGATCGATGTGCTTGCTCAGCTGTTGGAGACACATTCAGTCCTGTGTTGGGAACAGCAGAGGAGGCAGAGTTTTCTAGGATGGAGGTGGTTCATGCTGCTTCATTTCTGTTGTCCAGCTTTGTATCAAGATGAAGCCAGTGCACGTTGCATTCTGCAGCACTGCACCTTGCAGCAGCAAATCCTGGGATATCTGGGATTTTGAGTCACATGTTAATTAGTCCAAGTGTACAAAAACAAGGTCAGTTTTCAAATGCAGTTCACTCTGCATTTGAGCCATTCAGTCCTTCCCAAGTTCATTTCATTATAGATAAAACATGAAAAAGTGAGACCTTTTCAAACAGTGAATATTGGGAATAAAATTGTCTAGTTCTGATATTCCATAACAACAAGCAAAAAAACTCACTAGCAAATTATTCTATGAGTAGCAGGACTGAGGAACCAAAGCTGGTTCAGGTTTGTGGTTTTGTACAAGTGCTCTGTAGAAACTGCAGCTTCCTTTGGGCTCCAGGAGCCTCAGCAGGGATGTGATGGCCCGTGCTGCCACCAGCCTGGGGGACCGTGCCCGTGGCTGCCCGGTGGGGCCTGCCCCTCCCTCTGGGGCAGCCTCTTACCCCAAATCCCTGTTTTCACAGAAGTCGTGGAAATTCTGTTTTCTTTGTGTCACTCACCATGTTTTTAGAATTTTCCATGTGATGAACCGGGAAATGAAATCATGTTCTAGTGCCAGATAATAACGATTTTAACCAAATGTTTAAAGTCCATAATGTAATTAATGTCATCAATTAGAGAAGCTGTGCTTAAGAGAACCCTAGTTTGGAGTCAGTATATAAAGAAAACAGTTGGGCAAGTAGTGGTGTGTGAGGTCAAACATATTGTCAGACACAGGCACAAGTGTCCCTTGCGTGCTGAGTAACATCTCTCACAGCTCCAGAAGTGCAGTGCAGGTGTCTGGATGTAAAGTAGGAAGGATTTTCTATGTTACTACCATTAAACTGGGATTATGCTGTAGAGCTGGGGTGTGACTGCAGTTCATCTCTCTCTTCTTCATAAAGACACTTAAAACAAGGGAAAAGCTTCATCTAGGCACAGTGGGTATAAACTTTATGTACTGTAACTAACTATTTAACCTCTGCAACCTCATCTGTCTGGAGACCAGTTCACACAGTATCCATGAAATGAAGGCCTCAGGCAAATGGTTTGTTGAGTGTCTGAGCAGGCTCTCAGATGTACACAAGACATCACGGGACAAACAGAGGCCCAGAAAGTAGAAATGGTGGTGTAGAGAAAGGGACAGATCTGCCAAGCCCCTGTCCTGGGACCTCTAGTGAGCATGATTTTCTATTATGACACCAGAGACCCTTTTTATTACCCTTACCCACAGGTGATCCATAGTGTCTGAGTCCAGAAGAGTCTGATAGGGAGGGAAAGGCAAGCATTTGAATTTTCCTAGTTTTTCATTCTCCCATGTGTTCTTACTCGGGCCTTTCCAACCATCACAAATCCTCCTCTGCAGATCTGATGAAGCCAGGACACCCATTAGCTGAAATCCAAAGAGGATTTTTGATCACAGAGACTGGGTTTTGTTCCTTGCAGCAGAAAAGTGACCTCTTGTTCACATTTCAGTAAAGTGGAGGACTGAAACAAAATCCCCCCTTTCACCTGACTTTGCAAGCCACTGTGTGCTGCTGGGGGTGGTTTCACAGGGTCCTGGACTGTGACATGCCAGCAGACTGGTGGGATTTTTGGCACAGGCTGGCATTGTGCTCATCTCTGCTCTTTGCTTTCAGACTGATTTTTGCTAAAAGATCTGTGTTCAACCCCTATGATCGGAGGATTTGGCAATTGATTAGTCCCACTAATAATTGGGGCCCCCAACATAGCATTCCCACGAATAAACAACTGTCCTACAGACACTGAGCTGGCTGGAATGCAGGAGGGAGATTCCTTCCACTTGCCAGCAAGCCTCTCTCAAGGAGTAACATTTAATGGGCTGCCATAATTAGTGGCCACTTCCCCCATCAGTGATGGGGAGCCACCAGCAGCAGCTTTTGCAGCAGGCAGAACATCAGCACTATCCCCAGAGCAGCATGGCAGGAACCTCAGGCAGCCAAGCCTGACAAGCATTTAAACCAGATCCCTTGACAAATGGGAAGAAGTCATAAAATCTGGTGTGAAACCTTAGTCCTGGCTTCAGCTGTCAGTGGCTTTAATGGCAAAAGTGCCCTGTCTTCATTATAGGAGCCTTTTACTCCACTGTCTAATTCCCCAAGGGACTGGGAGAAGACTGATCCCACAGTAGCACTGCAACTAGTAGCAGAGCAATAAAAAAGGAGAAAGGAATAAGAAAAAAATCCCATGTGCTAAACAGCAGCCATTCTGCTGCTGGCTTTCAGCACAGGCAGGTGCTTATGGGGTTTTCATATCCTCTTTATGGGAGCACTGCAGTAAATGCTCCTCTCGGGATGTGCAGAGCCCTCAGCCAAAGGAGGACCTGCCTGTACCTGTAGAGAGGAAAATAATTCCTACTCCTCAGTGACAAGCCAAAATTCTTCACAAGTATGTGCTGGGAATTAAAGACCCAGCCCTATTAAGAGCAATAAATTTGTACCAGGGATGTTCTTGGCCCAATAGTGAGAGTAAATTGACACTTTCTGGTGCTGCAGCCTCCTGCCAAAGGCGGAGGAGAAGTAACCCAGGTAAAAGTGATCTCAAAAGGGTTTTTTTGTAGCCTGGGTTTTGGAATGAAAGCCAAATTCTAGCCTTGCGTGAGCCTCTCCAAATTTCTTGAAGCTAAAATACTATTTCATTTATTACAAGCTGATCAGAAGTGTTTACTTGGTCCAGAAAGGAAAAGACAGAAGGAGGGAGCAAAGAGCTGGAAGGGAGGGAGACAGAGTGGCCATAGCCAGGCATGGGTGCAGACCTGGCACTGCTTGGGCTGCCGTGGGGGTTGCACAAAGAGCTGGGCACAGAGAGCCCTTCTGTCACCTGCTGGGGACTGATCCCATCTGAACCTGTACAGACAGAGTGCCAAGCTCACCAGCTGGGGGACAGCTCCAATTCTTCTGATGGGTTAATGCAACACTGAGAGCTCCTGAGTGGCAAGTGGGGGACATGCCCTGACCACAGCTGCCTGGAAATATAGAGAGGCACCTACTAGTAGTGTGGGACTTGCTGTACCTTTCTCATCTCCTTGTGCCAGGAGAGGTGTCTCCACAGCACTGCACATGCCTTATATTAATCTCCTGGGGTTTTGAGAAGGAGCTGTTCAAATATTTTGCTGGGAATAGTTCTGTGGGTGTGAAAAAACACACAGCTTGAAGATGGAGGGAGAGAGCTGAGGGCTGACTGAGGAACCAACCTGCTGATGTGGGACTGGAGGAGGACTGACAGGTCCTGTGGTCTGCAGCCTGCATGTGGCTGGCAGGCAACACACGGGGGAGTGAGCATCAGTATCCTCCCTTTGTGCAGGGGGTAGGCAAGAGGCACTCCTCCAGCCTGTGCCTCCTCCAAATAAGCAGTGTATTTAGACTCCTTTCACCAGAGGGCTGAAGATTCCTGGAGCCGCAGCAGCTGAAAACCAGGCCTGGGCTCTGGCCCCAAGAGCTTTGCAGCTCCAGGGTACTGCAGAGGGGCCTTTGACTCTGCAGAGGAGGTGCCAGAATGGGTGGGAAGCGGCCTTGAGTCTGGGGCAGCTCCCTCCCTGTGCCCTGGGTTGTGTCCAGCACTGCCAGCCCACATTCAGGGGGCTCAGAGCCAGGTGCACCCCAAGGAGGCGGTGGGCTCCCACCATGCTGAGCACTGTGCCTGGGTGTGCTGCCTCCTCAGGGAGGGCTCACCCAAAAATTCTGGTAAAGGGTGAGGCAAGGGAGGGGCTTCTGTGGTGGGAAACAGGCTGCAACTGCTCCTTGGACTCAGTGTCAGTCAGAGCTGGGAACTGTAAGTGATGCCTTCCTGGCGACCCCAAATCTGACCATCGAGGATGATGTTTCTAGCATCTCCCTTCAGGGTACACAGAGTTGATAGCTTTGTTCTTACTCCTGTTTTTCTGTTTGGGGCCAGATGTAGAATCCACTTCTCTCAGCCATCCTCAGTGGGTTCCTTTGCTCAGAGCTGAGAGCAGTACAAACCTTTTCCATGCATGGAAAATCATTTCATGGCTCATGAAAAAACAATTTTAACGAGATAAAAGTGCCCTGGGAAAATCCCATGGACAGGAGCCAGCAGTTCCTGAGGGATAGAGATGCCTCTTCTATGTCTCTGTCTGTCCATGTGCTTGCTTTTAAAATTATTTATAAACAAGTTCCTGAATTGATGGAACCACTCCTCATGTACAGCACATAACTTTACAGATTGTTTCCAACATTGTGATAGGATCAATTTCCCATGTGGGTGAAGATGGAAGGTGAAGATCATTTCAAAAGGTGCTGCTCAAAGGCTTGAGCAGTTCAGACCCTTGTACAGAGCCAGGATAAATGATGCGTTGGGGCCCCCAACATCTGAGCAAAGGATGGTTACAGCACAACAGCCTTGCCATGGTCAAGCAGGGCCTACTCTGTGCCTGGAAATGGCACTGTGATCTTGCAATGACATTGCCTGACCCAAATGCACCAGACTGGGGACCCATATTTAGTTTTTCCCCACTCCCAAAGACATGGGCACTTCTGCAGAAGGTTCAAAGTGATGTAAATGAGAGGAGACCTCTGCTCAGCTTTTATATGCATGTGTCGGCTTTTTGCTGACTTCAGTTCACTGTCATTCATGTCCTGGAAGGGCAGGCTCTTTAGGATCTGCCCAGCAGCTTGCCAAAGACTGGAGTCTATGAAACAAGGCAGTTTGAATGCCAAGAGTCTGGCTCTTCACCTGTGCACATGTGATAACCCAAGTTACAGGGCTGATTCCCTCAGTCTTCCCACACCTTCACCCTCATCCCTTTGTGTGGAAGGCAAAGCTGGGGTATCAGTTACACGCTGGGATAAGTTAGTCAGGAAGCAGCTGTTGTAGGGTGTCTCCCAGGGGTTTGGCATTCCTTGGGGGTGTGGGCTCTCCCACACCACTGGAGATACCATGTACTGAGGGAGGAGCACTAAGCAAGAAGAGGTTATAAGGTGTGGCATCACCCCAGCACCCTCCACCTGCAGCCATCTCTGCCCTCCCCGGGCTCCCCCAGAATCCCAGCTGGGGTCAGTTCTGCACTCTGTGTCTGCCATGTGCCAAATCACAGCGCTTGCCCCTTACATCTCTGTCCTCACCAACATGCACTCAATGTATAACCCACACTGGGGTTTATGGCACCTCTGAAATTTCTGTGTCAAATGTGTTCTATTTGTCATCTACTGTCTATGGAGCAGACAGGAGTGAAGGGGGAAATCCACAACTTGCTTCACAGTGTCGGTGAAGTCTGTTTGTCACAGGAGTAGCAGGAATGAAAAGCATTTCTGATCCCGCTGTAGTGCTCTGCAGAGCCTCCCCAGCTTTTGGTCAGCTCCCTCTTGCAGGTGCAGCAGATCCCAGGAGATCAGGACCATCTATCCCCCTCCAAAGGCTCTGCAAGGTACTGGAGGGTCTCCCACTCTGGTGTGCTGTGCAGAGATTTGCACTCCTCTTCCAGGGGGGACAAGATGCATCCTGTCCTCCTTGCTCCACGAGAGGAACCTATATGACCACAAGGTCACATCTCACACTGAAGGCTAAGATCAGACTTCCCTGGGAGCCTCTTGGTTAAAATGGTCACTTTCCTCAGCCATGAAGAACTTGATGCATGGAGAGAGGTGACATGACTATATCCAACAGCCTCCATTCTCCTGTGCTGATGGGGACCTTAATCTTCACTGCTTTGTGTGACTTCCTTCTCCTTGCTTGCTTCGCTGGTGTGACTTTACCTTCTGTCTGAGCAAATATCTCTTGTAAACAGGGGAACATGACATTTTCACAAGCAGAGTTCAAGATGCATGCTTAGCTATTTCCTTTGTAGTTCATAGGCAAACTAGACAAGCTGAACAAATGGTGTATTTACCTTTGCCCCTGGAGGCAGCCATGCTCTGCACAGCCTGGCCCTGGGTGTGTTACACTGGCCCAGACCCTTCAGATTTTCAGTTAGGCCAGCACAGAGGAAATCACCTTGAGTTCTCCACACTTCATTCCTAGAAGCCACACAGCTCTGTGTCTGTGTGCAGCCTCCCTCCTGCAGATTTCCACCCACCTGGGTTCCTCATTCTGACCCCTTGTGCGAATGAACCTCTGGTGCCACACAGCACTACATGGGCTTCTTGTTACTTGATCAGGGTAGGAGGGTAATTCAAGGAGAAAATATGCCTGGCAACCTGGAGTCCTAGTTCCTTTCCCTGTCCAGTCAATGGGTGACATGTTACTGCTGGCACAGTGCTTCCTCACTGGAAGTGCTGTGGGGCTGCAGTGAAAAATTATGCTTGTTGGATGTGGTTGCTCGAAATGTAGTCAGAGCTCACATAATGTTTCCCAGACAAATACCAACCTTGCACCTCCTCTGGGAACACATTTGTAAGAGGAGCTGTTTCTACCAGCTGTAGCTTTTCAGGACACAGGTCCTGGTTTCACTGAGCCTCACTCATCCTGCCTTTGCTCCATCATGGGATTTAATGGTCAAATAATATTAAAGAGGCTTCAAAGATATTTTCATAGTGTGAATAATGGTAGAGGGATTAGTGAGGAGCAGCAAGTAATACACTGAACCAGGACTGGTGAACCAACAAGCTGCTGTGTGACCTTGAACATCTTTCCACCACTCTCTGCCCTGACTACCTCAATTACTCTTAGTTCATTTTCCCTGCTTAGTGGTGAACTAATTCCTATTTGGAAACTGTGTATTCCTAGTGCAGTGACATACAAACTTTCAGTAGAGCCTCAAAATGTTACTGAAGTAATGAATTGTTCAGTGTTATTGATGCTATTTGTTAGGCTTGTATGTAAACCATCCACAGCAGCACTGGTTGTTTCTGGAGTGCTTATAGGACAAATAAACACCCTCTGCTCCACAGTGGGGCCTGCCAGCCCAGCCTTCAGAGACCAAGTACCTTCAGCAGGGCTCGCTGGAGGAGAAACCATTCCTTTGTCACCAATGTCATAACTCAGCACAGTTGATTTATTGCTTCCTGAGTCCCTCTCTCCAGTTGCAGAGCTATCGAGGCTGGTTGTGGTGTGTGCTCTCCGGCACGGTGACTTAAACCAGGACCAGTTCCTGTCGTCTGCGTCAAAAGGAAGGCGGTCAGGTTTTATTAGAAACAGCCTGTGGACATTCTGAGCAAAACCAACGTTCCAAGTGTGGCTCTGCCACTGCAGGCAGGGGGGACGAGGCACACTGGCACAGGCTCTGGCCAAGCTGGGCAGGGCACAGCTGCAGAGCAGGCCAGGCTGGGCTTACAGGGTGCTCAGCACCCTGAGTGAGTGGGCAAGGAGAGGCAACCAAACATGCAATGGATCAAACATTCCTTCATGTTCCTGCAGTGGAAAAGAGACTTTTTTTGCCTCTACCTGGAAATCCCCAGAGGCGACATCTTTTTTTTAACATTTCCCTTAAAAAGTATTTGCTCTTCTCCCATAACTGAAAATAAATTAATTTTTTATAAATCGAAGTTAAAACAGAAAAGTATTTTTGCTTGGTTAGCAAATCAAATTCCCAACAACTTCTAAGCCAGGTAGTTTATAAAGCCACATTTTTCCTCACAGTATGGAGTACATAATACATAATGTGTACCTGTGTAACAGCACCTGGGTCTTTTCTTTGTGTGGGTGATATTCAGTGCAAATGCAAGTAGAAAGCTCATCTCCATCAGAAGAGCTGGCAGCTTGATAAGTATTGATCTCACTCACACTAGGGTTTGTCTTTATTTCTTTTTTCAGAGCAGACGGGTTTTCCTGATTGAGTGTGGAATGTGTATTTATTGGTCCCACTGCCCTAGGGATTTTCATTTTGGCAAGGAAAGCAAAGACGACGCCAGTAGACAAGAGAAGGTCTGAAAACACTCCTGGTAGGTTTGAGGGGATGAGCAGCCTAGTCAGCAAAGTTAAATGGTTTTATATGACACGGTTGTCTGCGATCACAGAGGGCTAGACTCAACATGCAGACGATCTTTCCAGGTCTGGTTGCCAACTTGGGCATGTCAGTCGGGCTTGGCGGTAAATGCAGCCTAGAGAGCCCCTCTCCACACTACTGTCTGCCACCAACCTGCTGGGGCAAGTCACTTCCTTGCTCAGAGATGCTTGAAGAGGAAATAACATTGGCTTCAGTTGAACTTTCTTCTTATAAACTAGTGCGAGCTGTTGTGTTGACAGCTCTGTGGGAGCCAATTTGCAGTGTGACCTGTGTCCCAAGGACATCCACACAAGGGGCTGTAAAGTGGTACCTTGGGTTAGTGGTGATGGTGGAGACAAATTCTTCAAAGCCAAATCTTCCTCACCTAGGTGCCATCTGCTGAGCTGAGCAGTTGTGTATGGGGCAACTCCCAGTGAGGCTTTGCCAGGCTTAGGCTTTCTCTTAACAGCTATTTTTAGGGTTGATACTGTAAATCCCAGTCTCTCCGTCTTGCTGTTGCTTCTTATCTCCTTAAATCATGCGTAGTAGCAGCTGTTTGGCTCTACCTCTGACTTCTCCCTCCAAAAGGAAGGGAAACTATTTTGAAATTTAATCCTTTTCCTCTTTTTTTGGCTGGGAAAGACCTGACCTGCAAAATGTAGGCCACTGAGTAACACCACCTTTCTTGGTACCTCCAGACTCCAGCCCTGCCATGGGGTCAGGGGAAGGATGGTGGGTTGGGCTGCTCCCAGTAGGTCACCACAGAGTGCAGTTGGTGCAGCCCCATCTGGGCACTCAGGCTGCTGGCACTGGGCACATGGTGCCAGGAGCAGTGGCAGGAGGAGCTACTCACCACCCCCTCATATTTTCAGAAGGCAAGCAGGCTCCTTAGCTGGGACATGCTGTCCCAACACCTTGCACTGGCTGACTGCACCCCGAGGGTGCACTGTGCTCCCCAGCCTTGATTTGCTCCCCTCTGCCCTGGGCCCTCCCAGAGGCCCAGGAGCAGTGCAGGCTCTTGGTACTGGGACTGTCAGGCCAAGGCTGGGAAGGTCTCATTCTGCTTGTTGATGTTTGGAGGAGTTCTGGTGTTTTTGAGGATTCACAACACGTGTCAGAGCTCGGCCTGTTGCGTCAAGCCCACTGCGTCACTCCGGATGTTGAGGCGGGTGCTCAGGTGTTGGGCCACCGTGGCTTGTTCCTTTTGGTGTCAAATTATTTATGATTCATGTGTTGCCATAACATCGCTTCCCAGTAAAAACCTGGGATAGTGACCCAGCTCGTCTTCCGCCAAAGCACCTGGCAACAGGCCCAGCTGCCTGTCTCACTTTCACCAGCGACCTGCACGCTGACAGTGCAGCTTGTCACCAGCCCTGTCCTCACAGTCTGTGGTCCTGACTCAGGGGCCAGTGGCTTGCTAAGGGTGGCTTGTTAAGGGTGGCTTGTGTGGCTTAAAGTGCCTGGTAGAGTGGGAGGAAAGACCAGGGTGCCTCTCACAGCATGTTCGGGAAGGGGTGTGCGTGCCTCATGTGAACGCATGTGCAGGTCGGTGTACGGGCTCGCCAGGGTACGGCTGTGGGTGGGAGTGTAGGTGCATTTTTGCAGCTCCCTCTGCTACTGTTTGTTCAGCTAACACAGTTGCTTTCATTCAAGAGCTAAATCACAAGGGAATAATTTGCAAATAGCAACTGTATGTTAAATACTAATTTGTATGTACATGTTTGGGTTGCTTTCCAAAGTCCATTTATCATCTCAGTCCCCTTGCATCTGCTGCCGCGGGGCTTTCTGCCAACACAGCAGAATGGGAACTCCAGCTAACCCTGCTCTCACTTGTCTTGCTCCCAGCACCTCCGGATGAGAACTGAACGTGGCTGGGTCTGCCATGAGATGAGCCATACTAGTGCTTGGAGCACGTTAGGGTTTCTATCCAACAGAAAATGCTAAACATGTAAAGTTTATCTGGGCTTGCTGGAGTCTGTACCCATCTCCTGTTGTCACTGTTCTAAACTTGGAAAAGCAGCCCAGCAAGAGTAGATGGTAGAAACCATAAATTTCTCAGGACTCTTAAACTTTGTACAGATTCTGGATATACAAAGAAGGCTGGTGTGAGACCCTCAGGCTGTGACAGGGCATCAGTTCTCTTTCTTTCCACTGGAGCTCCCACCAAAAAGCACAGCTCCATGTCCTGCTCAGCACAAGCCCAGAGCCAGCCGCTTGTCTGCAGAGCTGAGGTGCTAAGTTATATCTGGACCAAAATCTAATCTGGGCAGGTCTAAAACCAACCATGAGAAACAACAGCCTTGCTATAAAACAGATGGAGGTGAATTAACTACTATTTCCTAAAAACCATTTAGGATCAAGTCCAAGCAGCCTCTGCTGCCTGTGAGCATGCAGATGGTGTAATTGCCAGCACCACCAGTTGCACAGAGCAGATCAATACAGCTGAGCCCTGAGCCCGTTTTCTGGGGCAACTGGCATTGTATGTGAACTGGAATTTCCTGTAAACCAAGTGGCCCTGCAATAGAAAGAAATGTCCAGGAAACAGCTGCACACATGCAAAGCACTTTTACTACTTGCCTGATGTTTTCCTCAGCATCACGTTTTCATAAATTTTTTTAAATGCTTAAATCCTGTGCAAACAACCTTTTTCTCACCAGCTTCCTGTATGACAGTAGCCAAGAGAAACAGCTTCATTTAGGGTGATCCATTTAAGCCACACACCATATTGTCTGGGAATATGGGGACCAGGGATTATTCAGTGGAGGCTGAAAAATGTTAATATTTTATCAGCCACAGAGTAAACAGATAAAGCGGAAACCACTTTATATTTTTCTGAAATGTTAATAATGGGCTGATAATCTCCAAAGTCTACATACTTCCTGTGATTCAAAAGGGACTGCATGTACTCAACATTCGTGGTGCAGACCTGGCACAAGAGACACACCCTCTTCGAGAAAGGATACTGTTGGTCTGGATGGGAACATGGCAAAGAAACCAAAAAGCTGCTTCCTACAGTTTCTTCATGGAAATTGGGGAGCCACAGGGAAAAGCAGGTAGAGGACCAGCAACCCTGCCTGGAACCTGACCCGTCACCTCAGACCTGGCACCCAGCAGCACCAATTTGAATCCTACAAAGACCTGTGTAAAATTATCTTTTAACTATCTTTAGTTATTGAATTGTGGAAGGACTTTAAGATTTGGACCAACCCTGAGTTATGGAATGAGATTCACCACGAGACCCATGTCAAGGTCATCCCACCACACATCTGCTGCGGGACAGTTTTGAGTTTTCCTCCTTGGCCACTCCAGCCCCCCGCACTGCTATGCTGGAGGCAACAGCCCAGTGTTGGTGTGACTGGGGTCTGCTCCCTCCCTTACCCAAACAGGGAGGCCAGTCCCTGCCCATGTGAGAAGGCAGAAAATGCACAGATACCGTCATATGGATCTGGAGAGCACTGGCCTGGGGAGGACAAAACTTCTGGTCACTTTTTGCTTCGTGCTTAATGACATTGGTCTCCAGTTCCAACATTCTGGCTCCTGAGAGGTCAAATTAGAATTTTCCCAGATATCAGTGATTATAAGTCAATGTAGCTTTTAGATATATCTCCTAAAGAGGCTTATGTTGGTGCTTATGTGCTACAGGCTGGTCTGAATGCAGAAATGGAAGATGTGAATCTCCATACCAAGAATTCTTTCCAGTTTAGGTTATATCAAGTCTCTGCAAACTTATTCAGGTCCTATATCAGAGTGACTGTATTGAAATCAAAATCCAACTCTTGTATTTGGTGTAGATATATCACTTCTCTGGCTTTGTACATGGGAACCCTGATGCTTTTCTGGCAGAAGTTGAAAGTTTCTGCCATTTACAAACCTGTGCAAAAACTGACAGGAATAGCATTCCTTTCTTGTGCCAACTTAATGCCATTTTTCTTTTGCAATCAAGGATCTGAACACACACATTTTCTATAACTATTGCCAAAGCCTGGGGGGTGTTGCAGTCTCCCCTTTCTCCAGGGTTTCACTCAGACCTGGCATTTTCTGACAAAAGGTAATGTCATACTGAAAGACTAGACCCTGAGCAGAACAAACCCTGGGGCCCTAACTGGCAGCACCAGATGACCTTCCTTTCAGGCTGGCCTTTTCCTCAGATTTTTACATGCACATCCCTGTATCTTTATTCAGGATGTTCCCATTGCCAAGTGCAACAGATAATAACTAGTCTTCATAGTATTGATGGCACTTCCTCCAAATCACGGCTAGATATCCCTCTTCCATTTCCAAAACAGAAACAAAAGAGGTTTCCCCTAATTTGTTGACATAACAAATAATATTCTTTGGAGATCACAGTCACCACATTTTCCTCTTTTTATTTTCAAATTGAATATAACTGAAATATAAAACTTCTGGAGTTTTCCCATTTCCTTTCTTATAATGAAAAGGCAGTGTTTTCCTAAAATCATTTTGGGTTTATTATGCAGCAGGTACATATTATTGGCAGCAATTTAAATGAAGTTTGAAAAATGCTGGTCAGTTGGTTATATTACTTACTGAAACTTCATTTGTCATCAGTGTTTTGTAGGTCTTATCGACCAAAGTCTTTTGAGTATTATCCTTTCATTGTTCCTGCTTTTTCATTGCAAGTTGCATATGAATGGGAAGGTCAGGAGCCCCAGAGATCCATTGCCTCTTTGCTGCTGCTGGACGGATGGATGGATGGATGGATGGATGGATGGATGGATGGATGGATGCATGCATGCATGCATGCATGCTCTGTCTCTGGTCCTTGTTTGCCCACCTTCATCTCTGATCCAGCCTGCTCAGTGTCCTCATGTCAGGAAGGGAATTCCACTGAAAGGAGGTCAGGCTACCCCACAAAGTCTGAAGAGAAGAGGAGGTGGTCGTAAACACAACAGCTCTGTTGCAGCATTGACCCCAGGCACTAATTCCAGGGAGCAATGCACGCACAGAGGATGCCTGATGGGATTCCCAGACGTTCTGGCTCCCACTTTTGCCCACAGTTTCCAGTAAACAGTTTGATACACTTCCCTTTTCAATTCCTGTTTCCCTTTGCAGGCACATGGGCAACACGAACTCACATTCCTCAGTCAGAGGGGCAAAACCAGCCAAATTGGTTGTGCCTTAAAGTAATGTTTTCTATTCTTTCCCTCCTTTTTCCTTTCCCTTTCCATGTGTGTTGCTGTTTCCACAGCAGTGACTAAATATTGACATGCAACATTCACCAAACAAGAAAAACGAGCACATGAATAAATATGAACTGAAACCCAGGGTTTTCCAGTGGCAGGGCTCACTGGCCTGCTCCAAACCAGATGGGAGCAAGACAGTACCTGCCACCCACCACCCCTGCTTGGAGCAGGGGGGCTTTCCAGGCTGACTGTCCACAGAATTCAAATCTGGCTGCTGGCAGCACTTTGAATTTGATGCTGGAGATGCTACTGGGACAAACTGCTCATCAGGGAATGAATGGTCTCTCCCCCTTTATCCCTAAGTAGCCACGTGAATGGTGTGAATTTACAGTATTTGCAACAGTCTCCCATCCATTCCCAAGCAGGTCTTTTTGTTGAGTTACGTTTTAGAAATAAATCTTAGCCGAGATGCAACATCTGTTTTTCAGCAAGATCTTGATTTTTGCCCAGTTCTCCAGCTGGACTGGAGGCTGAGAGAGTTAAATGACTCGCTTGGGTTCAAAATGCTGGGCAGGGGCTTAGGTGGGATTAGAGCCCAGGATGCTTAGAGCTTAGTCCTTGCCTTCACTAACCACTTCTCAGCTACATGGGCTCTTCGGGTGCAAGGAGAACTCGTTCATGACATCAGGGTGTGTAATTCTGTAGCTGCACACACCAGCAAATGATTTGTCTAGAAAGAAATGTAATCAATCTCCAGTTAAAATTCAGCTCTGTGTTACCCTTGGCATAGAATTCGTTAGAGTTTAGGGTAACTGTGATGAGAACTGCTCCAGGAGCAGGAGATCCATTTCATGAAAGATGTCAGGTTTTAAAATTTGGTTCCACTCCAAACAAAAATGAACACAGAAAACATTGCAGCCTTCCTTAAAGTCTCTTCTCATCTTCTCCTCAATGAATTACACAGATTACGTTCCACAAGCCCTTTATATTATCTGGAGTAGTTTCCAAACCTTGTCTCATGTAGATATAAATTTTTGAGTGCATCCCAATTTTTTTCACATCCTTTGGAAGGGTAGATCCAAGAGCAGGACAGAATATTCTTGACATGCTCTCACTAATTCCTCAGGCAAGGATAATATAATTTTCATTTCCCCTGAGAGTCTCTTCTTTTGGAGTTCAAATGCCCTTAGCCACAGTTTTGTGCTGATGCTTTTTTGCTCCCCAAGTCCCTTCTAATGTTTTTAGAACTTCACATCTTGGCAATGGGACCTCCAGTTTTCACATTGTCTGTTTGTTTGGGTTTTGGGTTTTTTTTTTTTTTAATTTGGTCAAATTCAAGTGCTTGCTGATCAAACAAGCCAGAACTCCACAGCAGTCCACGGAGCTGCTCTTCATCCTGGTTGCCAAACACCACAGTCCCTTGTTGAGCCAGTCCTACAATTGATGCAATATCCTTAAGAAAGGAGCTGGCTAGTGCTTGGTCAAGAGCAGGATGCCACCAGAAGCAGCCCCATTTCATCACAGTTTCTCATTTACAACTGTTTTATGTTCTGTCAGTTCCCTAATTGTATGCAACTGCAGAAATGCTGCACTGCTTTGTAGAGTGCTTTCTCTTTTCATCAGTGGTGTGCAGATAAACCTTATACCTTACAGGGAGTACTCTGTATTATATCAACAGAAACATTTTTATTAATGAAGCTTGTAATTTTATCAAAAAAAGTTGGTTTGGCAAAATCTATTTTCAGCACAACGATGATGACTGGTGCAAAATATGCTGCCTTGAAATTCTTCAGTGCTTATATCCAGTATCAGTCTTTTCACAACTGAACACAGCATCAGTATCTGAGTTAATGCCACCTGGGGTTTTCCATCTACCCCTCTTCAGATGTCAGTACAGTTTGCAATTCTCTTCAGTCTCATGGAATTTCCCTCATGTTCCAAAATTTCCTTTAATCTGCCAGTAGCAGATCATACAGCTCCACTTCTGCTGATCTTTAGGCAGTCACCTGATTCCTATTGAAAGTTCTCCCCAGTTTCTGATGGACCCAAGAGGGTGTCATTGTCACTGAAAGACAGAAATATGCCACTTTCTTTCTTTCTTTCTTTTCAAAATCAGAACAGAAAAGGTATTTATGAGTGTTTCCTGACTGAGGGACTTACCATACTTGGCTGTGATGGGGTTCATTACTTCTGGCTATGTTTATTAGTTGTCCACTGCTATTCTCACTTGAAAGGCAGTTCCTGGTTTCCCTCTCACCCAGGGTAAGAGTGGTTGTGTTAATAACTCCAGTTAACTGTGCTCTTATACTGGAGGGGCTTGATTTCCTTTACAGTTTGTTCTTCAATAGGTTTAATTAAGCATATGTTTAAGTACTTAATTAGTATTAGAACAACCTTTTAACTCCAAAGCAGGACACCAGCAAGTGCTGAACTCTCATGCAGAATGAGTGAGTCCTTTCTGCAGAGCTTCATATTCTCTGTCTGTGCACAGCATGATGTTGTATTATCTGATCTGTCCTGGACTTCATGCTTCAATTGCCTTTATTGAAACAGATCTTACTTTATATAGGAAATGCTTACTGTGTCTATGCCACTTTACACTCTTCGTTTCAGCTACAGACACTTGTGCATAAACAGTTTGTCCCACTGCCAGATCTGTGGGTTTAGACAAGTATGGGGAGGTCTGGGTAGGATCTGGCTGACTCACAGAAACATGTATTTTCATCCAATAACCAACATGGAAACCCAGTATTCAAAATTTGTTTCTGTTGAGTACAGAGAGTAGTTTTCTGTAACAGGAAGTTTTAGGTTTGACAAGGCAAGGAAGCTGTCTGAAGCTTATCTCATCTGTCTGATCATATTTTCCACTGAAAAAGGCATGATTGTCTTTTGTCAGCTCATGCCATGGCATAGACATCCTCAGAGACTCTGAGAGGTGCCCGTCAAAATGAATGGCTCCATGCAGCCTTGCATTTGTGTGGAACACTGCTACAGGTGGTGCCTGCTGAAAACGTACCCAGGCTTTGCAGAAGTGGGCAAGCCCTTTTTTCTTAATCTGTTTCTAAGCAGAGCGTTTGCCTCTCTCTGATGTTACCCATACAAATCTCTGACTGTGGGTTATTTACAGATGATGGTGTGTGATTTGCCACCTTAGACCCACAAAGGTGTTTTGCTTTGCTTGGCCAGTGGCATTGTTTCAAAAGGGAGGATATCCCTAATTGTTTGCTAATAAAAGTCATCGATAATCATGTGTGTAAAGTTCATGAATTTCCTGACACTTGCCAGTGTTTTCACTTTAAGCCAGGGGCTGTCCAAATTCTTGTAAGTAATAAATCACATGCCTCACCCTCCACACAAGAGCAGAGCCAAGTTTATTGAATAAAATATTCACACGGTGCCTATTCATCTCTTGTGGCTGGGACCCATTCAGGTGAGCACAGGCACCCTGTGAGGAGCTGGCGTGCAGTTTGCTGGCTCAGGTGCAGGCAGCCCGGCCTTCCCGCTCCTCATCCCCAGTGCCCAAGTGGCAAGAGTTTCCTCGGTGCCTTTGAGGGGGGTTTTGCACAGGGCAGAAAGAAGCCAACAGCCAACCTAAAGCTGCTTTCCCTGGTGGATTTAGTCCATTCCTCTGCTTGCAAAGGTGCCATCACCAGCCTGCCCGTCTCGGCCCTGTGGTGCCTGCAGTCAAACAAAGCCTGCTGCCTGCTGCACCCCATAGAGCAGACTGTCGCAATAAAGATTTAACAAGAATATTATTGTCATTGGCTAGAGAGAAAGATGCTGTCTGAATGATTGTTTTCCTTGAGTATTTTAACAGAAGTTTTAGTTCAGCATGAAGAGCAGCTTTGCCTCCTTTTATAAGAATTGGCAGGAGGAGGTAATATTTTAGCTGACGCGTAATCTATCTTGACTCTATTGCTTTTTTATTGTTTGTCAGAAAGGCCCTGGGGGTAAACATTATTTCTTTGTCTGTTTGGGTTCTGGCGTTGTGCCACGGACACATTTCTCACACCAAGCATGTTTCTGCATACCGGTGGGGAATAGACTGGGTGAGGACAAATTACCAGCTCTGCACACAGGCCTCTCAGGTGCCATTTATGCATCTGTGGAGAGGTCGTGGGAGTCAGAGAGTGTGAGAGGGAACAGGCTGCACGGAGCTTCCCAAACTCCCCTGGAAGTTGTCAGCTGGTGATTTTGGTTCAGCATCTCACACCTTGCTCCCAACACTTGTGGCTGAGGGGGTGCAAACCACTCAGCCAGCACTTTGGGAGGCCAGCGAGCCAGACAGATGCTCTTGCTGTGTGTGGAGATGAGCCCAGGCAATGACTTAGCAATGATATGCAGATTCAGGTGAAACAAATTCTCTCACTAGATCTCCTGCAGCATTCAATAAAGAAAGAGCTGACCTACATTTTCAGTAAAGTTCTTGAGCTTTACAGTTTGGAGAGCTCATTTCCCTTGCTGCCACCTCTGGAGTCAGTGTTCCTGGGATACTGAACACACAGCAGTTGCCCAGTGCATTTTTTATCATCCTCTCCTAGTAAAAGCTTACAATTTTATGCCTTGCTTTGTTGCACCATCTCTGTCTCCTCCTCTGTGAGTTGTTGAGATGTTAAGCCTCTGCTTTTCTGGCCTTTTTGGGGTTTGTAAAGCTCGTGTGGGCTGACAGTAAGGAGGGATCTCAGCTACAGTGCTGCTGCTGCTCAGCAAAGGCATCCAGCAGCCCCAGCTGAGTCCTGCGGGGTGGGTAAGTGAGAGAAGGCTGCTCTCTATCCCTGCTGTCTTTCTTCTGAGATGAGGAAGGTCTGTGTGTCCAAACAGCTGAAAGCCAGAGGAGGAAAGAGCCAATGTCTCTGTACGATTGGTGTTTCTTCACCACAAAACCCCATGTTCAAAACTGGCTGCTGACTGTGCATTGCTAGAAGCACTGGCCCCCTAACCTGGGATACTCTGCCAGCAGCTACAATGAAACGTGTTGGTCCTAAAGGAGAGATCGTGTTGGCTGGCTTGCTTGGATGCAAAATTGAATTGTTTTTTCATATCACTTACCTTCTCAAATCCGACTACTTGAGTAGATGGCTGAGGGGCAACATGTAGATGAGAACACCAAGCACCTTTGGAAATGACTCAATCTTTCTTTTCATCCAAAGAGTTGATGGCTCCTGTGGGTGACATATAAGCTGAACCTTCTTTCCAAACACAAGGACAAGAGGCTCTGGGATATATTCCATAAAATGCCATCACTTAAAAGCTCTACATAAATTCACAAGAGTCTCAGTCAAATAAGACATTCCCAGCAGCCTTCTGAGTATGTATTTAGTACAGAGAAGTGTCAGGGGATAAAAAGTTGTTCAGCTATTATGAAGCTCACACCCCACTTATGAATATTCTTCATTATTTCTGTTCACTCAGATTTTTTTCAAATAAAGTAATTTAGGAAAGTCCCTCTCTTTTCACAATAGAGATGGCAACAGGCATTTTATTAGAATGAAGGTGAAGAAATATGCAAGTCTACCGTGCAGAATATAAACAGTCATCCTTCAGACCTGTGTTCAGTTCCTGGCTGTGCCACAGGTTTCCTGGGTGAGTCACAGACTAACTCCGCCCTGTCCTGGTGTGTGTTTGTGTGGTGGCTATCGGGTCCAGCAGGTCTTTGGGGAATGGAGCTTACATAGCCAGCATCTATTGCATCTGCTTAGATGAATCTATAATCTGTTTACAGGTCTCTATCTCCTGGGCATCCTGTGCTTTACTACACCCTGCAGCAGGCCAGTAGCCTCAGAGCAGCCCCACTTTCCAAGCTGGCAGTGCTCTGCCAAACAAGGGATTACTCATTCCTCATGGAAAGCAGGCAGGGATGAGAGGGAGCAGGCCTTTAGATCAGGGGGTTTCCTGTCATTTCTTTTACTACATCCACTAAACTTGCTTCCCCCACATCTGGCATGTTGGGGCCTTCTAATCCTTAAATCAGTTATAATAGCAGTAGTGGAAAAGGAATTGGAATTATAAAGGAGCATATGCTCGGAGGTTCTCCTTTCGTGAGGGTAAAAACAAGGAGAGGGAAGCAGGAACAGACTTTAATATATTTGCTCTTTCAGGGATGGGTGCAAATACTGGGCTGTTGTTTTTGTTGAAAGCTCTGGGGGCAAAGGGATTTTCATCAAATGTTTTACAAGTCTCTGGATGACGGTTGGAAACTGCAGCAAGAAAGGTGATTCCTGGCTTAGCAGACAGGTTCTGCAAGTCAAGCTTTCTGTTTATTTTAATATTTCAGGGATCCTTCAGTGTGTGTCACATGGACAAAAAGAAAGGGGAAAACTCCTCCTCCTGCATGAACATGGCCATAGAATTGCCTTAAAGGTGCCAAGTTCCCGTGAGCCACATGCCAGCACACACTGTCCACTCCCCAGTCCGACCATCTCAGCAGGGATTTCCTGCTCAGATCCACGTATACACCTGGCTATGGACTTGTACTAACACCAAGAGTATGCTCAAGCTAAATAATAACCTAAAACTAAAGGACATCCAGCTGATGGGTCCTAATCATCTTTCAAGACAAGTGTCTGTGGTCAGCCCATGTTCTCACGTGTAGGTTTTCTAGAGACACTCACAAAGGCCACTACATGGTTGGCTCCATAAGATAAACTGGCCAAACTCTTGTTGTCCAGATCCTTAAACTGTTTTAACAACTGAGAAGGCTTTTGCTACGGATTCCAACATTTAGGTTGTGCTTTCTCCATATTTATAGTTAGGTGGTTAAATTAATCAGCAGATGAGCTTCTTCTGAGATTCCTCTGACTTTGAAGTGGCTTTCAGAAATATAAATGCCAACTGGGCAGTCAGCTGTTGAGCGTGTATTGTTTTCAGAAGTGTAGTATTTCAAAGTATATTTTCTGAGAAACTAGTTGATTTTTGTAAAGAAAGTTTTCCCGAGATCTAAACTAAAGTGTCTCCTTGAGTTTCCTGCAGAGCTCCATGTCTGTTTTGTGTCTGTTGTTTCCTTCCACATCATGATATCCATTACATTTTATGCTTCATCACTGAATTTTGAGCATATTCCTGCCAAAGTGGATCTATCTGCTGGGATAGGTTATAGGCTTTACAAACAAAAGGAAAGGATGTGATGGCAGATTATGTGCTATAGCTGATGACACCTGAAGTATAAACAAAGGATAGGAAAGCCAAATATTGTTCTCAGAGAAAAAGGGCAAAAAATGAAGCACAGAGCTCTTAGACAGGAAAGATGAGCCAGGGAAATTGTAATCTAGATTCCTTCACCTCGGCAAATACATTTGCCAGCTCTGACCGTCTCATAGCATCCCTGGGGAGGAGGTTTTCCTTTTGGGCTCCGAGCAATGGAAGGTGCTACAGTGACTGCAGATGTGAGTCGAAGGCAGCACACGCTGGTCCCCGTCCCCCAGCCGAGCCCATTCCTCTCTGGCAGGGAGTGATTGAGCAGCTCTATGATAAGGACCGAGGGAGCCGCAGTGTTTTGAATAGCGAGCGGAAATGCCTTTAGCCTTGATTAATCTGATCGAGTTCCCAGTTTCGAAGGGAACTGGAGGGCAGACCTGGGAATTTCAAAGGAGGGAAAAAGGAATACTTGTTCCCAACAGGTAATTAATTTAATTTTACAGGAATGTTGATACTTTGCACCTACAAGTGCTCCTTCATAGACCATAAAAGCTTTCCCAGTGCACAGATGGTTTGCTCTTAGAAAAACAAGTGAAAATGTGGTCCCTTTGGTTAAAATAAGCCTCCCTGTTGGGGGGAATTATAGGATGATAGAGTAGAAATCTGTTAACCACGTAACCCATAATCACTGTAAAGCAAGAAGATAACAGAGCTCTTTGTCCAGTAATCTCTCTTCCATTGTGTGTCACACTTTCATATATGAACATCCTTTCTAGAGGCAGCTTGTGCCTTCTTTAGGTTTCCAGGTTTGAGGAGAGTTTTGCCATGAAGTATTTAGACATTTAGTGTTTCTTGCTTGGTTTTCATAGAGAGTTTGGGTGGATTGACACAATACTGAACACGGGGGATTCAGCCCTAGTTTCTGAACATAGACATGTCTGGGTGGGTCCTGGGTTTCCCACAACTGAGGAGTGTGCAGCTCATCTAAATTCTGGTGCAAAAGGTGGGAGGCTGTTCTTTTCTGACTATGTCTCTTGGCTGATTTATGGAAGGACAAAGACAAGTTAACAGAAATTACTGCTGCAAGCTCCCCTCCACAGATCAAATGGTAGTGACAGCCAGGAAGATCATTAGGAAAGCTGGCACAAAGCAGTCACCCCATGCCAAGACCATTAAGACCATGAGAGACACAAATGAAGTCCTGAGAGAGCCTTGAGGTATTTTCTATCTTAAACCATTATCTTGCTCAGTTACAAATGGGCTTAAAACCTGAGAAATGTCCCAGTAGACACAGCACTTTGTGAACATGAAATTATGAGCCTCCCACACGGTGGGATGTATTTGGGATGTGGCCGGGGTGCTCAGAGCATTGAGGGGTGAGCCAGACAAAGACAGGGCTGATAGAACAAACACCTGACAGATCTCAGAAAACAGCTGGGTGGAAAAAGGACAAGTGAGATGATCCTCTCTCACACCAACTTGGCGACAATTCAAGTTCCCAGCATGATCTCAACCCAAGCACCTGCCAGAGTTGCCTGAGCCTCCAGCAATAGCCAGTGTGCAGCATCCCCTCTCCTGCGTGTGAAAGCAAGCCTAACCACCAACCCATGGTCATGTGGGCTCTGGCTCTGGAAATTTAAAGGTATTTTCATGGCAAGAAACAAATCCTCAGATAGCCAATGATGTCACCTCAGGACAGGGACATCCAGCCAACAAAAACCCAGGCACCTGCAGATGGTCACAAATCAGGGAATGCTTTATGAGAAAAATAGGGCTCAGTCAGGAAACAAGAGTGTTTTTAAGCACTGGAGAAAAAGCAAAGTAACTGTTCAAATGGCCCTTCAGACCCTTGTTCCTGCAGTAAGGAGCGCTTGCTCCCCCTCCTCTTTTCTACACCAGAAAAATATCCAGCAGTGCCAAGTCAGTAGCTAGGAAATGGCAAGAATAATTCCCAAACCAGTTACCAAAGGGCCTACCTGAGATCTGTTAAGGACATGGGAGAATAGTTATTTCCATTGGCAAAGGGAAGGGAAACATGATAAGAAGAAATCCCTTTTTGTTGTGACACTTTGATCACAGTAGTAATTCCTGAAATATATACTGGAGATCAGACTTCCATAGGATAAGAAATGGTCATTTTATATCAAGAACATAAACATTTTCAATTATGAGAAGGATAGTTATTTTTATTGAGGGCAGAGATAAGTAGACAGGATGGATGGATGCTAGAAACACTTGTGCCTCAAAGTTAACTGCTCACTGCCAAAAATGAAGGAATAATAGAAAAGCTATGGTGAAAACTCCTCAAAAGAGCAAGACAGTGAAGTCACTGGGATCTTTTCTGCAGCTGTTTTGGGAACATCGGAGAAATGGGGCCAAGCCAGAGAACTGCATTCTTATGGAGCTAGCGAGGAGAAAGGTCTGACAATTCCCCAAAACAAGGGGCAGGTTAAACTGCTGTTGCCCATCTGTTGCCCCTCAAGTTCATATAGAAGGTGCTGAGATCCAGCAAATCATTTGCAAACTTAAAATGAGAGTATTGCACCTCAGCGTGTGGAAGAGGCTGCCGAGAACAGCACTCTGGCTCTGGGATTTACATACATATCAATCCATTTATAACACACCCCTGCACAGGTTAATAGTCTGTGTATGAGTGAATAAGTGCCAAGTGAGCAGGTACCTCCTCTGGTTCTCATGCCAGGGTTCTTCAGATGGCACTGTGAAGAATGGGAAGTATTTTGAGCCAAACTTGGGTATTCAAATGAGATCAAGAGAGGATATTTAAGGTCAGGAGAGAGCATGAGCCTGCCTATGATACCAGATCAAGCTCTGGTACTCTGCAGCTGCCCTGGCTTAGATCAGCCCAAATGTGGCTCCAGTCTGTGTCAGAACCTGAGCAGTGTCTGTGCCCTTTGAGGGCCAGGAGTACACAAAACCGATCCCAGCACTGTGTGCTCCAGCTGCCGATCCAGGGGCTCCGAGCTGCAGGACCGAGACACAGGCTGTCTAGACTGCACGTGCGGGATCACAGGCTCTGCTCTGGGAGTTGGATGACAACGTTTCATAGAGGCAATACTATATTTTCTATGCTGTTCGATAGCAGCGGCTCCATTCTGGGAGGACCCTTGTGGGGGCAGCCGAATTCCTGCGGGAAAGCTGCCGAGCCGCTTCAGGGGATTTCCCGCGGTGTGTGGGAGCTCAGCAGGCTGCCCAGAGCCCGGGATGCTGCAACCACGGCCCGTCCGTCAGCACCTTGCCCCATGTGTGATTACAATGGTTTTCACCACCCTCACCCCTCTCCATCATGTGTTTATAATCACCACCATTACTCGAGAGTTACAGAGCAGAAGCATCCTATGCAAATCAGGGATGCCGGGGTCAGCTAATGAATTGGTTGCACCCTTGGAGGGATGCTGACAGTGTACCGTAGGAAATGCAAATGCACTGGAACCATAGAGAGCTGAGTCACTGTTTTTTTCATGGCACAGCTTTGCCGTAAACAGCTGAGTTTCAGATGTAGGAGCATCCTGGGTTGCAGTGAAATAATTTCAGCAAGTTTTCCTTGGCCTCACACTTCTGTCCCTCAAGTCTCACTCAAGAGATGCAGGCTGGTCTCCTGCTTCTGCCCACACTTGGCAGCACACCCACCGTGTCATCTCACTTTGCCTTAAGATCTATAATCTTCAGTCAGTAAAAAGCCCTGTTCTCAGGGATAGGCAGGCCACCCTAAATGCAAATACAGAACCTAGTGCCAGTACAGTCCCAGCAATGCTATTGCAATTCAAATGGAGGACATGTTTTTTTCTTGAAGTTTTAGGAAAGTCAGTGCTTGAGAAACACCATTCCCTTCTGCTTCCTCTCTTACTTGTATAGGAGAAGGATAACTAAACATGACATGTGGCCCCTGGGATGGTATCAATGCCAGCCTGTGTCCCCACAGTGTCCAGCTGTCCAGCTGAGCCTCAGTTGTTTCTTGGCTTCCCTATAGGGTTTGTAAGATTGTGGCCGTTAGCAGAGCTCGCTGCTAAGATCGTGCAAGTGGTTTCTATTGAGCTTTGCCATCACCCTCTTGTTGCTGCAGCCCTGGATGAGTGAGCTCATACCCCAGACAGTTGCATGGTGAGGACTGGCCCATCCATGTGGAGGCTGGTGAGAGCTGGGGGAATGAGGGGCCCTGCAGCAAACAGAGCATGCCACTACCAGTAGTGACACCTAAGCCACTTCCTGAAGTGGCACACAAATACCACCCAGGCATCTGAAGCCTTTCTGTGGCGTCTGCCCCTTACCATGGACCTCAGACACATTGCTTTGAGGCTCAGCAGCGATGGGGCTCTGGCCCCAGCATGGAGAACCACTCAGCAGTGCCTGTCCCACAGCACCTGGCCATCTCCACATTCAGGGTGCCTGTCTTACTGCCCAGCCAAATCTCAGCATGACAGTGTAGGCAAAAGTCACTCCAGGGGTAGAACAAGAGAGTCTGTGGTCCTGCTGCTGGTGCAGATAGAGCAAGTACCTGGGCAACGTGTTGTCTTACCAGGAAAGGTGGGAGACACTGTTCAGGACACGCTAAATACATGCTCCACTTAATTTATGTGATCTGGCACTCTGAAAACTAATAAAACCAGTTTATACTTTAGCTTGCACATGATTAATGGCAAAACTCTTCATCATATATCACAGACTGTGCCTTAGCTGGACAAAAATATACAGATTATGGGAGAAATTAGGAGTTAACAAAACAGCTGTTAACTGAGCTAGAAATACTCTACCACAGACCCATTGTAAATCAGAAAATCGTGCTGTGACCATTCTCCCTGGCCGTGTGTTGGGCTGTGCAGAGCAGGGCAAGCAGACAAGAGGAAGAGGTTCCCTCTCTCCCAGGTCTCAGGCAGGCTGGCTCTCCCTGGCTTGCAGTTTGGGGTGTAACTTCCAGAAGGCAATTCACTTGCAATCCTATTTTGTGTATTTCCAAGGATGGAAATCTTTCTTTGGAAAAGGAGCTTCCCCTCTCAGCAAAGGCAGGATGCAAAGTGCGAAAGTTAAATTAAAAATGTTGCAGTAAAGGTCACTCCAGACAGATGCAGGTTTCCAAGAGGGAAGAGGTCAGCTGCTAGGATCATCCTGGATCCAAACAGCCAGACTTCTGTGGACTCACTCTCCCAGCACTTGTCGCACAGTGCCCATCTTGCTGCGGACATTCAGCATAGGCGGCTTAATAAAAGCCTGCCTTCCTGCCCCTTTCCAAATAGGCTTATTTCCTGACCCAGGCAACATCACTGGGGCAGCAAGGAAAAACACTGGCAAACAGGCACATCCTTTGCCTGATTCTCAGAGGGACAGAGGCAGACCTTGCCCAGCAGGATGTGGGGAGCCAGGGCACTGCGATTGGTCACCTGCCGCCAGCAGAAACAAAGCAAAAAAAGATGCTTCACAATGATGAAAAATAAAAGAGAGAGTAACAAGGGTATTTATGTCATTTCCTGATGGGCCATCATAGAGCATGATAACAGGATGGGGTCTACTGTCAGTTCCTGGATAGTTCAGGCTATTTCCCATAACCCCAGTGACTAAATAGTGCCATGAGGGAGCCTGAGCCGTGGTGCATCCTGCGTCCCCATGCAGACACCTGGCTCATGCAGGAAGTGAGGAACCATCCCAGAGGGGTCGGATGTGCCCTGGGAACCACAGGCTTTGAAATAGAGTCAAGAGCAAGTAAAAACATCCAGTTTGGGCAGTATTTACCCTTCAAAATGGCATGGAGACCCTGGTTCCCAACCAGTGCCTTGCTAGTCAGGGCCTTGGTATGGTGCAGGGAGACAGCACTGAGTCCAATCACAGCTCCACCAAAGCCTGTCTCTTGCCTCTAACAGTGGTCAGTGCCTGGGGAAGAGCAGGACAAGCTTGCACCATAAACACCCCTACTGCTCAACAATCTGTGGCTCACATCACTCTAAATTCCTGACCCAGAGGTTATCATTGTGTAAACTGCAAGTTTTCCACTTGAATTATCTGAAGGACTGCTTATATTATTGGGGGGTTACTGTGCCTGGCTAAGGTTTGCAGAAGGGAGCCCCTCTTGCTGATCATGGGCAAAGGCAGCTTTTATTTGTCTGTGGACAATGCAAATGGCTGCGGAGAAAGCTGGTCCTTCACATCCACATCATCTTAGGAGAGAATGACAAGCCTGTTGCCACATCCCTGTCCAGAGATGGTCCAAACAGCATAGTTCAGGTGACAGGCAAGGTTTCAAATACCTGCCCATAGCTAGCAGGAACTTACAAGCTCTGATTTTCCAGTCCTGTTACCCTACCTGTCTTTTTCCAGTAGTTTGGTGGCAGGGACCTGCAGGCCTGTTCTGTTCAGCTACACCAGCAGCCCCGAGCTTGGCTCTGTTGGCGGCTCTGGCCCTGCAAAAGGATTTCAATGCCTTTGAGAGATAGACATTTTTTGCCTTGTATATGATGTAAAATCAGTTTCATAATACAAGTAAAATCTATCATAATCTCTTCATGCTCGGTGCTTATTTCAGAGCCAGCTGCAGCTGTCACAGCCTAATACTCTCTGCTTAGGGTCCGTGTGTGCACAGCTGGCTCCGGCCTGAGCACCTGCCCTCGGCCCTCAGAAGTGAGCTGGGATCCCCCCGTTGGGTCCGGCCTCTGGTACTTGACTGCTGGTTTTATTTTGAAACCCCCCCTTAAAAACGTGCCGAGGGGAGGGTGCCCTGTTCAGAGACAGCCTGGTTGGATTATTTGGGCTTAGAGAGCAAAGTGTCAAGTTTGTGTTTAATGAATATCTCCATCAATCATCCCGGCTGCCCATGGAATAATTACCTTGCAGAACCCACAGTGGCAGGTAAAGCACTTGGCTCAGGGCACACAGAGCAGGCTTTATCAGAAGTTCTGTTGTTATGCTCACTGTTATTATTATTTGCTTTCAATTACATTCATGCTTGGTGCTTTCCAGTAGATGACTGTTTATTCCTCCTGGGGGCTGCTTCAGCAGGTACCTTGTGCTCCTGTGGGGTCACAGGCCAGGGCTGCTCACCCCACCTTTGAGGCACACAAGCAGAACTTGCCAGAGGTGTGAGTTGTCTCCGCAGATGTCACTGTGTTTGGTGGAGTGCAAGCCAAAAACACTTCATTTGTGTCCTGACTCAGCTGCACTGCCTTAGAGTCTTTTCTGCTCACATACCCACACAAGGATATAACTAGCTCTGACTCTCAAGAGCTGCAAGGGAGACAAACAGGCTAATTTTGTGAAGCTCTTGGTTAAACAAAACCAAGTGTATTCCCTGTGTAAGCTTCAGTGCCTGCAGTCATCTCAGCAATGAATTTGGCCCCTTTCACCTCTGCCCTTGCTGGCCTTTATCCCTGAGCATCAGTGGGATGAAATGCCCAAGCTATGGGCTTTAAAGGACTTTACAAGTTAGGTTTACAAGCTCCATAAAATTACAAATTCTCCCTCCCCACTGCAGAAGCACCTTGTAAAATGTCCTGTATTGTTTCAGTCTGACAGGTCAGGCTGCAAAAGCAAGGCAGCATAAATGGAGGGAGTGCCTCTGGTACTGAGAGGAGTCTCTAGCTGGGAGAGGAGAAAGAAGGAGGTGGACATGGTCGGCAGCAAGTAAAAATAATTCTCTGCCTTGTGCTATGGGAAAGCCCAAAGGCTCCTCTCACCATCTGTTTCTCCCCTCTTATTAAGCAACTATTTGCAAGGTATATTTTGTTCAGTTCCAGAGCTGTACCTGGGACCATGTGGCTTGATCCTTAGCTAAGCACCTGGCACTGGAGAAAACTGCAGTGACCCTCCACAGCAAATGCCTGGCACTAACCTGACACCAAGGCAGTAATCCACAAAGCCTCCTGCCCCATCTCAGGTAGCTCCCGCTGCTGATTGTATGCCAGAGGTCTGCAGAGGTCATGTACTTCATCTTTGTGTTTTGATTTGGGGTGCCTTGAATAGCACCAGGAAACGAGCAGCAGCTTCAGCAGATGCATGCAAAAAACACTTTCAGTTCCTACACACATCCACACCCAGAATTATTTGGTGTCAGGCTGAACACAATGAGTCATAACTCATCTTTTCACTGGAACTGGAAAAAATACTCCAGACTTGTTGCCAGTGTCAGTGCCATTGCTGATATTTTTAATGCCAAGGGAAACTGTTAGTTGAAGAAGAAAGCAAATAAGGTCCTCCCAACATCAGCTGAAAGACTGCCAGTAAATGATGGAAAGAAAAATTCTGGGTTCTGCTGATGGCCTGTGCCAATCTGTCACATTGAGAAAAACACTCAAGGACCTGTCCGGATGGCTGTGCTGTGCCAGCACACAATGTCAGGCAGGGCTGGCAGGGTTAAGCATGGAGTCATAATGCCACCTGCAACAGCAGGAGAAGTCAGTCAGCTGGGGCATCTCCAGAGCGAAAAGCCTGAGGGAGCAGACAACAGCTCCTGGGAAAAGCTGTGGTTCGATTTACTCAAGTGCGATGTATGAGTGCGATTACCCCTGGGCGATGTACAAATGGGAGCTGTCACTGGGCAGTTTTAAAGATGTCTCTTAAAATACACTTGTTCCCAGAAATGATGACAAGTAACACAATCTGAGAAGAAAAAGAGATAGAAAAAGCTTTGCCAGCTCAGATGGCCAGCAGATGCCCTCCATCCCAGTTGTGACCAGTGTTGTGGCCCCTGTGGCTCTTCCTGAGGGTGGCAAGCTCTGGCTGTCCTAGATTTGAGATCTTGTGTCAGGGCCACACAGATTTGCAGAATCCCTGTTTTACACCAGCTCAGGTGTCTGCAGGGATCACCATTGCAACAGCTTCATGCAATGGGACTGAGCTCTCACAGGGGCCTGTCCATTCCAGGCTGTATAGGAAAGCAAAAACCTTTCAGAAACCCAAGTATCCTACAAGCAGTGGTGACGAGATTGTATCCTTCCCCCATTATAGTGCAGGGTACTTACAGGCTTCTGTTTTTGCAAGTTTTCTCTTTTCAGTACTAAACTCAGCTGGCTCTGAGCAGGGACTCCTGATGGAAAGGGATACAGGGAGGGGCCCGGGGACTGTATCTTGTTTTCAAGGCTGGATAGTGTGAGGGGCTAGGGAGTATGGGCTGTCAGCGTTTGGGTTCAAGCCCGCAGCTACCCAAGCCTTTCTCAGAGGGACACCAGGTTGTCCAAAGTGCTTATCACTCTCAGCCTCCTCAGTATGTACTTGCCCTGCAGCTTCCCAGCTCCAACAGCTCCTATGAGCCACTGCCTCCTTCTTTCCCCAGAAAATCTCCTTCTGCTGGGCTCTGCTTGGATGCAGGCTCTGAGATGAACTTCATCCCAAGCAGAGGCAGCACGTGCCTCCAACAGGCAGGCACCTGCAGGGCTGCATCCCACAGGGCTGCATCCCACAGGGCTGCATCCCACAGTCCTGCTCCAGCCTGGTTGTGTGTCTGCAGGCACAGGCAGCTCCCCGATGGTTTCTGGCCTCTTTGGCTGACTCCTTAAATCTGCAGTGGCAGTGCCAGTGTAGCTGCAATATTTGTTAGATGCTCAAGAGGCTGAAGCTGATCGGTGATTCCCCTGCTCACCATTCTGCTAACTTTGGATGCAAACTGTTTACAAACAGCTGTTGTAACATCCCTGAGGTCCAAAGGAAAATACTCTGGTACAGACAAAAAAGATCTTAGCATGGAGTGTGTCCAGGAATTTCATGAACAGAGCCAGGAGCTTATTCAGATGTTTCCCTTCTCTGGGTTAACCAGGTCTGTGGAGATGAGAGGGTTTATCATTCACAACAGCTGTGACTGCAGCAGGGGTGCAGCGTGGCCTGGCATGCAGGACTGCCTAGAGGGAGGGTGGCCATCGGAGAATCCCCGGACCCACCACTGACCATGTGATTGCTTCTTGGCCAAGCCCCACAGGCTGCAGAGGCATCTCTGCTCCCACTATCACACCCTGGGGCAGGGGCAGGCTTGGCCCACAGTCCTCAGGGTGGCACCAGGAGTCCTGTAACCAGGTGTGCTGGCAGCAGAATGGGGCTGGCCATGTGGTACTGCACTAAGGTGCAGCCCCGTGGCCATCAGCTGTGCTGCACAGGCATGGACTGTGCCTGTGCCAGGCCTGTGAAGGGAGAGGGGGCTGCCCCCATGCTCCCAAACCCTGAGACCCCAGGGAAGGGAAGAGACAGGTTGGCTATCCCAAGGAGGATAGAGCAGTGCAAAGACCATTAGCACTACCTCTGCCCAGTTGAGCCCTCACTGGGGCTGGAGGGGCTGTGCACTGATGCTGCTCACTGCTGGTTACTGGGGTGCTGAGCACAGGGTCTGTGTGGCACTGGTACCAGCTTGGGGCTGCCCTCCTCCCAGTGTGTGGCACACTCACTGCTCAGGCTGCACACCGTAAGGGTGCCATTCCCGCGGTATTTAAACGAGAAACCCTCTTGTTTTCTTGTCCCTGTATTCAGTACATTTCCCCTCTCCTTGCCTCACTGCATTCCCTTTCCATCAGCAGGATTGGCACAAGGAGCTGCTCTCTCGCCCTGCAGAAAACTCAGCCACACAACAGGGGGAAAAATAGGTTGTGAAGAAAAGGCAATCAGATCCCTCAAGCTAAAGTCTTTTTTTTTTTAAAGAGTCCCCCCTTTCTGGAAGCAGTTTCCTGCTTTTCTAATTGGTGTTTCTGAAGGGAGAGAAAGAGGTCCCTGTTCCAAGGGTATTAAGCCCTTTAAAGATGCTTTAACTAACAAAGCAAAGATTAGAGAACACAGATCAGATGTTTTTCCTATCAAAGCCTTTTCTTTCTTTCCTTTTTTTTCCCCCACTGTGGATGTTTTGAGTCTCCTCTGGGCCGGGCTTCATTAAGGCTGTTAACTTCGTAGTGCTGATGTCTCTTTGCCCAGCTCACAGTTTGGGTGGCCTGAACTAAAATCTCCCAAAGGGCTTATTACAGGTGGTAGGCAGACAGGGCTGGAGCCTGGGCCACACCACATATCCCTGAGAGAAATGTGTTTCCCTGACCAAAAAAGCACAATATTATATTCTTAAAACATTCCAGCCCCGTCTGGGTGTTCTCTGCATGCATTCCTGTACGTGGGATTATTATTGTAGAGAATTTATAAAGTCATTCATTTCTCTGGAAGTGTATGACATGGGTTTTGGTTGAATGGGCCCAGTGCAAACTTAGAGCCATGTGGTGCTATAAAAACACAACAGTAAATAAATCAGCAGGGAGAATTTACACTTCAGCCTTCTGATTGTTTTTACATTCAGAGGCTCAGACTGAGAGCCAGAGTGTAAAATAAATACCTGTAGCACCGAAAATGCAGTGTCACACTCGCCTGCTAGCAATCACACCAGCAAAGCCAAGATATGTGCACAGCAAGGGTGTTTACAGCCAGCTTGTGGTGACCTTTTTTTTCCTTTGGCTGCTTCCTATTTTTCTTGGTGATACCTCAGATCTTTATTATGGAATTGTCGGTCCTAGTGCCCTGTGAGTGAAGGTTGCGTCAGGCCTTCGAGGCTTCGAGTGCTTGATTATTTTTTTTCCTGGGGGTTATTTTTATCGCTGCTCTTTAGAGAAAAAAACAAAGACATCACTCCAGGATGAAACTTGGATATTACCAGGAGGAAATTGTGCCTTTCATCTGTGAAAAACACGAATGAAAGGAGGCAGGAGATGGATGTCCGGGTTCTGCGCTTTCATGGTCCCGCCATTGCTCAGGAGCTCAGGGTGGAAGAGCCAGGACCCAGGAAGAGCCAAGTCCCAGGAAGGAGCTGCATGGGTTGAGGCATCTCTCAAACCTTTGGTGGGAGCCAAAAGGGGATCTCCTCACCACACTGACAAGGTGACCCTGCAGTGTAATGCTCCTCAAGCAGAGGAATTTCTGCTGCACTTGTCCCTGCAGAATGTGAGAGTGTCACTCAGCTGCAGTTTCACCTGTGAAGAGACAAAGGGTGAAATCATCTTTGATGACATCAAATTGTGTTTGGAAAACCAAAGCTATTTTGAGACAGGTGGAGCTTTTCTATGCTGAAGTAAACCTTTTTCAGGCACAAAAATGGATCACCAATCCTGTGAGGCCATAAACAACCCCTGGGTTAACCTTCTCCCTGGGAGCCCCCCTGCATACCCCAGGTTGCTCCAGTTGAGTTCTCCTCTGCTGACCATTGCACAAAACCAGATTTTTGCTTTACTGCCAAAAAAGCAGTGGAGTTACTTACCACCTCAGAGCTGGGGCCATTGCCAGTTCTGATGGTCCATTTCTCATCAGCAATTAGGATCTATCTTTCCATCAGTGTCTCCTCCAGGACCGATCTGTAAGAATGCCTGATTTTACCTGTCAGGCTGGAATCACCTCTTCCCACATAAAACAGATGTGAGGGGTGCATGCCAGCATGGAGGTGATTCCAGGTAACCTGTGGCATCTCAGTGCTTTTGTAAGGCTGTGGCTGCCTCTGTCCCACAGTGAGGGCCTCTGGGGCAGCCCCCCTTGGGGACAGTGGCAGTGGCTCTGCTGAGCTATCTTTCTCCAAGAGCCTGCTGTACTTTTTGCACACTAGATGAAATGCTGCTGCTGGTGAAGGTATCTGAGAGCATAAAAGAATGTGAAATTTGGCTCAGTTAAAGGAATTTATTACTGGCATTTGCATTTACCATGTTTTCTTAGTAAAACAAATCTCTGGTCTAATAAAAGGATGAGAATTAAGATAGGTGGCTCCATGCCCTTGGTAAAAAGAGGTGGTTACACACATGTACCCCTTGACTCCCTGCAAGGCTGAATGGGTCACCTGTTCAGGCAGGTTAAGACCTTGACAACTCCATTTTGAAGGCTGAGATCAGATTTAAGCCTGCAATTCAAATGCACACACAAAATCATGAACCTAAGACTTGTTTGCAACAGAGCTTGTCCGCACCATCATGCCAATATTGTGACTTTTAGTCTCTCTGAAGGTATAGAAACTCAGAAAACTGGAAGCACATCAATCTCAATGAATGCATTATACAAACTAGGTTCCTGTTATCTTTAATAAGAGATTATTTTTGTTAGCCAGGCAGTAGAGTTATCGGATAGAAAAATGGAAGTATTTTCCTCTGGCAGGTCCCAGAACGCTGCCCTCCAGGAACAGCCCCCCCCTCCTCCAAGCCCCATCCCCAAGATCGTCCTCACTGTGCATACACTTTTCATGGGTGAGGAAGATTTTGTTGAGTTTTTGGGTAATGGATCCTCTATGCTCACTTGCTCTCTGTTTGGATTGTGAAGGAGCCTTTCTAGCAAAGCAGTATTCAGTGGTGGTCTCCAGGAAAAGGCATTTCTTCCATTAAAAACAATAAAGGGCCCAATGTTTTACAGACAGATGTCCATCAACAGCTGGCGCTGGAGTGGGAAGAGAACACCGGATCTTCTCCATCGTCACAGTGCTGGGGCTATGCATAGCCACTTGTTTATTTAACAAGCTACATTATTAAACTGGACCTTGGATTGTGAGTGGAAGCTCAGCCCCCTGAAAAGCCACACAGACGCTTTGATCGTTTATAAAGACCTTCTTGCGAGGCCGTGCACTTCACCAGGGCTGCAGGGGAGGAAAAGGGCCAAGTCTGTATTTCACCAGCTTTCACTAAGCTGGGCCACTGACTCTGCTTGTCATTGACTCAGGTGTCTTTGGACTTGGTCTCATTTGCAGACTAAGCGATATCAGACCCAGGTCACTGGGGCAGCGTGCTGTGCAAGGCACACGGGCACCCAGACAGGGTCACTGTCACTGTCGCAAACCAACACGCCACTGCAGGCAGGGCTTCGGGCAGCGATGACCCCTTACCCAGCCTCGCACATCCCACTTGCACTTGGCTTTGAGCCCTTCTCTATCCCTCCACTCCCTCGCCAGCCGGGCACTGGTTGAAGCCCCACTACAGCCCGGAAAGGCTCCCAGTGTGCTCCCAGCCCTTGGCAGCGCTGCCTCCTGCCACCGGGTACCTGGGCTCGCACAGCCGTGTGCCACAAACACGTCAGTCCTCTCCAGGCAGCAGCTGCCCACTAACTTTGTCACAACAGCTGTTTCCCAGGACATGGCAACAGTTCCAGCTAGTAAGGGAACATTTTATCCAGCTGAAACTGGCCAGCAGTTTAAATGGGGAAATGTAATTACCCACACTTCGCTTTGGCCTTGAGATGACTCTGATGTCTCTGTTTGCGGTGAGCACCCATGGTGCCTGTTGGAGGTGGTGAAAGCACTTGAGATGAAGAATCCTCTGTCCAAAGATGCCCTGATAATTCCAGGCAGAAAAAGTTAAACCGAGACTTTCAAAATACACTGAAAATCTGTCATTGCCTCACATTGTACCTATTCTTCCATCATCTGCAGGAAGGGTCTGTTGGGGGAAGCTCCATGAGGGTTGTGATGGAACCTGTCTTGGGACACTGTCACCACCTGCAAAAACAGCAGAAGACCCCTCATTTGGGGCCCCAAATTACTCCCATGAAGTCTTGTTCTCTTCAGCCACAGCCAGCATTACTTTTGTTTGGGCATTTGTTCCCTGGATTTCCTTCCATTAAAAAAGTCTCTGGATAAAGCTGGGGTCAGCTGAGCAGCTCTTTGCTGTGCCCTCCCTGCTTGCAGAGGCACAGCTCATCACCTGGGGGGCAAGGCAGGGCCTGCCTCTCAAAACGATTAAGCTTTTCCTGCTGGATACAACAGTAAAACCAGAGCCTTTCCCTGATGCTCTCTACATGCTAGAGGTCAAATTTGTCTGGATCAGCCCCCCACGGACACTGTGAATACCTGCCAGATGCCTCCCGAACTCGCTAAGCCAAAACCCTGCTCTCAGTGACAGCAGCACCCGGCCTGCTCTGCCGCCCTCGCCAGAGCAAGCTATTCCCCCTGGAATCTGACACTTGGACTTGATAGCATCAGTTTGGCCACCTGCTAAAGCTCCACTCGCTCCACAAATTGGGCAAGGCAGGCCAATGCCCAGCCTGCTGTGGGAACCCGGAGGTGCTTTGTGGCAACCTCATGCCTCAGACAAAAGATTTTGCAAGGAGGCAGATTTTCAGTAAAGGAGCACAAGGCTGATTCAGTTTTCAGGCCAAGGGGGGGGTTGGACAGGCCTTTGGGCTCAGAGTAACTGTGGAGAAAAGCTGTCCTGTGCCAAGATCTCCCCTGCACACAACGAGAGAGAGAATGAGCGCTGCACTGAGCTGAGTGTGTTTTCCTGCCTCCACTCGCCTGCAGAGCCTCTTGCCTCTTCTGGCACAGCACAGCTTTCACCTCAGAGCAGACATAACTCTTGTACATTCGTCAGAGCATGAAATAAGGTGGAAATTGCTAAACCTGGCATTGAAATAGGAGTGCTCTCAGCACAACAACAGCAAGAAAGGCAGTTTCAGTGGATTATTTTGCAATGGCTGCATACTCTGATTGTTTCAAAGAGATTTTACGTTTAATTTTTTTCTACTTAGCCAATTTATTCTTTGTCTGTGCTTTCAAGAAGTCTAAAATCACTACAGTACAACCCAGCCACTGGGCTGAAAATGTGATATTCCCAAAGCTGTTATGTAGTTCTAGGTATTTTGGACCCTACTCCTGACACAAGTAACAAAAACAAACACTTGGAACACATATGTAATTTTAACTGGAAGCCAATCTAAGTTTTAGGACCATAAACAGCATAATCATTATTTATACTTCACAAACTTGTGTTTCAGTGAAACCTAAAACTTTCTGTTGTATGTTCATGAAGGTTGTCATTCCATATTGGCCACAAAATGCTTCTACTAAAGAAAGCAAATGGAAAATAGGAACTTCAGGCTCCAATAGTGCACCGAGGCAGAATAATTCAGCATTGCATACAAAGCCTGTGTTAGCTCGCTCTGAGCCCAAAGTTAATCCTATTCCATTTATTGGCTGCTGTACCAGAAAGGTTGCACTGGACAATTCACTTTATTGGATTAACTGTGCGTGAAGAGCCACCAGCGAGTCCCATTCTTGGGAATTTCCAGTATTCAGTTCTAGATGTGCACTGCACTTCCTTACAGTCCTATATGTGTCTGTCTGTAGTTTTATTCTGAGGAATAACCCTCAGAATGTATTTGGTCTGTTGAGCAGCAGACACTTGGTGCTGTTTCAACCCTCATAGTTTCTTTCTGCTGATGGCAGGGACTTGGAGAGCTGCTCAAAGTGACAGGATTGTTCCCAAGGTGTGCTGCAGCACCAGGCAGGACAGCCATGGGGGGAAAGGAGCTTCTGAGTAGCAAAAGGATGAGACTGGACATGAGATCTGACACCATCAACACACGTTACCTCCCATCAACTGAGCTGCTGGAATGGCTTCTCACAGTTCTACCTGCATCTGGAGTTAATGCACTTCAGCTGGACACTGGAGAAATGCAGCTTCTTGGCTGGTGTTTCCAAAACAGACTTAACAGCATAAATCCCACCAAGAGTCAGGGAGAAATGCACTCTCAGTGCATTTTCAGGAGAGTGCAAGCATTTTGACAGCCTGCATTGCATCCAGGAGTGTGTAAGGGTTCCTATTCAATGCAGACAGTGCCTTGTGAAACTAATAAACCAGTCAATAGGTCAGGACTAGAATTGCTCTGATTTATTAATCTTTACTGATCTTTGTTTTCTCTCTATTACTGACCAGTGTCAGGATACCTCCAGATGGTAAACCTGTGAATACTCAGCAAACATGCACTTAAATACTTTCTCACCTTTGAAAATGGGACTCCCACCTCCTAAATCCTCACAGTCCTGCTGGGCAGTAACCCATCATGTGTCATAAGCAGAGCCCCTGTGTCTGCATGGAAATGAGCGCAGCTTCGCTGACTCCTGACAGCTTCAGCACCTCCATCAGCTGTCCCACATCATAAGCAATTTAATTATCATCACTTCTTCTGTAAAGCATTTAATGCCACAGCCAGACACATGGATCTTTGTGAGTTTATCACTGCATGCTCTCTGCACACTGTTTTCTTTCTCGTTTCAAAAGACCTTGCTGTACCTCTTAAGGAACTGCACCTTAGAGAGCCCTGCATGCCCATCCCTGCTGGGAGGTGGGTTTGTGGCTTTCCCTGGAGGCTGAGCCGTTAATGGGGAAATGGTTTGGGCTTGGCCTCCTGGCAGACTCACATTTCCATCAGCAGACACAGGCTGCCGCAGACTCCTCGAAGCTTCAGGCAGATTTTCCGTGTGCTGCTCAGCTCTCACATAGCAGAGTGATGCCACACAGGGGTGCTAAAACTTCTTCTATAAAACATCTTCCAAACCTTATTGTTGGGCTGTGGGAACCTACCCTTCTGTCTGGGAGGGCAGAGCCAGCAAAGCCACTCCGGGGAGGCTGTCCCTGACCACCCAGGGGCCTGCCTTAGTCCCAGGTCTGCAAAATGATCTGATACCTCTTAGACCACAAAAGTAGAAACTAAGATGATTAGTGGAGAAAGTGGGCTTAAAAGGGATGGAAGGAGATTTGCTTTTCTCATGAAGCTGTGGTTACCCGATGGGTTGGAGATTTCTTTGGATAAAAGAAACCTTTAGTCAGTCAAACCATTTGTGAATAAATGCAGGTCTTGTGCAGTTGTTTTGGAGGACAAACTCAGGCCAGACAGAGGATTTTCCTATCTTAGGGAACTAATAATCCAACAGCAAGTGCTGTCTGGCTGTGCATAAGCCAGTTTATGGTATCACATATACAATATGTAGAATAACTTCCACTATACTGTGGCTCAGGGATCTATTACCTGGATCCCTTCCAGTGCAGCGCTTTATACTTCATCACCTTGAAGGGTGAATTCACCTCATGGCTGTCACCAGGGTATGTCACCCACATGACACTCCTGCTTGCTGCCACAGAAGGACGGATGTGTTTTTCCAGCAGCAAGGAGAGACACTATGACCATTCCAGCCCCAGGATCCCAGCCTCTGCCTCTGCCTCTGCTGGGAGACAGGCTGGCCCTGGAGCCTGGAGGCCGCTGGGCAGCTGACCACTGCCCAAGCAGCAACGCAAGCCCCGCCAATGGCTACAATCATAGACAAATGGTAATAAATAAGCAGCAAAGCACTGTGGCTTGACAAGCCTTGAGCATCCCCAGGGATTTGTAATGGGATATGGAGGTTTTCACCTCCTGGTCTCTGGTTCACATTTCAAATCCAGTCCTGCTCCAAAGTGACCAAAGGTCATTGCCAGGCTCAGTCGCCCGTGTGAAGACATAAATGGCCTCATTTCTCTAATTCCTGAAGCGAGGCTGGGGGGAAGACTGGATTTGTTTGATTTTATGATCCTGGTGGAACAGCCCAACAGCAAAGGTTATCGGGGAGCCTCTGTCCAGTCCCCATCCTGGCTGTGTCTGGTGCCTGGACACCTACCTGGCAGTTCCCAGGCACTGCACCTGGTCCCAGCCCATGGAGCACAGAGGGACTGGCCTTGCTCTACCGCCTCATTTTACTTTGTCCATCTGTAAAGCTAAGCAGGAGTGTGCGCTTTTGGTGTGTCCTCTGTACAGGGTCTGGGAGATTTGCAGAGATTGCTGCAAGTGTGAAACTCCACTATTAGCACACAGATCCTCAGCCTTGTCCGCAGAGCTCTGTCTTGGTCCCTGTGGCCCAGATGTCAGGAGGGTGTCAAATAGGTTCTTCTAACCAAAGTCTGCACAAAAGGCAATTGCAGTGGTGCAGCCCCCCTTGCCAGCTGCACCCTTACCCTGTGGGTAGTCCTGGAGAGCCTGGGCATGGACCATGTTGGCTTTGATTTTCTTAGTGACATCTCTCTTCCTACAAGCTGGAAACTGGGAAAGAGCATCTGTGACCCCTGCTCTGCCCCTGTTTTGCTCTGCTGGCAGGGAGGTGGCTGGGCCTAGGCTGTCCCTGCCCCTGGACCCTTGCAGGACCACAGTGCTGGTGTTCACATCCTGCCTTGGACCTTTGCAAAGGGCCACCCAGCCCACGTATTTCTCGTACCATTCAATGTGTGATGGGGTTCATTTTCCCTTTGTGGCGATCACCAGAGCACCTTGGGGCCAACACACAGACCTGCATAAGTTTGCAGATTGTCCTGGATTCCCAGGCACAGAGGTGTTTTATAAATAACCCTTATTATTACATTGCTCTATTAATAACCACCTTGGGGAACAATGGGAACACGCAACAGCTTTGGTCACCCGATGCCAACCAGCCGAGCCTCCTCGGGGCCATGGGACATTCCCAGAAAAGCATCTATTTGGGGAAGCATAGCATTTGCACACAAGCCCAGGGGATGCACAAGACCCTGGAGAAGGCCAGGCCATGGTCTCTGCTCCTAGCGAGGTGCTGTATGGGGGCACAGATGCTCCTCACTGTCCTAGGTCCTCCCCACACCAAGGATGGGCATGTATTGAGGCCTGGCCATAGACCTCTCCTCACCCCAAGGAGAGGGATGCACCAGGGATGCAGCCCTGGCAATCTGGTTCTGCCTGTCCTCTTCCCCCAGCTGTGCCAGATGGGCAGGGCAGGAAGGGAAGGAACGTGGCTTGTGGTAAATTTGGCCCTGCCCAGACACTCTTGTGGTTGCAGCTCTTGCAAAATTTGATGAATGTTTCCAGGGACATGTCCTGGATATTGTCACAGTCTGCATTGACGTTAGTGGTTCAGGAGTAGACAGCTTTTGGGCAGCCTTGATGCTCAGTCAAAAGGCATTTTGAGAGAGGGAGATGGAAATTAAAGAGGCTGATCGAGTGACCATCATGTTCTTTCTGCAAGCCACTGCTTCACACTTGAGTGGCTCACTGGGGACCCTCTACCAGACCTTGGTGCTGCATGTGCACCCAGCATGTCCAGGCAAAGGGAGACATCCCTCCTCTTCATGCTGGGGGCAGGACAGCAGGGCTCCAAAGGATGAGGAGGAAAACAAAATACAGGACCCCAACACTTGTTTCTCCAGCAGAGTCATGAGGGAGCCCCGCTCCTGCTGGGTGTTATGGCCCTGCTTGGGATCCTGCCAGGTTCACCAGGGAAAATGGTGCTGGGTTTTTTTCACATTGTTCCTGATGCCTGGGCACTTCCTGAGTCTTTCCACTGAGGTGGGGAAGGGGAACGAGAGGAAAACGGAACCTTTTTTATTTTCCTTCCTTTCGCAGTATCTCTGTGATCACAAAAAGCCATATTGCAGCTGATTTTCCTGCCTCCGTTCACACGGGCTTTTTGCAAGGGCACAGGAATTCCTCTATGAGGGACGTGGGCTCTTCTGATGCCTCCCTGCGGTCCCTGAGCTGCCAACTTCCCAACTTCCTGCGCCCGGGAGCTTGGGATGCAGGATAGGGCCCCACATCCCACCTGCTGCCCTGGCCTGTGGTGACAGAGGCAGGGAGCAGAAGCAGAAGCAAGCACAGGGCCTGCAGCCCCGGGATCTTTGCAGGGGCAGAGGTGGGAATGCAGAGAGGCTACACTGTAGGGCTGTGACTCACCAGGCCTGGAGCATCAGGAAGGGCTGCTGTCCCTATGGGGTCGGGAACAGGATAGTGCTGAGAACCAACATAACTCACCAGACACCACTTGCAGCTGCTGTAGCTGCAGATCTCCTGTTTTCGTAAACTCTGCGCTGATCTACCCAGCCAAGGGAAGAGGTCTGAAAATGTGAAGGGAAGTAAAGGCTGCAGAGTTTTTTGCTCTCTATTCATGACTGAGTCACTCAGCAGCCGTATAAAGAAGTTGCAGAGCTCAGCAGGTACCCAAGGGGACTTCTGTGTGATATGAAGATGAAAAATCTCTCACTTCATCACTTCTGGAAAAAAAGACGTTTTGCTTAACCTGAGTATTTCCAAGACCTCAGCAGGAGTGCAGCCCTACCCTCGGTGCAGACAGGATACAGCATGAATGGTCTTGCTCACAGGACAGTGTGTGTGACCACCTTGGTTCCCTCTTGCCACGTTGCAGTTTACCAGCAAGGGAAAACCAGTGACCCCTAGGGGGTTTCAGCAGGTCTGGGCTGGGAACAGGCTTTCTTCTTGCCCCGATCTTGCCATGATCAGCACCCAGGGCTAAGCAAGGGGACCCAGCTCCAAGTATCCACCACCCCTTAATTCCTCTCTGGTTCAGCTTTCACTTGCTTTCCCTTAGTAAGGACATTCTTTTTCTTTACCAACTGCAAAGCTGGGGAAACCTAATGCCAGTATTAAGAAAAATACTTTTCAAATTATCCTTTAGTTCCAACAGCTTAATGTCCTTACACATGCTTAGTGTGGAGTTTCAGCCTCATCTGTCTGCAGCGGGACAGCCCGCCCTGGTTGGGAGCAGCAGGACCCTTTTCATGTTGATGTGTCAGTCCCCCAGCCAGCTGCAGGGAGGAGAGGCCACGTGGAGCATCAGGCCCTCCCAGGAGGAGTCTCCTCAGAAGGGCTGAGCACCACTAGCTGGTTAGGTTTTTAAGGTTGTATCTCTCTGTGTTGGAACAGATGCAATGGGTGGAGTGATCCTTCTTTCACCATGGGTGGTGTTGAGGGTCTCTGCAGCCCCTGTGCCCCTGTGCTGGCTCTGAGGATCTGGTGCCCATGGCGTCAGTGTGGGCATGGCCGTGCTCTCTGCTCTGGGTGTGTGCAGCATCAAGTGCAGGACAGGACTCACCCATGGCATGAGTCTGGGCATTCCTTGCTTGCCTGGATGGAGGCTCTGCCACTGTCCCCCTGAGCTGGGAATGTGACTGTGTGCCAGATGAGCCCATAGAAAGCAGAGCAGTGGACACAGTGACATACAGGGAGTTTGTGCAGGAACAGATGGTCCTTTCAGAGAGTAACAGGACAGACAGGAGCAAGGCTGTAAGGGGGTCTGCTGCTGAGCCCTTCCTACCTACCCGTGCCACTGGAGCCTAGATGAAATCAGCTGTAAGCCCGTAGGGATGACCGGCAGCTTGCTTTTCCAGTTGCAATGGTTAGAACCTGCACCCTCACACTCCCACCGCCCCACCTGTGCAGCTCCTCAGCATTGCTGGGCCATCCCGCCTGCCTTAGCCAGAGTTTGCTGGGTGAAGGAATGTGTCACCCCAAAGAGGGGCTGCCCTCCACCCCCTCTCCGCTCCCCGTCCTGCCCCCTCTTGCTCCACAAATAAACAGGGAGGTGCTGACAGCTGCCGGGTTTGGCCAGAAGACTTTTGACAGAAAATTGAAGCCCCCACTGTGAGGAGGGCGAGCTGGGGGGGCTGTGTGCTGCAGGATGGCCAGGAGTGTGGCCAGGCTGAGGAGAGTCCATTTTTAAAGCAAATTCAAATACCAGTCTGATGCTCACCTGAACAGGGAAGAGCTGGGAAAGCCCATCCCAATATTTAATTTCCTTTCCTCTCCTTTTTTTTCCCCCCTGAAGTAACTCATACGTAACATCTGGCATTCATCTTTTCTTTCCTTCACATGCACGGCAGAAACCCTGGTGTGAGTCATGTCCATTTAAATATGGAAGCACATCATAAAACCTAATGGAGAGTCCAAGAGGTGAGCTTTTATGTGGTTAAAACTCGTAGAGAGGTCAAGATTGTTTGGTTTAAACATGGGGGGTCATTCTGCACATGAAGGTGGTCCTCTAAACCTTTAGAAAGCCTTGTTTGCTCAGCACGAGAGCTCAGCACGGTGTCCTGTGGTTTTACTGTCTGACTCCGGCAGCCCTGACTCAATGGAGGGGCTGCAACCCACACCCATGGGGAGCCCACAGCCTTGGGGAGGGGTCCCTAGCCAGCAGCAGCAATGGGACTTGGGGCTGTACTGCTGATGGGGTTTTGGGGTTGTCACCCCGCTCACGGCAAAAGGCAGCAATGGTCCCGCTGTGTGTCCCGCAAGGCCAGGGGAGTTTGGCATTCACCCACCGCCTGTAAAACCCGACATGTTTTATGGGACAGGGAAGAGGAGGAGTGCTAACAATTCATTTGTGTTTGTTAAACTCCTTTTTTGCTTTATGGACTCTGAAATAATTTTTGGTGACCATTTATTACTACTTTATTGTCTGGTTTATTGTGACTAAGAGCACAATAAAACAAACCTTCTGCTCAGGACTGGCATAAAGATGCTGTTTGATCTCCCAATTTTTTTGCCTGATGTGCATTTGCTTGAGCCAAAACCAGGCATCTGCAGCCCGTCTGGGGTCAGACAGCCCCTGCCTGTCCCTGGGACAGGGTCTTGTCCCAGTGACTATCCCAGCCATAGGAATGAGTGAGTCCCATCCTGGGGAAGCAACAACAGCATCTGCCCCTCTGCTGCTGGAATAGACCAGCTCAGAGCTCCAGGCTCCTCCTTGCTGATCCCATAGACAGGGATGATTTTTGATTGTAAGGAAACTAGTCTTTCAGGATTATTAACCCTGGGTTATGTAAGTGTGGATGCTCAGTATAGCAAATATGACATGCAGCTCTCTCTTCAGCTCCCTCTTGGCTGTGGCAGGCACCAGGGCTGATCCATCCCATGTCCTCAAACACCTGCTCCAACCAGTGGCTGCAGATTTAGGATACAATTAAAATAATGACAGCCAGGGGCAAAATCTCTGACAACTTAGAGGCATTAAACACTTAGGGTCTGCTCTGTGGTCCTCTCGCCCCTGTCTTGTTTCCATTACCATAACAACATCTCTATTTACTGCTGGTGTCCCTGGTCATCTAATGCTAGCGTGCCGACTGTCTTGACTAATATAAGCCCATTCCTCAGCTGTCTTTTGAATTTTCCACTATTTAATCCCCAGTTGTCACGTTGGCACTGGTCTGGATGATGGAGCCTGCACAGTCACCTCTGAGAGTGAAGAGAAGGTGATGGTCCCTGCTCAGGGCTCTCCCTTCTGCCCCACTACTCTATGGCCACGGGGTGCAAACAGGGTTTGATGTGGGAGCAACCTTTTAACAGAATCAAGGAGCAGTGGTTGGTACCAAGCAACCAATCAGCATATCCTGCTCCTGAGCCCAAAATATGGGATCAGCAGAGTCTGGACACCCCTCCTTGCTCCAGGGATTCTGAGGATGCTCTTCACACCTTGAACTGCCTTCCTGCAAACCCAAGGGACAAACAGTACCCACATCTTACACCAACCTGCTCTGTATCTGCTGTGCTGTTGTTTATCCATCACCTGTCAGGCTGCCCCCGAGTAGAGCAAAGCAAAGCTGGTTTTCTCCGCTCTGTGGTTTCTCCTCTGCTGAAGACATTTAAGTGTTTGGGAGAAGGTGCAATTTCATTTAACGTTGATCTGTCCTGTCTCTTGCTACTTCCTGCCAAGAAACTGTCAGTTCCAGCCGAGCTTCCCGTTTGCTTGTTCTTTGCCATACCATGAAGTCTGGGCTCAGTTTGTAGCTCCTATAACGGCAGGAAAACAATTCCATCCTGCCCTCACAGCCCAGGGCTGTGCCTGAACTTTCCAGGGCCCTGTGTTTGCTCCTCCACTATTCCTTCCCTGATATCCTTGCCCCTGCTTGCTGCCAAAAGGCAGAGAAAATGGGATCTCATGCTAATAAGCAATCCAGGTCGAGGTCTTGTTTGAACACAATCAAAAATGGCCCCTGTCCAGCCTGACTTGCAGCATTTCGCCTTGCCAAAGCTGAGAGAAGTTGAAGAGTCTGTTGAACTAGGATGCTTTTAGACTCAGACTTGTGCAGCAGGGAAACAGGCAGCAGGACACTGACACCACATCCCCATTGCTCTTCTCAGGAGGGCATTTATCTTGTTCCCTCAGCTCTATCTCCTCTACTCTTTTTTCATTTTCAGGTACAAGCTCTGCTAGTCCTTCCAAGGGGTTTCCATGCATGTCTGGCAGAGACACAGCCATATGTTTTTCATTTTGATAACTCCCCTATGGTGTCTGTTATCACCCAAGTCTCTATTAAGATTTATTCCTGTTATTGTAGCAGTCATTTTCCCCAGTACATGTGCATTGTATTTGGAGAGAGTCATAACCACTTTCCACATCCAACAGATGCTGTAGTCAGAGCGACTCCTGCTTCCATTTACCAGACCTTTCTACTAATATGGGATTTCACCAATAACCACAAATGCCGTTCACTCCCCAAGATTTCCACACTGTCATTTCTTGACTGTGTTAGTGGCAAAACACCACCCAGAGCTCCAGTCCCTCATGAAGCAAGGGTTTTGCTTGGCTTTGTTTTTCATCCACTCTCCTGTGCAAAGCACAGTGAGAGACTCCTGCTCCCAATGACTGGAAGGCTGAGCAGAAATGAGGGCACACAGACCTGGGGTGGGCAGTGGCTGTTGTGAGGGGAGAAAATGGCTGGTTCCTCTCACTCGTAGGATTTGATGAGGCCAAGCTGGGGAAGGGGATGGGATTTGTTGGACCTGGTATATGGGTTTAAGAAGAGTCTGAGGTGCCTTTCACGAGGATAGGTACAGTCAGGAGGAGTCAGGCTTTACTGGCATTGTTTGGTGGTGCCCCACCACAGCTCTGCCCCTTGGCAGGAGGGTATGAAAGATATGTCACCCCTCTGCAGGGGCTGGCAGTACCCATGGCCCCAAGGCTGCTTTGCTGTCATCCTTATCACAGACAGCAGCACCACTTGGGCTCCCCAACTAGGCAGCCTGCCTAGAGCATCCACAGACCCTTCCAATTTGCCCCTCTTTCATCCCATAGCAGTTTGTTCAGCTCGTACGGAAGAAAGGAGCTCCAAATGCTTTCCGGGCCTAATAATATCCATCAAAGCATTTCCAGGGCTGGGGCGAGGATATACACTGCAGCACGCAGAGCAGGAAATGGGCTCGGGGTTTCCAAAGCTGCCTCTTCCAACCAGAGCAAACCACAAGATCACGGGAGGACAAGAGCGCTGCGCTCGTGGCTTTGTTTGCCCCAGAAGGAATTGATTTGATGAGAAAGGAAATTAGCTTTCTTTAATCTGTCCTTGTGCTAATTCCATAGAGGAAGGCGCGAGCATCGGCGGTTCCGGAAACTGAACCGCCCCTCAGTGCCAGTCGGTCCGTGCTATTTGTGGGGATGGTGGTGTTTTCCAGGCCGTGGCCCGTGGGAAGCACTCGAGAAGTGCAACGAGCTGTGCTTGGTAGAGGTGGAGAGCCCTTGCCCCCGGGGCCAGTGGCCCCACAGGGACTGTCACCAGCACAGCTCAGGCCCTGGGTGTGTCATAGGTCCCCTTACACGTGCCTTTCTCAGGTGTCCCACCACTGGCTTCACCAGGGCCAGGTTTTCCCTGGCAGAAACCCCTGAGGAAGGAAACAGCTGTGCTGCTTCTCACCTTCTAGGGAGCCTGACTGTGCACCTTCACACCTCTTTTCCAAATCCTGTCTCTGAGCCCAGTAGGACAAGAAGGAGGATATTCCTCATGCCTCAGCCATGTGTGTGAGAACAGGTTAGACTTGAACAGCCTTTTCCATTAAAAATACTGTTTTATAAGATCACAAGAAATGTAAAAAATCATTGGGAATGGAGATTCCTGAATGCTTCCAGACTGGCACTTCAACTGAAAAGGGGGAAATGGAATTAATGAGTAGGAAGAACAAAAGCTAACTACAATATCATCAGACGAGTTAGAAATGGTGCAGTGTTACTTTATACAACAAAGACTAAAAATACAATAAATAAGTTATACAAAACCTAAGCCAAGATTATCCTGGATCCCTTTCAATGCCAAACAGCTCTCTGAAGGTGACTAAATATCATCACTGTTGTTCACTTGGAAGGACATTGAGATGCAACAAGCAAAGCAACTTAGATGTGCCAAGCAATCCTGGGCACCCCATGTTTTACTTGTTTGAGGCATCACAGAGACAGGGTTGGGAGCTCTGAGTCTTGCTCCACTCTGCTTCATCATGCTCATTTAGAAACACACCATTGCCCTTCAGAGGGCATGTACAAGGATTACAAAGCCTATTATAAGGGCTTCCTGGCAGCTGGTCAGGTCCCTACCCCTTCCCTTCCGTGAGATACCTTTAAGGGGTGCCAGGTCTCCAGCCAGGATTCTGCAGGCAAGAGCACAAAGAGAGGGTGCAGGGCAGTCGTGCCTGCAGGCAGGGCTAGTCACCTGTCCAGCTGGTCTCTGTGCCTGACAGGCCCTGACTGCAGTGCCTGCCTGCTCCAGCAGCCTCGGGCTCCAGCAGAGACAGTCTGCCTGTCCCCAGCACCCACAGCAGAATGTCTGCCTGGGCTGATGTGGTGGTGTGAGCAGGAATCAGAGCAGGGGCCTGAAATCCTCAAAACCCTTCTGCCTGGGGAGGGGGATGTGCTGTCAGTAATACTGGTGTGTCTCTGCAGGCAGGCAGAAAAGACCACCACTCCTGCCTCATCTACCCCACCACAACACTCTGAAAAGGAGGGAGGTGCCTCCCAGAGCACAAGGAGATAGCAAATGGAGCTGAGAACAGTTCACAGGTCACAAAAGCCCCTGAGAACAGGCATATCCACAAGTGGGCAAAGTGACAAGAAGCAGAAAGAGAAGGGAGAAGAGAGAGGATTGGAGCAGGCTGGCAGAAACACCACTGCTTTTTTTCAGACAAACATGGGCTCCAGAAAGGGTCCTGGGCTTATCTTCAGGTCTGGTCTCTGCTCTCAGAGACTGCACTCTCCCATATGCCTTTAACATGTGAAAGCTGCACTCAGTGACAGTGCAGCGCCTGCTGCCTCTCAGCTGGACGCGTTCCAGAGGATACAGCTCCAGCATTGACGCAAGATGAAAAATCTCCGTGATGTGGCCAGTTTTTATGCTGGATTGGATTTGAAGAAGCAGCTGACATTGACTGAAGCATCCATTCCTTATGGCACTTGGGTTGCTTGCAACACGTCCAGTGAAACACCCAGCAATGCAGGGAGATGATTTGTGCCAGTGGGAGCCCAGTAGACTGTGCAGCCTCCCGTTAGCATGCTGAGCTCTGTGGTTTGTTGTTTGTGTTCATTTGTTTGTGCTAACATACTGTGTTGTGTTAGTGATTAATATATATCCTCATCCGCCACACCAAACCCCATGAAAACATCTGAGCTCCACAAGTGATGTTAATCTGTTCTTTGCTGTGACAGGAGACAAAGTAGAACAACAAGGAATGTCCGGGGTATTTTACTGGCCTAACAGAAAAGGGGGAGAGTTCTCACAAGGGAAAAAGTCCTTACAGGATAGTCTGCAGCAACTGCAGACAGGGAGCTCTGGGGGACACTACATCTGACAGTGACAGAGCTCTATAATGCACCCCCATGCAAGGGCAGTGCTTGTCTGTCTGCAACCTCTCGCTGGGTGCAGCCTTCTGGGCCCCCCAGACATCCAAACGAGAACCAGGCTGTCTTTAGCCAAAATAAATGTCTGCACAGGATGCTGCTGTAGCACTGAGTGAATATAAACCTTTGGTGCAACAACCACAACCGAATCATGGAGAAATGCCTGACCTTCCCTCTAGCAACACTGCTGCAAGTGGATGGCTTGAAATCAACTCTGGTTCCACAGAAAGGATCTAGCAAGAAGCAGTGAGGCAGCTGCTTTCCCTTCGGATGCAGCACAGCAGCAGTGTCCTCCTGTGCACTGCAGGACTTCTCCCCCCTCTTCCCCAAATTTGTGTTGTGATAAGGAAATACGCTTCAACTAAGCCATTTTTGGCACCTCAATACTTGGAGGGCAGAGGGAATTCTTCTTTCAAACTAAAAGCGCCTCATTCTCCTGTAGCTGCAGCTGCATTTCCCTGCATTCAGGGAGCAGAGACAGCCGAGCAAGGGCTTCCCCCTTCACTCTGGGATGCAAGTGAGGAGAGGGCCAGGCAGGAGGGGACGGGCACTAATTCACTCATACATTAGTGGTAGATTGTGTGTCAGCCCCAGGCAGCAGAGCAGCACCCCCGTACAGAGCTTTTTGACAGCGTTAATGAACATTAATGAGGACAGGGAGTGACAGACAAGGACTGGTTTTAGAGGTAACTCTTGCTTCACTCAAAACCAGACGAGCTGGGGTGGGCTCCTCGAGGAGCCCCAGGCAATGACCCCAACAGTCAGGTCCCCTTGCCAAGGCCACCCCAGAGCTCCCAAGGGAGCTCTGCATTCTGGGGCTGGACGAGGGTCCCAAAAACTTTACAGCCCCAAATCATGGACTACACAGAGCAGCTGTACTGCAGGACAGCGTGGATATCTCACTGGAGAAGCACGAGCAGTTGTCAGGGTGGGGGCCAGGGGGGCGGGGCAGGGGAAGTAAAAGTAAAAAGAGGGGGAAAGGGAGAAACCCCGCCGGCTGTGTGCTGGGGGAGAGTGGCTGACAGTTTTATTTCTGAGAATTTCCCTGTGCGTGATCTCTACATTGGGATCTCCAGGCAAGTGCCCCATAAAAGCAGCCCGAAATCCCCATGGCAAATAATATGGAGCCAAGGCTGGCAAGCAGGAGCCAGTGGGAGGTGTGGAGAGTGCGAGGGGTACGGGAGCGCAGCCCCATTCCCCTGGACCCTGTGGAGCCC